>JACEEZ010000567.1:162500-257500 GCA_016584305.1 Chionoecetes opilio
ATATTCTTTCTTTCATCTTCTAATTAGTTATTTTACTATCTTGTTCTTGTGTTTTAATTAACGTTCTATTTGTATTTATTTTCTTCCTTTCTAACCTTATTTCTTTGCTTGTACGTGTTTAATTAATGTGTGTGTGTGTTGTGTGTGTGTTTCGTGCTGTTTTGTTTTTTACTATCGTGCTTCAGGTCTGAGTAAGTCAAACGTCAAATCGTTAATCTTAATGAATGACCTCACCTGTCTTCCGATCAACCGAGTCTTCCTTCATACGCCTTTTTTCCTTTTTTTTTTTTTTTTCTTTTTTTTTTGTTGTTGAATGCGATACATACTTCAAGATTTTTTTTTTTTTTTCTTTACTTTTTTCTTTTTTCTTTTGTTTAATGCGATACTTCAAGATATTTTTTTCTTTTTTCTTTCTTTTTGTTGTTGAATGCGATACATACTTCAAGATTTTGTTTTCTTTTTTCTTTATTTTTTTCTTTTTTGTTTGGTTTAATACGATACTTCAAGATATTTTTGACTGTTTATTTGATCTCATATATTCCTAGTGTTTATATTTTTTTCCTTTCATTTGTTTACATTTAGCATTACTATCTTTTTTATATCATTGCTACTTGATTTTTTTTTTATTTCATCAATAATGTATTTTTATGCATTGCAACTTCATTAGTCTTTCATCTCAAGGTAATAATCTACTTAATTATATTTCCCACATTTATTAGTTTATAGTATTTGTTCTCCTTTATATTAATGTTCGTAATTTCCTCTCTCATTTAATTCTCCTTTTTATTAATGTTCATAATTTCCTCTCATTTCAACAGTTTTAATTAATTCTCATTTCATGCAATTTTTCCCCTTTAGTACAATTTTCACGATTTAATTACATTCATAATTGCCAACATTCATACCGTACCATAATTAAAACATTCATTATAATTAGCCATAAATATTCTTTCATTTTCTTATTTCATTACATTCCTATCCTCTTCATCATGTTTATGGGATTACGCTATCTTTTTATGGCGTGGGGAGGTAAGGGGAGGGGAGGGAGTGAGGGGAGGGGGAGGGGAGAGGGTGAGGGAGGGAGGGGATGAAAAACACGTATTGGGGATTATTGTGGAGGGAGGGGAAGGTGAGAGGGGAGATGAACGTGTGTGGGGGGATTTATGGGGGTAATGAGAGAGTTTGAAGAGGGGAGGGGGATGAAAGGACAGCGTGGTGATGATGGAAGGGGGATGGGGGAAGGGAAGGGAAGGGAGAGAAAGGAAGGGAAGGGAGTAAGGGGTAAGGGAATGGAAGGGAAGGGAGTAAGTTTAAATAAAGGGAAAGAGGGAAGGAAGTGAGGGAATTGGGAAGAGTGAATGGAAGGGTGAAAGGGAAGAGAAGGGGGAAGAGAGAAGGAAGGGGGGAAGGGAAGGGAAAGGGGAAGAGGGAAGGAAGTGAGGGAAAATAGGGAAGATGGAGGGGAATGAGGGAATGGAAAGAGTAAAGCTGCGGTCACATGAGCAATTTTTCCGTCAATATTCAGGCTGCAATTATTCAGCAAAGGCAACACCTTGTCGTGTGTTGGTCACACGGATTTTCAGAGGTAGCAATAATTTGAATGGCAATTTTGGCTTCTCAAGATATATCTGAAGAAGCGTCTTTGGAAAAATAGGGAGAAATAGGGAGAAACTGGTTCACAAATAGGGTGGTGAATGATTGAAATGGATTCTTGTGTATGCAAGTGCGTCAGACATAAAACATTCAACAGTCAACATCAAAGTGATCAATAATAAGTTGGTATCCCCTAAAATTTTTAGTTATTGATAGACCGTCAAGAAGGAAAATGTATACCAGCCATAACTCATTAAAATTTTTCTTGGTGTTTTGTATCCTTCAAATCGCTTAAAAACACGTACAAGAGTGTGCAGGGCTTCACAATTCGTCTTGTAATCGGTTCTTGCCACTATGTAGCTATGTATTTCAGCTTCTGTATATTGAATTAGAGCGTGCATTAAAAATAAATTTCAAATAATATGCGTTTGTGGTGGGAATATTGCAGCAATATGTCTTGCGGAAAGACCAACATGTTGGTCATCATAACTTGTCATTAGAACTCGCAATTATATCCGAGTTTGGGCCGCGTTTGCGTTGCCGGGTGTAATATTGCCAGAAAAATTGTCCGTCTGACCGCGCCTTAAAGGGAAAAGAAGGAGGAAGAGGAAAGAGAGTGAGGGAAGAAAAAGTGATAAGATGAGATAAGTGAAGTATTTGTTTATTATTTGCTTTATTTCAGGAAGTTCTTGTGGAGACTAAAGGAAAAAAGTAAACCTATTATTTTTTTTTTCATGCATGTTACCTTTTAAAGAAGTTATTTTAGGAAGGAGACTCTGTAAGGGACTTTTGTTGACGTAAAACGGGCATAAAAAGGTTTTCAGCTGAAGATTTTTTTTTAGTAGTGGTTAAATAAGAGGCTTTGGAATATGTTATAAGAGGCTTTGGAAGTAAGCAAGTTCTTTTCTAACTTTTTTTTTCCTTTTTATATTTTGGTGTGTGTGTGTGTGTGTGTGTGTGCGTGTGTGCGTGTGTGTGTGTGTGTTAAAATGTTGTCAAAGCAAATAACAGGCTTTTCTGCATGTTGTGGGTAACATGGCTGGGGGCTTAAGAGAGAGAGAGAGAGAGAAGAGAGAGAGAGAGCTGAGGCATTTTAAAGGAGTTGCATCCTTCATGCATAAGTTGGAATGGGCGTGGCTGGTGTTTGAAAGAGGAGGAGGAGGAGGAGGAGGAGGAGGAGGAGGAGGAGGAGAAGGAGAAGGAGAAGGAGAAGGAAGAAGAAGAAGAAGGAGGAGGAGGAGGAGGAGGAAGAAGAAGAAGAAGAGGAAGATGAAAAATCTGCAGTCATTATTTTATCCGACCTTTTATTATGGAGTATGATTTTATCTATAAATGTAGTTAATGATCAATTTTATTTAATAGGTCGTTGGAGTTACTTTCTTTCCTTGATTTGAGTGATTACTGTCGGCTTGAGTGGCTGGCTATGAATTATGTGTCGTTGGGTTGTTGAAGTGATTGATTAGACTTGATTGGTTAGACGTTAATTACCCTGTTAAGCTTAAGTGACTTGGAAGTGTTAAGTGTGCTATCATAAGTGTGGTGACCTACTTCAATTAATTGGTTTGTTGGATAGCCTGGATAAAATTGTTGGATAGCCTGGATAAAATTTTGAAGTTTGTTGCATATCAATCAATCAATCATTGGGGGCATACGCCGGGGGGCGCGTCGCCTCGCCCACCCTACGACGCCACTCCCGGGGGTCACCACGCGCGAGTTCCCATGCAGGCTTCTTTCCCATACCAAGCAGCTCTCGACAAGAAACATCAACTTGCTCCAGCCACGAGCCTTGTGGGCGCCCCCTTGGCCTCCTCCACGCTGGATTGTCTCTTACAGATACAACCCGATGGGAAGGATCGGTTTCAGGGTAGCGTGCCACATGCCCATATAGCCGAAGTTGGCGCTGACGGACTATGCAGGTAATAGACCTCGATTCAGTCTCACGGTGCAATCGCTGATTTGACACGTAATCATCCCAGCGATGCCCCATGATTCTGCGAAGACACTTATTAACAAAGGCATTGATTCGTCTCTTCAAGTCACTATTTAGTGTCCATGTCTCACAACCATAGAGTAAGACAGGGATCACAAGCGACTTGAAGATCCGGATCTTTGTCCTCCTGCACAGGTACCGACAACGCCAAATACTCCCGCTGAGCGAGTCCATAACACCGTGGGCTATGCCAATCCACCGTAAGACTTCTTGACGTGACCCGCCGTCATTATGGACTGCGCTACCAAGGTATGTAAAACTTTCCAAGATCTCAATGTCCTCGCCACACGCATGAACAGACTGTACTGCTTCATCTAGTAAGTCTCCAAAAACCTGGACCTTGGTCTTGAGCCAGAAGACCTCAAGTCCCAAAGGCTTTGCCTCCTCGTGCAGCGCCTCGAGAGCCATCACCAGGACCTCCAGCGACTCAGCAAAGATTACTGCATCATCGGGAAAAACAAGATCAGTGATCTTGGTGTTGTCGACGGATGCTCCACAATCCCTTTGATCTACAACCTTGTCTAATACCCATTCCATACAAGCGTTGAAAAGTGATGGGGCAAGGACGCACCCTTGCCTCACTCCTGTATTAACAAGAAAGAAGCTGGATACACCTGCCCCACACTTCACAGCACTCTCAGTCCCAGAATACAGACCAGTTATCAAACCAATAGTCCTTGCAGGAATCCCTCGAAGTCGCAGAAGATCCCAGAGTGACTCACGATGCACTGAGTCAAACGCCTTCTTGAGATCAACATAGGCTGCAAGCATCCCCTGTCGAAACTCACGTCGGCGTTCCACCAGGACACGAAGCGCCAGGATACGGTCCGTTGTTGACTTACCAGGCGTGAACCCAGACTGCTGAGGTCTCTGATGCTTCACCAGATGACTGCGAATTCGTGTCAGCAATAGATGGGCAAGCACCTTGCCTGGTACGCTGAGCAGTGTAATACCGCGGTAATTGTTGCAGTCCTGACGGTCCGCTTTCCCTTTCCAGATAGGGACGACCAGCCCCCTTTTCCAGTCAGGAGGAATGGTATAGCCTGGATAAAATTTTGAAGTTTGTTGGATAGCCTGGATAAAATGTTGTAGTTTGTTGGATAGCCTGGATATTATTGTGGCTATTTATATATACCATTTATATTTCATTGATTTTATTTATAGCTTCCCTTCCCTCTTGTTCCTCTTGTTCTGTACATGTCAGCTTGTCGTGTATCTGTTTTTTTTTTTTGAGGGGTGTGTGATAAATTGTTTTTTTTCTTTCTTTTTCACCCACGTCTGACAGTGATTCACAAGGGAACGTTTTGTCATATTTTCTATTCATACTATGTTGCAAGCTCCTCTTCTTCTTCTTCCTCTTCCTCCTCTACCTCCCTCCTCCTCTTCCTTATCTTCTTCCTCCTCCTCCTCCTTTTCGTTGTTGTTTCTCCTCTTTTTGTACTACTTCACCACCTCCTTCTCCTCCTCTTCCTTCTTCGCCTCCTCCTTTTCCTTCTTCTCCTTCTCTTTCTCCTCTCTCCATCACGAGGAAAATCTCATCAGTCTTCATGGTTTTCCTTCATTATTTCTCACGTTGAAAAGCAAGAAATGTTGTCTTGCCGGGAAGTTTCCAAGGATATAAATCACATGTTATCTTAGTTACGAGGAGGAGGAGGAGGAGGAGGAGAAGGAGGAAGAGGAAGAGGAAGAGGAAAGAGGAGAGAGAGAGAGAAGAAGAGGAAGAGGAGAGAGAGAAGAAGAGAGAGAGAAGGAAGAGACACAACAGGACAGAGAGAGAGAGACAAGAGCAGAGAGAGAGAGAGAGAGAGAGAGAGAGAGAGAGAGAGAGAGAGGAGAGAAGAGAGAGAAAAGAGAGAGAGAGAAGAGTGAGGTAGAAGATGGAGGAAAGAGAGGAAGGAAGGAAGGAAGGGTGGAAGAGAAAATAATTGCCGGAAACCAACCAACACCTGTTTCCTCTCTCTCTCTCTCTCTCTCTCTCTCTCCTCTCTCTCTCTCTCTCTCTCTCTCTCTCCTCTCTCTCTCTCTTCTCTCTCTCTCTCTCTCGCTAGCATCCTATCTTTATTTCCTTCTTTGTTTACTCTTCGTAGTCTCTGATTTACTCTCCCTTCCCCTTATTTACTCTATTTTCCTCTGTTTACTCTTCTTTACTTTGGGCATCTTTCTCTCCTCCTCCCTCTTTCTTCTTTATCTTCTATTTTTGTTCTTCTTTGTTTACTTCCCTCTTGCGATTCAAACCACTTCACCTTAGTAATTAATTCCCTTTTTCTTTGTGTGTGTGTGTGTGTGAGAGAGAGAGAGAGAGAGAGAGAGAGAGAGAAGAGAGAGAGAGAGAGAGAGAGAGAGAGAGAGAGAGAGAGAGAGAGAATAATATAGTAGGTTTTGGTCTGGTAAAGTGAGTTGCAGTCTGAGTCAGCAGAGGAAAAGGGAATGGAAGGAAAGAAGGAAGGAAGAGAGGAAATGTATGAGGAAAGGAAGGAGAATTCAAGGTCAAAACACACACACACACACACACACACACACACACACACACACACACACACACACACACACACGAAAATACGCATGGATACGTTTCTTCAATACTAGATTTAACATTAGTCCACCTCGAATATATTTACTTCTTTACCTTGTTATAATTATTTACTTATTAATCATTATTATTTACTACATAACTAGGGGGGGCTCAGTAGAGCCATACCTCGCAATATTTCATCAATGGTTGCCATGGGCAACAGTGGTGGATTATATATGCACTCAGTATGAGCGCATACCTCCGGCCCCGAATATTTCATCAATTGGTTGCCATGGCAACAGTTGTCAATAGATTTCATCCAAAATTAAATCATTTCTTCCTTATACCAAATAGACTTGGTATACTGAGTTTGGTCCAAATCTATTGGTAACTTTTCGAGAAATCCTGTACACAAACAAACAGACAGACAGACAGATCGGGGTGAAAACATAACCCCTCCAACTTCGTTGGCGGAGGCAATAAGGAAAGACCAAAATATATACATTTCCTCATTCCTTCTATTCAACGGAGAGGAAACAATGGCATTTTTTTAACAATAGTTCGTCATATTTTTTTTGTGATACCAAGGAAGCTATATTTTTTTTGTAAAATTATATCCTTCTTTCTAAATTTATTCCAGTTTTCTAGTTTTTTCCTGGAATTCTTCTTTCTAGATTTATCCCAGTTTTCTAGTTTTTTTCCTGGAATTCTTCTTTCTAGATTCATCCCAGTTTTCTAGTTTTTTTCCTGGAAGTCATGCTTTTTTTCCCTTTTATCTCGTGTCTTCTTTTATTTCTTTGTTTCTTTTGATGATGTTCTTTGTCAACACTTCATTAGCTCTTTGTTTACGCCTCTTCTATCCTCCCTACTTGTCTATTCCTTCTTCCTCCTAGATTGTCCTTTCCTTTTTTTTTCCTTTGCTTCTTCTCTATTTATCCATTTCCTATTTCCTTCCTGATTCTCTTTCTATTACCCTCTTTCTATCTTCTTCCACTCTTTTAACTTTATCCTTTCTCTTTTCCTCCTCTTTGATCCTTTCTTTTTCCCTTTCTTTTTCTTCCTGCATTCTCTTTCATATCCCATTCTACTTTCCTTCTTCCTTCAGATTATCCCATTCCTGTTTTCCTTCTTCTATTACCTCTTTCTCAGTTTTTTCCTTTTCTTCCTTCTAATTTATCCCTTTTCTAGTTTTTTTCCTATCATCTTTTTTTCCCTTTTTCTCTTCCTATCATTCTCTTTCTTCTTCATATTTCTTTTCCCTCTTACCTCTTTCGTCTTACCCTCTTCTATCCTCCTTTTTCTCATTCCCTCTTCCTCCTCTTTGTCCTTCCTTCTTTGTCTTTCCTTGCCCTTCTTCCTCTCCTCTTTCATTCCCCTACTTCCTTCCTTTCTTCCTCTTCTATTACCCTCTTTCCTCTCTTCGTCCACCATTAACCTTTATCACTTCCTCTCTTCCTCCTCTTTTCCCTTCTTCCTTCCTTTCCTCTTCCTCCTTCTCTTCTTCCTCACTTCCATTTCCCTACCTTTCCTTTCTTCCCCTCCATTACCCTTCTTCCACTTTTCTTTTCTCCTACCTTAACCTTCCCTTCCTCTCTCCTCTCCTCCATTTCTTCCTTCCTTCCTCTCTTCTTCTCATGTCTTCTTCCCTCTTCCTCTTCCTTACCTCTTTCCTATCTTGTCCCACTTTCTTCCTTCCTTTCTTTCTCCTTCCTTCTCTTTCATTCCTTCTTCTTCTTCCCACTATCTCCTTCCTCTCTTCCTCTTCCATTACCATCTATTCTTTCTTTCTCCTCCTTATCCCTTCATTCTCACCTTCCTTTTCCCCTCCATCCTCTCCTCAACTTCTATTTCCCACCTTCCTTTCTTCCTCAACCATTATCCCTTCTTTGTCCCACTCTCCTCTCTCTCCCTCTCTTCCCTTTCCCTCCTCTATACCTCTCACCTCCCTCTCTTGTCCACTCTCCTCTCTCTCCCTTCTTCCTTTCTCTTCCTCTTCCTCTCACCCTCCTTCTTTGTCCCACTCTCCTCTCTCTCCCTCTCTTCCCTTCCTCTCCCTCTCTTACCTCTCACCCTCCCTCTCTTGTCCCACTCTCCTCTCTCTCTCTCTTCCCTTTCCCTTCCTCTCTTACCTCTCACCCTCCCTCTCTTGTCCCACTCTCCTCTCTCTCCCTCTCTTCCCTTTCCCTTCCTCTCTTCCCTCTCTCCCTCCCTCCCTTGTCAGTCTTCCCACGCCCCACACACCCTCTTGCATCCAGGTGTTCGCGCCCCTATCTCACCTGTAATTATCGTGCCGGCAGGTGTGAGGGGAGATGGAGATCGGCGTGGAAGCCATCCCGGAGGACGATGGTTCCTACACCATTGGGAACTTGTCCTACATCAGCAAGAATGCAGTGTATGGGGACTACAAGTAAGTAATGGTGGTGATGGTGGTAGTAGTGGTGATGGTGGTGGTGGTGTGTGGTGGTGGTAATGGTGGTGGTGGTGACTGGTGGTGACTGGTGGTGGGTGGTGGTGGTGGTGGTGGTGGTGGTGTGTGGTGGTGGTGACTGGTGGTGGTGGGTGGTGGTGGTGACTGGTGGTGGTGGTGGTGGTGGTGATGGTGGTGGTGGTGGTGACTGGTGGTGGTGGTGGTGGTGGACGAGTACGTGGAGGTTTAGTTGTGTTTAGTGGTAGTGTTGGTGACGGTAGTGTTAGTAGTAGTAGTAGTTATAGTTGTGTAGTAGTAGTAGTAGTAGTTGTTGTGTAGTAGTAGTAGTAGTAGGAGTAGTAGTACTTTTTCACCTTTTACTCGTATATACAGCTATAACTGCATTTAAGTACTAACTACTACTACTATTACTACTACTACTACTACTACTACTATTACTACTACTACTACTATTACTACTATTACTACTACTACTACTATTACTACTACTACTACTACTACTACTACCACCACCACCACCACAATAATAACAAAAATAATAACATTGCTGATGATAGTAATAACAATGGTAATGATGATAATAATAATTTTAATCCTTTCAAGTTTTATTGCTTGCCTGCTATAAAATTACCATATTTAATTCGTATTACATATTCATTTGCTTTTAGCGTAATTTTAGTGCCCTTGAATTAACACGTCCTATCGCCACCTACACTGCCAATCCCCTCCAGCTCTTACCTGTCCCCTCATTAACCCTAAAGCTACCTGTCCCTTTACATCACCTGTCCTATTAGACGGATACCAGCATACCATTGCTAATCTACCTGTCTCATTACAATAATTTTACCTGTCATTACAATCATTTTACCTGTCTCATTACAATCATTTTACCTGTCTCATTACAATCATTATCTACCTGTCTCATTACAATCGCTACCTGTCATTACAATCGCTACCTGTCTCATTACAATCATTATCTACCTGTCCCATTACACTCGCTACCTGTCTCATTACAATCATTATCTACCTGTCTCATTGCAATCATTCTCTGCCTGTCATTACAATCGCTACCTGTCTCATTACACTCATTATCTACCTGTCTCATTACAATCGCTACCTGTCTCATTACAATCGCTACCTGTCTCATTACAATCATTATCTACCTGTCTCATTACAATCACTCTACCTGTCTCATTAGAATCATGCTCTACCTGTCTCAATACAATCATTATCTACCTGTCTCAATACAATAATTCTCTGCCTGTCTCATTACAATCATTCTCTGTCTCTTTACAATAATTATCTATCTGTCTCATTACAATCATTCTCTACCTGTCTCATCTGTCTCATTACAATCATTCTCTACCTGTCTCATCTGTCTCATTACAATCATTCTCTACCTGTCTCATCTGTCTCTTTACAATCATTCTCTACCTGTCTCATCTGTCTCTTTACAATCATTCTTTACCTGTCTCATCTGTCTCATTACAATCATTCTCTACCTGTCTCATCTGTCTCATTACAATCATTCTCTACCTGTCTCATCTGTCTCATTACAATCATTCTCTACCTGTCTCATCTGTCTCATTACAATCATTCTCTACCTGTCTCATCTGTCTCTTTACAATCATTCTTTACCTGTCTCGTCTGTCTCTTACAATCATCTCTACCTTCTCATCTGTTCTTTACAATCATTCTTTACCTGTCTCATCTGTCTCTTTACAATCATTCTCTACCTGTCTCATCTGTCTCATTACAATCATTCTCTACCTGTCTCATCTGTCTCTTTACAATCATTCTTTACCTGTCTCATCTGTCTCATTACAATCATTCTTTACCTGTCTCATCTGTCTCATTACAATCATTCTCTACCTGTCTCATCTGTCTCATTACAATCATTCTCTACCTGTCTCATCTGTCTCTTTACAATCGTTCTTTACCTGTCTCGTCTGTCTCTTTACAATCGTTCTTTACCTGTCTCGTCTGTCTCATTACAATCATTCTCTACCTGTCTCATCTGTCTCATTACAATCATTCTCTACCTGTCTCATCTGTCTCATTACAATCATTCTCTACCTGTCTCATCTGTCTCTTTACAATCGTTCTTTACCTGTCTCATCTGTCTCTTTACAATCATTCTCTACCTGTCTCATCTGTCTCATTACAATCATTCTCTTCCTGTCTCATCTGTCTCAATACAATCATTCTCTTCCTGTCTCATCTGTCTCAATACAATCATTCTCTACCTGTCTCATTACAAACTCTACCTGTCTTTTTTAGTACCAGTCCACCTGTATAATGTATTACTTATAAACCTGCCTTACTTATCAGCTTACCTGGTCTATCGTGCTCACCTGTGTCCTCAAGATCATTACTCTACCTCCTACTTTGTCATTAACTCGAATAAAATACCCGCGATTCCCCTCCTCTTCCTCCTCCTTGTATTAGTGTCACGCGCTCATAAACTAGTGTGTGTGATGTGTGTGTGTGTGTGTGGGTGTGTGCGTGTGTGCATAGCTGTGACCTTGACATTCGTGATCTGCAAGCCTCATTTCTGTTTTCCCCTGTTGTTTAAATCCATGACCTGACCTGCTTTTTGCTTATTTGCCTCATTTTCTGACCCTATGACCTAGAAATTTGACCTCATATCTTAGGGTTTTATTACAATTTTTTTTCTATTTGATTTAGTTTTCATGTAATTACACCTGGACGTCACCTGGATTACCTCTTCACCTTCCTTCTTGATTCTAATATGACCTTGAAATTTAGTCTAATATCATTGGGTTATGTCATTTTGTTTCTGTTATATCTTCCTCTAACTCCCTCTATTTATCTCTCTTTTTTTATGTATCCTTATCGTCCTGTAATTACACCTGGCCATAACCTGTATAACCTGTTTTATGATCCTCCCTGCTTCTGATGACCCTGAAAGTCTGCTTAAGCCCTCATGGCATGGCTTTCACTTTTACCTTAACATGCATGAGATTCCACCTTCTCTTATTTTTTTCATACCTAATCTTTTGTTCTTACTCCTTCATGACCTTTCACGGCACGGAATCCACGCGTCATGATAAGCTTCACGCGTTACCTTCATCTTTCTTTGTTTTCCTCACCTGATTCACACCTAGCTCTTCTGAACTTGCTAACTGCATGCCTCCCCCCCTCCCGCGGCCTCGCTGCACAAAACTTTCTACTCATTCTCATCCCTATTCTGTCCATCTTCCTAATGCAAGAGTTAATCAGTATCTTTACTCTTTAATCCCTTTCACTGGTAAACTCTGAACTCTCTTCCTGTTTCTATTTTTCCACCTTCCTATGTCTTAAATCTTTTCAAGAGAAGAGTAACAAGACACCTCCCGAACTAAATTGCAACCCTCTTTTTGTTTTCTTACTGTCTTCTTCATAGGGACTGGTAACTAAGCGGGTTTTGTGTTATCTCTGTTTGTTGTGCCCTTAGCCAGTCCTTTGTGATGGAAAAAAAAAAAAAAAAAAAAACCTTCCTCCTTCAGGTGCGCGGATCGAGGCCTCCTGCTGCCCCTCTGGTCTGAGTACACGTGGCCGGAGGAGCTGCGGGCCTTTCTGTACTTCCTAGGGCTGCTGTATTGCTTCCTGGGCGTGGCTATCATCGCTGACATCTTTATGGGCGCCATCGAGAAAATTACGAGTAAAACGAGAAAGGTAAGACTTATTTTTTTTCTTTATCTGCTGTTATCTTTAAACTTTTTCTTTTTACGTTGGAGGCTATAGCACCTGTAGCCTTATTATCTTCCTTCCTTAGGCAAAACCCTACATAAACATAAGAGAGCCAAAGAAAATAAGGAAGCTACAAGAGACCGCGAGACTTACACGTGGTAGTTCCTGTATTTATTAGCATATATTTTCTTTTTACGTTGGAGCCTATATCACCTGTAGGCTGTTAATCTTCCTTTCTTAGGCAAAACCCTACCACATAGGGAAGATTATATAGTAGTAGAGTAGAGAAAGGAGATTAAAGAATAGGTAGGTAAGGTGTGTGGAAGGGTTACATGTAAGGTCTGGAGAGGAAATGAAGGGAGGGATGTTTGGTTAAGGGGAGAGAGAGAGGATGTGGAAAAGGAGGTATACTGATAACTGGGAAAGGGGTAAATAATATGAGAGATAGGAGAAATGGGTGAATGTGAAGTTAGGGAGAGAGAGGAAAGCTGCTATATAGGAAAGAGGAATGGAGAGAAAGAATGAGGGAGTGATAAGAAGGGAATGCAGTAGAAGAATGAGGGAGTGATAAAAAGGGAATGCAGTAGAAGAATGAGGGAGTGATAAGAAGGGAATGCAGTAGAAGAATGAGGGAGTGATAAGAAGGGAATGCAGTAGAAGAATGAGGGAGTGATAAGAAGGGAATGCAGTAGAAGAATGAGGGAATGATAAGAAGGGAATGCAGTAGAAGAATGAGGGAGTGATAAGAAGGGAATGCAGTAGAGGAATGAGGGAGTGATAAGAAGGGAATGCAGTAGAAGAATGAGGGAGTGATAAGAAGGGAATGCAGTAGAAGAATGAGGGAGTGTGAGAAGAGAGTAATGGGAAAGGATCGAAGTAGGAGTTACGTGTGGAACTGAACTTTAGCTGGGAAAGAAGGAAGTGGATGGAGAGACTTGTGAGTGATGATGGGAAGGGAAGAGATTGAAGAGAAGTGGGTAGAAGTGAGCGTGGGAGAGATGGAGGCATTAGGTAATGGAGGAAGGTATGTGTGTAGGTGTGGAGGGAAGGGAGAGGTAACTTGATGTAGGAATGTATGTTTGGAGGAAGAGTTAAACCATAAACACACACCCCCACCACCATCCACCATTACCACCACCAACACACACCACCAGCACCATCACCACCACCAGCACCATCACCACCACCACCACTACCAACACACACCACAAACACACACACCACTTCACACACCACCATCTCAAAAAATTCCGTCATCACCACCAAAAACCACCTCCACCACCACCACCACCACAAAAAATCCCGTCACCACCACCACTAACACACCTTAATTCCCTTCCCACCAGGTGTATCTCACATCAGAGAAAGAAGACGAACCTGAAATCATTGAGGTAAGAATCTGGAGTGACGCTGTAGCCAATCTCACCCTGATGGCTCTGGGTTCCTCGGCGCCGGAGATCCTTCTGTCCATCATCGAAATCGTGGGCAATGACTTCGAGGCCGGCGACTTGGGTCCGGGAACCATCGTGGGCTCGGCGGCGTTCAACCTCTTCGTGATCAGTGCCGTCTGCGTCATGTTCATCCCGAAAGGAGAGATCCGGAGGATCAAGGACATTAAGGTTTGTTTTCTGAAAGGTCTTACGTGGTGTGAACTGTCGTCTGAAGTTTGGTGTTGTCTTCAGTTTGGTGTTGTCTTCAGTTTGGTGTTGTCTTCAGTTTGGTGTTGTCTTCAGTTTGTTGTTGTCTGAAGTTTGTTGGTGTCTGAAGTTTGTTGGTGTCTGAAGTTTGTTGGTGTCTGAAGTTTGTTGGTGTCTGAAGTTTGTTGGTGTCTGAAGTTTGTTGGTGTCTGAAGTTTGTTGGTGTCTGAAGTTTGTTGGTGTCTGAAGTTTGTTGGTATCTGAAGTTTGTTGGTGCCTTAAGTTTGCTGTTGTCTTAGCTTTGCTGGTGTCTTAAGTTTGCTCTTATCTTAAACTCTCTGTCTTAAGATTGTTCTATAGTGAAGGAAAACTTCTCTCCCCCCTCTAGGTGTTCGCAGTGACGGCCGTGTTCTCCGTGGTGGCGTACCTGTGGCTGCTGCTCATCGTGGTGGCGATATCCCCGGGCGTGGTGGAGATCTGGGAGGCCGTGGTCACGCTCGCCATGTTCCCCTCACTGGTGCTGATCGCCTGGCTCGCCGAAAAGAACTTCTTCGGCGTCCCCAACAAGACGGATACTAGTAAACAAATCGAACTTGGCAATTTCCAGCCAGGTGAGAGTAAGTCATTCGTTCCAGTTTATCTTCTGTTCCAGTTTTGTGTGTGTGTCTTCTGTGTGATCCTGACGGTGGTGGTGGGGCCCTTGATTTGCGCCGGGGTGTGGGTGCTCCTGCTGTGCCTGTGTGCTGTTGTTCTGACCTCTCTCGGCCCTCCCCTCTACCACTATGATGCCACCCAGCCGCCCCCTTCACCCACCACCCACCCACTACCTCCCAGTAACGCCGTAACACTCCTCACCCGCACCACGTCGTAACAGCATAACACCGTCCTCCACCGCCCTCCACCTCGCCCTCTGCCGTATGAACTGTAAATAACACTTGTGGTCCTCTGTCCCTAGCTCGTGGCGCAAGTACCGTAGAGTGTTGGGTCTCCGGTAGTGTGGCCGTGTCGGGGCTGTGCTAGTGTAGAACCAATTTATGAAGTCCGTTTGGGAGTTGGCTGGAGTGGGGAATTCCCTGTCCGACGCGCTCCGAATAAGCCAACACCCGAACGGACTTCATAAATTGGTTTTACTATAGTATAGAGTGTAGACGGTAATGATGATTAGTGGTTAGTGACGCTAATGACTTTGATTTGATTAACTGCTATGGGATTTGTACATATATTTGCTTTATTACATTATAGTGTGTGTAGAGTATTAACTCAGGCATTAATAGAGCATGTGGATGGGAATGTGGACATTTTCTCGTATGATTATGAGTATAGTCGGTGCATTGTGTATTTTTTCATATTACATCAAGTTTTTGTCTGGTGATCTTGAATGTCTGGAAGATTATCATGTAACCATTTTTTTCCTTATGATTCTAGCCCAGAGGAAATACATGCAAGGTAGGGATTATTTACGCTAAACAGATGTATGTCATGTATGTACGTATGTAGTATAGCCTCACCGCCATCATAACCTGGCCACCGTTGATGTTGATGCTCTGTAGTGAGGCTGTAGTGAGGCTGTAGTGTAGTCTCATCAGCCACAGGTACACGCGACCACCGAGCGCACACCTGTAATCTCTGGAACACTCTTTCTGTTTCTATTTTTCCACCTTCCTACGACTTAAATCTATTCAAGAGAGGAGTGACACGACACCTCCCGATCTAAATTAGCCCACCTCCCCTTTCTTTATTCTCGTACTGTCTTCTTTATAGGGACTGGCAACTAAGCAGACTTTTTGTTACTATTTTTTGTTTTGCTCTTGGCCAGTCCTTTGTGATGTAGAAGAAAAAAATCACCAATCAGTGCCCTTACCTGCCTCACCAAGGTGCTCGATGCTCGCGTAAACCAGACTGACAGACAGATAAAGAATAGCTATTCACTCGTTGCTTAAACCGTGCACACGTAGAAATAAATAATGTTTTACTGCATTATAAAGAAAGAAAAAACTCACTTTAATAAAACACTCTTAATCATTACTGTGAATAGCAAGATGGTGTAGTACTGTAGAGGAACGCTGTAGATGTATTCAAAGTGCCTGAACGTGTAGCCTTGACTAGCGTACCGTAGACTAGGCTGGCTCCGTCGCCGTTCGTGTTCGAGACGCGTTCACACCTGCCTCTGCCGCAGGGGCGTATAGTAAACAACCCGCCGTTCAGCCAGCACGCCACCACGCATGCTGCAGCTGCTTCGCCTCAGTCACACAGCTGTACTCACTCATGCTTTACGTACGTTGCATCTTGGGACATAATTTGATCGCGTTCCACTTCTACCTTCTACTCTACCACTTCACGTTTTCTTTCTTCCTTCTCCAACTAAAACTCCTTCCAACTCCTTCCCAACTTCGTCTCAGTCACACAGCTGTACTCATTCATGCTTTTACGTACGTTGCATCTTGGGACATATGCTCGTATTCGTAGTCACATACCATGATTGCTCGTGGTAATTGCTATGATTTTGTTCCAATTCTACTCAGTCAAAATTATTCACTTGATCTTGTAGCTGCCATGGAAAGTACTAGAGCAATCATACAGTACTCCTATTGCAATCACAACAGAGCTGGCATGACATATTGATTTAATTAGGACAAGACAAAAAGTGAACAATGACGACGTACAATGATGGCGTGTGACTACGAATACGGGCATTAATCTGATGGCGTTCATTACTCTACCACTTCGTTTTCTTTCTTCCTTCTCCAACTACTTTATCCTTCTGTATTCTCTCCTTCTCTCACCCACATACATTGTTTTATTTCATTCATACATTCTTTCCTCATTCACCAAGTACTTTATCCTTCGTTTCTGTTTTCTCTCCTCTCGCACATTCACTTTTTTTGGCATTAAATCATCAATCTCCTTCTTTCACCCTCATACATTTCATTCATTCATACATTCATATTCTTATTCATACATTTCTTACATTCATTTTCTTTCAACACCTCAATCGCCTCATATTTGTAGTTTCTATTTTGATTATATTTCCTCCTCGTCATTTCCTTCCGTACCTTCCTCAAATTCCCTTTCATGTTATTCTTATTCTCGATTTGCATGTCCATTCACGTCTGCATCTTGTTTTTTTTCTGTATTCTTTGTCAAAGTTTTCGTTTCTCATTCATCGGTTTATTTATGCGGTTCTAGGGAATGGAAACGCTTACGAAAATTGAGCTTCGAAAAGTTGTTAGAATTAGTGTTGTGTGTGTGCGTGTGTGTGTGTGTGTGTGCGTGTGCGTGTGCGTGTGCGAGGACCTCCAAGTCGAATTGTATTAGTGCTTTTAAAGTGAGTGCTGCGAAAGTGAGAGAATAAAAGAGAGGGAGCGAAATCATAGAAAAGAGGGAAAGAAAAAGTAATGGTTCTGGAAAGCAGTAATTATGGAAAGCAACAAAAATTGTGATTAGGGAGAAAATTTAGGGCGACGTGAAATGGTAAAGTTGGTGAGTGCAGAAAAGGATATTTGTTGAGAGAGAGAGAGAGAGAGAGAGAGAGAGAGAGGAGAGAGAGAGAGAGAGAGAGAGAGAGAGAGAGAGAGAGAGAGAGAGAGAGAGAGAGAGAGAGAGAGAGAGACGTCAGACGAGGTACTAAAGGACTAACTGATGCATATGGAAAAAATATATTCGAAAAGTGAAATACTAGAGATTAGAAAGAGCTTAAAGGACTAAAGGAGGAGAAGAAAACACGTAAAGCAGAACACACACACACACACACACACACACACAGTTACACACACACACACACACACACACACACAGACACACACAACACACCACACACACACACAGTTACACACACACAACACACACACACACACACACACACACAGTTACACACACACACAGTACACACACACACATACACACACACAACACACACCCCAAGCTCTAACACGACACACACAATCACAACACACACACACACCACACACAGTACACACACACAACAACACAACACAACCACATTACAACAAACATCACAAACACACACAACACACACACACACACACACACAACACAACACACACACAAACACTAACACCAACACAAACACACAACACACAACAACACAACACACAACACACACAAAACACAACAACACACACACACAATACACACACACACACACACACACACACACACAAACACACACACACACCACACAAACACATACACACAAAACAACACAAACACCACACACACACAACACAACACACACAACAACACCAACACAACACAACACACACACACACACACACACAGCACAACAGCAACAACAACAACACCAACACAACACACAACACAACAACACAACACACAACACAACAGAAGCTACATACACATCAACATTTAACAACTCACGATATAAAATCGACATCCATAAAAACAAAGGCGTTATATGGGGACATGCTCAACCACACACATGACTATAACAACAACAACAAAAACAAGTAACACCAATCATAACAATAACATCAATAACAACAACAGCAACAACAGCAACAGCAACAAAAACAATAACACCAATCATAACAATAACATCAATAACAACAACAGCAACAACAGCAACAGCAACAAAAACAATAACACCAATCATAACAATAACAACAATAACAACAATAACAACGACAACAACAATAGCACATTTCCCCCCCAGTTTATGCACCAACGCCCCTTTTGCACTGGTTCTCCACCCTCTAACTGCAATCTATGTAAAAAAAAAAAAAAAAAAAGTGTATTTTTCCTCCTGTAATCCATGGCTTTAGGTGTGAATGTGGGGATTTATGGTGTGTGTGTGTGTGTGTGTGACTGTGTGTGTGTGTGACTGTGTGTGTGTGTGACTGTGTGTGACTGTGTGTGTGTGTGTGTGTGTGTGTGACTTGTGTGTGTGTGACTTGTGTGTGTATGTGTGTGACTGTGTGTGTGTGTGTTTGACTGTGTGTGTGTGTGTGTGTGTGTGTGTGTGTGTTTGACTGTGTGTGTGTGTGTGTGTGTGTGTGTGTGTGTGTGTGTGTGTGTGTGTGATATATAGTCATCCAGTTTTTTTTCTCACATATATACATTATACACTCCTTAACAAGCACAATTTATATAACGAAGAGTAGCATCTCATCTTTACCTGATGTTTGTCGAATTTAATTAATTAATCCGCAAAGGTCGCTCCAGGTAACCTTTGCACACCTGAATTTCCACAGATTTTCCCCCTCCACCCCATCCTCCTCCTCCTCCTCCTGACATTTCCAGGTATTAGCGCCAGGTTAAAGTGTTGCACGGTGTTGCAGTCCTTGTGTGTGTGTGTGTGTCTGTGTCTGTGTCTGTGTGTGTGTCTGTGTGTGCTGTGTGTGTGTGTCTGTGTTGTGTCTGTGTGTTGTGTGCTGTGTTGTGTGTGTGCTGTGTGTGTGTGTGCTGTGTGTGTGTGTGTGCTGTGTGTGTGTGTGTGTGTGTTGTGTGTGTGTGTGTCTGTGTGTGTGTGTGTGTGTTGTGTGTGTGTTGTGTCTGTGTCTGTGTGTGTGTTGTGTCTGTGTGTGTGTGTGTGTGTGTCTGTGCCTGTGTGTGTGTGTGTCTGTGTGTGTGTGTGTGTTGTGTGTGTGTGTGTGTGTGTGTGTGTGTGCTGTGTGTGTGTGTGCCTGTGTGTGTGTGTGCCTGTGTGTGTGTGTGTGTCTGTCTGTGTGTGTGTGTGTATCTGTGTCTATGTCTCTGTCTATGTCTCTGTCTGTGTCTGTGTGTGTGTGTGTGTCTGTGTGTGTGTGTGTGTGTGTCTCTGTCTGTGTCTGTGTGTGTGTGTGTGTGTCTATGTCTGTGTCTGTGTCTGTGTCGTGTGTGTGTGTGTGTCTATGTCTCTGTCTGGGTCTGTGTGTGTGTCTGTCTGTGTGTGTGTGTGTGTGTCTGTCTGTGTATGTGTGTGTGTGTGTGCCTGTGTGTGTGCCTGTGCCTGTGTGTGTGTCTGTCTCTGTGTGTGTGTGTCTATGTCTCTGTGTGTGTGTGTGTGTGTGTGTGTGTGTGTGTTGTGCAAGCGTGAAATTTTACATAAGAAATAATTGAGGACTTGCATGAGCCGCGTGAGGGAGAATAGTTACCAGGCTCATGATTACATAGGACAAAAGACCTTGAGAAGTAACGGGTTGAGGTGAAGGGTAATGTCTTCCATCTTAATTTATATTCTAAACGGGAAAGACGCGATTTTCTTGAAGTTTCCCCCGCAAAGAAAATGTGAGAGACCTCGTCGTGCGAAATGCGAGAAATACTAAGTGCGACGAGAGGAAAGTGAGGAAAGTAAATGAGGATATGAGAAATTATAATCCTTTTAACACTTAGAAGGATAGATTAATTACGAAGGGAGAGTAAAGTAGGTCAAAAGGTCTTAGTTTTTGTATGATGGAGAGGAATAGGGAGATAGGTAGAGCTTGAAGTGATTAGTTTGCTGATTCTGAAGTAACGAAACGGACTGAATCTTATAGAGGAATGATTAAGAGGGTTTGTAATTGAAGGCAAGAACAATTTTAATATTCGTATCAGAAGAGAAAGTGGTAAAAGAAAGTATAGGACAAGGTAAGAGGATGTTTCCAAAATATTGGGTTAGAAGCTTCTATTCTTTTAACTGTTCCAAAAAGCGTTACCATAAAAGTCTGTGTCTGGTTTCCTCCTCTCTTTACTGTCCCTCACAACTCACCTTACCCCTTAAAGCTCCTTTTCTGTCTCTTCCCTCCCTCCTTCTCCCTTCTCTCCTCTCCCCCTTACTCCCTCCCTCCCTCCCTCCCTCCCTCCCTCCCCCTCTTCTTCCCTACCTACCTTGTTTCCTCCTTCCCTCCTATCCTCCCTCCTTCCCTCCTATTCTCCCTCCCTCCCTCCCTCCTTTCCTCCCTTCCTCCCTCCTTTCCCTCCTTACCTCTCCTTCCCTCCATCCTCCATCCATCTCCATTCCTCCCTCCCTCCCTCCCTCCTTTATCCCTCCCTCCCTCCCTCCTCCCTCCCTCCCATCCCTCCCTCCTCTCCTTCCCTACCTACCTTGTTTCCTCCTTCCTTTATCCCTCCCTCCCTCCTATCCTCCCCTCCTTCCTTCCTCCTTCCCTCCCTCCCTCCTCCCTCCTTCCTCCATCCCTTCCTCCCTCCCCACCTCCCTCCATCCCTTCCTTCCTTTATCCCTCCTTCCCTCCTATCCCCTCCCTCCTCCTTCTCCTTTCCCTCCCTTCCCCTCCTCCCTCCTACTCCTTCCACCTCTCCCTCCTCCCCCCTATCCTCCCTCCTTCCCCTCCTTTATCCCTCCTTCCCACCCTCCCTCCCTCCCTCCCTCCCTTTATCTCTCCTCTGTTCCCTCTACCCATTCTTCCCGCGCTCTTTTGTCCTATTTTTGTCGAGATTGCCTAGAAAACTTACATCATCCATCACGTCCAAACCTTAAGGGTGATCCGTACACGCACACACATTAAGTAAATTACTCTTATTACCTTGTCCTTTTTTTTTTATTAGCATGCAAAGCCGTAATGTCGGTAAGGAAATGTTTGAGGTGGTGAATAAAAAGAGAGAAATAATGTTAACTTAAAACTGAGGATAAGAATGTTAATATAAAAAGAAAGGTTGAAGAAATTATCAAAGATTATTTTCTCTTTTATGGTGAATTGGTAAGATAAATATGAAAAGATTTTGGGTGACGTTAAAAAAAATATTTGCGTTTGTAACTTTTTAAATCTTTCGTCGTAGTGATGGATGCGTTAGTGTTATCAGTTACATAACAAAATATGATGAACGCAAAACTATAATGATGTGGGTAAAATATTAATTCACTTTACTAACGTTGCCTATAGTTAAATTTATGCACAATCACCACGTAGTAAATATGAAAATCTTATAGAGGAAAAAAATCTTGGTTATAAATTTTCGCTCAGGGTTTACGACACTTTATTGGGGCCATAAAATCATGGTACAGGACCGTAAATGTTGGGTTTTTAAAATTATGGTTTATGGGTTTATATGAGGCAAAAATGTGTTATTCTAATTATTTTGTGGTGGTACTTTACTTATGCATGAGAGGGATAGACATTGATGATCCAGGGTTCGTGTTTATGAGTAGAATTAAAAGCAAGGAAACTTCACAAAAAAGTAAGCAGATATCAAGCATGCAAGCAAACTCGTACCCATATAATTTAATTCCGTCTTTTCATATTTTTCATCAGTGACATAAATTTTTTTCTCCTCACGAGCTTAATTTTTTTTTTCTTCGGTTTTTTAGGAAGTTTTTATTTTCTATTTCAATTGACTCATTTCATGGCATTCGGTCTATAGTTCACTTGAATTCGACATAAGGTTACTCTTCTCTATAATGTAACTCAGTTCAGCTCAGTTCAGTTGTGGGTCGGGAGTCTGGCCTTTTTCATCGGCACTCCCTGACGTGTTTCTTCTTGCAGTCTGGGTCTTTAGTTAGTTGTCTTCTCTTATTCTGTCTTATTTTCTTTCTCTTTCTTTCTTCTTATTTTCTCTGGTCATCCAAAAACTGTTGATTGTTCTTTTTGCTTCTTCCACATTCCCATCTCCAAACAAATACTCCCCCACCATATCCTCTTCCTCCTCTATGTATGGTTGCTGTAACCTCGCATATATATTCACTAGTATTATCTTTTCCCCATTTGGTAGCTAAGAAAAACAGGCACTTTTGCCTTTCATCTCGCCTTTAATCACCGTCCACTCTTACCTTACCTTACCTTACCTTACCACCTTACCTTACCCTACCCTACTCTACCCTACCTTACCTTACCTTACCTTACCTTACCCTACCCTACCCTACCCTACCCTACCCTACCCTACTCTACCTTACCTTACCTTACCTTACCTTACCTTACCTTACCACCTTACCCTAAAAAACCACGACTTACACCTTTATCTAAACCCCACGTACACCTTTACACCCATCACCCATAACCACACACCCTTCCTTCCCTCCCCCATTACCACGCACACCATACCCCATTACAAAATACAGCCCTATGCACTCTCTCTTACTAATCCTTGCTTTCATTGCATTTCCAAACACAACAAAGAAAACAAAAGGTGTGTGTGTATGTGTATGTGTGTGTGTGTCTGTGTCTGTGTCTGTGTCTGTGTCTGTGTCTGTGTGTGTGTGTGTGTGTGTGTGTGTGTGTGTGTGTGTGTGTGTGTGTGTGTGTGTGTGTGTGTGTGTGTGTGTGTACCTCTGCGTCATTCTCCCATCTAAGAGATTTCCCACACGGCTCCCTTACCATTGGTCTAAGGTTACCCGGTTTGTATTCCCCTTCTTTCCCCACTAATGAAGGCAAATGAGAACCTTTTAAAACCAAGAAGGGATCCATTTCTCTTTATCTCTCTCTCTATTTCTAATTATTTTTCTCTTTTTTTGTTCTCTATCTATCTATCTATCTCTCTATCTCTATCTAGCTCTCTCTCTCTCTCTCTCTCTCTCTCTCTCTCTCTCTCTCTCTCTCTCTCTCTCTCTCTCTCTCTCTCTCGGGTGGCTCGGTTGGTAGAGTCGTGAGCTTGCGTGTAGAGTCCCTGCATTCGGTCAGCGGTTCGAGTCCACCAAGTTCGTCCTGGCGTGGTGGCGCTTTGTATAGTCAATACCCTTGTAGTTGGTACTTGCAAAGTGTCTAGATAGGATGAAAGTATCTTGTATCTTATATCTTATATCTTATATCTCTCTCTCTCTCTCTCTCTCTCTCTCTCTCTCTCTCTCTCTCTCTCTCTCTCTCTCTCTCTCTCTCTCTCTCTCTCTCTCTCTCTCGCGCCTTTGCCCCTTTGGAAACGTGAGATTTTGGAGAGATAGGGAGGCAGAAAGGCAGCAGAATTTTCACCTTTTTTTCAAGAGGGATGAAACAGCGTTTGGGGTTTCTCTTATCAGTCTCCATTAGGCTTTGATGAGGTGATGAAGGGAGAAAGGGAAGGGAGTAGTAGGGTTCCTAGATGACGGGAAATTAATAACAAAATGGGGATTATTATGAGTGTAATTAAGGCTTATATATAGCGGGAGGGGAATGAGAGAGAGAGAGAGAGAGAGAGAGAGAGAGAGAGGAGAGAGAGAGAGAGAGAGAGAGAGAGAGAGAGAGAGAGAGATATACTTGCAGTTTGAACGTAAAGCTTGGGTCGTGAACGAGAGACATTAAGGAAACTGTATTGAAACGGTCGAAGCTATGGTTATGTGCCCTGGAGAGAGAGAGAGAGAGAGAGAGAGAGAGAGAGAGAGAGAGAGAGAGAGAGAGAGAGAGAGAGAGAGACGCAGTTTGAACGTAAAGCTTGGTTCGTGAACGAGAGACATAAGGAAATGTATGAACGGTCGAAGCTATGGTATGTGCCTGGAGGAGAGAGAGAGAAGGAGAGAGAGAGAGAGAGAAGAGGAGAGAGAGAGAGAGAGAGAGAGAGAGAGAGAGAGAGTATAGGAATGCAAAGGACGTTGAAAATTAAGAGTAACAAAAGGTATTAAAGTTAAAGAGGAGAATTCAAGCCTTTGGTGAAACATTTTTTTAGGATTAGTTCAGGAGGATGTAACATATGAACAGAGGTTGGGATGTGGTCTTGCCAGGTACAGGTGTGGTAGGTGTGGCGTTGGACATGAGCCACACCATAATGCTCGCGTTAACGTTGCAGTATTGTTCGTGTGAGTGTATGTATGTATGTATGTGTGTGTAATGTATCCGTTGTCGAGATCACAAGTCAATCTCATCTAAAACCTGCTAGCTGATTGGATTCTCTCTCTCTCTCTCTCTCTCTCTCTCTCTCTCTCTCTCTCTCTCTCTCTCTCTCTCTCTCTCTCTCTCTCTCTCTCTCTCTTGCCCCCCTCGTGTATTCAGCTCACATTCGCACAAAAAAGTTCTTAATGACGCGGCAGCAAGAACGTGATATGCCCCATTAATGACCAGCCTGCAGGTTTAACTTTCCTTTTCGACCCTTATGCCTGTTGCGTCTTTAGGTCTCCAGACAGTCTGTTGCGTGTCTCTCTCTCTCTCTCTCTCTCTCTCTCTCTCTCTCTCTCTCTCTCTCTCTCTCTCTCTCTCTCTCTCTCTCTCTCTCTTAATTCATGGTTTTTATTCTTCATCACGAGAGAGAGAGAGAGAGAGAGAGAGAGAGAGAGAGAGAGAGAGAGAGAGAGAGAGAACCCTGAAATAAGATACAAAAGGCGACGTCATTTCAGACCAGCCAACACAATCCATTTTTTAACTTCTGTTTTATTTAGATTTATTTTCTCTTTTCCGCTGGTATAATATTCAGGCCTTCAGACGAGAGTAAACAAATGCCTTGCTTTAGGAAATCTATTTATAAGGAGGTTTTCTATTTGCTTCTATTTATAAGGAGGTTTTCTATTTGCTTCTATTTATAAGGAGGTTTTCTATTTGCTTCTATTTATAAGGAGGTTTTCTATTTGCTTCTATTTATAAGGAGGTTTTGAAATAATAATGAGTAATTTTTATGCATAATTGAAGGAAAAAAAGCGACTGAATAGTAAAGTGAACATATGAATAATGAGCATATGAAAATAAAACTTAGGATTCCAATTCGAAAAAATAAGAGCTATAGAATCAGACATAAAAAGAAGAAGAGCCATAGAAATCAGACATCGAAAAAGAAGAAGAGCCGTAGAATCAGACATCGAAAAAAAATAGCCGTAGAATCAGACATAACAAAAGAAGAGCCGTAGAATCAGACATAAAAAAAGAGCCATAGAATCAGACATAAAAAGAAGAGCCATAGAATCAGACATAAAAGAAGAGCCATAGAATCGGACATAAAAAAGAAGAGCCATAGAATCAGACCGAAAAAGAAGAGCCATAGAATCAGACATAAAAAAAGAAGAGCCATAGAATCAGACATCGAAAAAGAAGAGCCATAAAATCAGACATCGAAAAAGAAGAGCCATAAAATCAGACATCGAAAAAGAAGAGCCATAGAATTAGACATAAAAAAAGAGCCATAGAATCAGACAAAAAAAAAGCCGTAGAACCAGACATCGAAAAAGAAGAAGAGCCATAGAATCAGACAAAAAAGAAGAGCCATAGAATCAGACATCGAAAAAGAATAAGAACCATAGAATCAGACATCGAAGAAAAGAAGAGCCATAGAATATGACATAAAAAAGAGCCATAGAATCAGACATAAAAAAAAGCCATAGAATCAGACATAAAAAAAAGCCATAGAATCAGACATAAAAAGAAGAGCCATAGAATCAGACATAAACAAAAGTCATAGAATCAGACAAAACAAAAGTTTGAAAAATGTGGAAGGAAGTAAATCACGAACAAAAAAATGAACCAGGAAAAAAGGAAAAAATATAACCGTCGAGGCAAATAATAACAGCTTTTGTTTGTGTTTAATAAGTAATGCAAGCAGGCGTGGGGGAAGAGTCGCCGGGGACCCAATCTGCTGAGCCGCCAAGCAAACACACTGATTAGCCACATAAAGACGGGTTATTTGGACACGAAGAAGGAGGAGGAAAGAAGATTGAATGGGAGGAGTCATTGTCCATTTTCTGATTAAGGGGGCGTGGCAAGGGGGGGAGGAGGAGGGGGGGGGCAAATATAGCAGAGGTTGTAAGACTAAGAAAGAAACCAAGATAGAATAAGAGAAAATAATAATAAGAAAAATAAGAAAGAACGTAAGAAAAAAAGAATAAGAAAGTAAGAAGAAAAAAAAGAAAGTAAGAAAAAACAACAATAAGAAAGAAAGTAATTAGAAAAAGTAATAATAAAAAAGAAAAAAGAATAAGAAAGATTGTAAGAAAGAATAAGAAAGAAAGTAAGAAAAAAAGAATAAAAAAGAAAGTAATTAGAAAAAGAATAAGAAAGTAAGAAAAACAGAATAAAAAAGAAAGTAGTTAGAAAAAGAATAAGAAAGAAAGTAAGAAAAAAAATTAAGAAAGTAAGAAATAAAAGAAGAAAATAAGAGTTATATAAGAAAGTTCCCCAGTCACCTTTCCTCCCCTTCTCACTTTTTCTTTTATTACGCGCTATCTAGTTTTATGTATGTATTTATTTATTCATTACACATTAAACACGGTCAAGGCTACACACACACACACACACACACACACACACACACACACACACACCCACACCACACCACACACACACACACACACACACACCCACACATTTTTTTCCTCTTATTACGTCATTCATGCCGTTTTAAGTATACCGCAGTTTTTTTATATTAGTCACGAAAACCCCACATTGTTACACCCATCTAGTTAGGAGTTTAGGATAGGCTAGAGTTAGGATAGTTTGAAAGGGATATTTGATGAGTTTTAAAGGTGGGAATAGGATGTGATGAGATGTCATTAAGAGACTGTTCGAATTTGGCAGCATTGGGCATTGAAGAGGAAGCAATCAGTGGCGGATTAAGGGGGGGGGGGGCTGACTGAGCTGCAGCCAGGGGCCCCAATTTCTATTGTGATTTTCAAACAAGATCGTTTTTCTTCTTAATCAAGCTGGTTTCTATTTTTCACCATTTTCTCTTAATCAAAATTTATATAAAAATCTCGTAGTATGTCTCACCATAGGCCTCAAAATGCCTCTAAAAGTGCCCATTTAAAAAAAATACCAGACCCCCCAGCTGTATATGCTCGCCACCTGCTTGATGAAAGGCCCCACCTGAACTGTAGCCAGGGGCCCCAGGCACCCATAATCCGCCCCTGGAAGCAATGGATAGATTTCGGAAGATAAGAGGAGAGAGAGAGAGAGAGAGAGAGAGAGAGAGAGAGAGAGAGAGAGAGAGAGAGAGAGAGAGAGAGAGAGAGAGAGAGAGAGAGAGAGAGAGAGAGAGAAAATGGAAGAATATTATAATATTATCACCGTCTAACCTCAAAAGACGAGGGAATATCTGACGTTAAACAGAAAGATGATGATGATGATGGAATGGGATGGAATGAAATGAGATGAAGAGGAGGATCTGGCAGCATTAGGCATTGAAGAGGAGGCAATGGAAATAGATAGAAGAGTATCATCGCCCGTCTAACCTCACAAGACATGGGAAAATCTGACGTTAAAAAGAAAGATGATGGGATTGGATGTGATGATGAGGCGTGGTTTGAAGAGAGGCAATGAATAGAAAAGATAGGAAGAGTAGCCTATCATCACCCGTCTAACCTCACAGGACATGGGAAAATCGGACGTTAACCCCTTCACACCCAGATCTTTCCTTTGCTATAAAAGATTGTATGTTGTCGAGCCATAAAATCCCGAAAAGTCACTGAATATACCAAATTAGTTAGTCGACAAGGATACTAAACAGGTCAAATCTATAAAATATTACTTGTATGCACTAAAAATTGTCTAGTGGTAGTCATACTGTATTACAATTGATATTACGTCCTGGGTCTCAAGGGGACAAAATTATGATGGGATAGGATAGAATAGGATGTGCTGATGAGGCGTGGGCTGCTTCGGGCATTGAAGAGGAGGCAATGAATGGAGATAGGTATATATTTGGAAGAGTATCATCGACTGTCTAACCTCACAGGACATGGGGAAATCTGACAGAAAGATGATGATGGTGATGAGATAGCATGTGATGATGAGGCATGGCTTGAAGAGAGGCAATGGATAGAGATAATACTATATCTGACTGGAAGAGTAGCCTATCATCGACCGTCTAACCTCACAGGACAAGGGGAAATCTGACGTTAAACAGAATGATGATGTGGTAGGATGTGATGATGAGGCATGGGTTCTGGGGTGGCGTGGTGACCTGTGTGTTCTGGCAGGCGTGACGCAGCAAGGCGCCGGGTCTCTGGCGGGGCGCTGCCTGGCCTGTCTCTGTTGTATGAGGTTACATGCTTCATCGCAGGTCGTGCCCGGTGACGGTGAGTCGTTTTAAGAGTCGTCGTCGCTTGTGTCTGGAAATTCGAGTATGATTCCTAGTTTTTTTCGCGCTTTTATTAGTTTTTTTTCGTATGATGTTTCTAACTTTTTGTTTTTTATTTGTTTGATACTAAAAAAAAACACGAAAAAAATGCGTGCGTTGGTTTGACTAATGCGTGGATTTTAAATTTTAGTTAATTTTTGTTATACACGTAGCCATTGTTGTTTTTGCTGCTGTGTCTATAGTACGTATATATTTTAGTTTGTAGGCGTGTATACAACCTGACGCAAGTACGCACCGATCTACTGGAGTGTGGCAACCTTATTATATTAGCTATAGATAGATCTTCACCAGTATACACACCCACTTTTTAATATCCATCAATTAATCTATTCATCTGTCTCGATCTGTCTCTTCATCTACGTACACACCCTAAATACCCCACCCCCAAAAAAAAAAATAATATTAAGACTTAATTAATGACAGTAGAGATCCATAATAAGGAAGGAGGAATATAATGGAGAATTAGTACATTTGGGATTGATTCTAATTATAGATACTGTATTGTTTTTGTGTGGTGTTTAAGTGTTTAATTGTTAATGGGCTTTTGATTGTAATAAGGAAATATCATATCTTTCCTGATTTCTCCAATGTTTGTGATGTGACTCATGTGTGTTTCCTGTTCATAAGCTGTAAATTGAGTAAGCTTATTGTTGTCATGTATACCTCTTTGTTTTGAATACCTCATGTATGATGTATTGGTGTCTTTAAACTGTTGCCTGTCAATGTATAATGTATAATGTAATTGTATTGATTCTCAGTGGTACAGGGAAAAAAATATTGTATGTGGCAGCAGAATGAGTTTTTATGTGGCAAGAGTAAGTCATTTTGTGCGTCATGTGAATGTATAACAACATATTCATGATCAATGTGGGTGTGTATATCTGTGCTGAGGTAAGTAATTTTATTTGAGATACTGTTTTGAGGTTGATTGATTTGTTATATCATTGATTTCGTTTGATGATTGACTTGAGTTTGTGTGGTGTAGTTGTACAAGACTCAATACTGCACCATACTGCTTCATATCTTTCTTTCTCTTTGTGTTTTCTGCTTGTTGAAGGAGCTAGATATGAGTTTCGCATCATAACATAGAGCAGTATTTATTGATGAAACTCATGAATCGGCTATAGTACGTATATCAAATTGCTGATGATTGATTAAGTTTGTGTGGTGTAGTTGTACAAGACTCAATACTGCACCATACTGCTTCATGTCTTTCTTTCTCTTTGTGTTTTCTGCTTGTTGAAGGAGCTAGATATGAGTTTGACATCATAACATAGAGCAGTATTTATTGATGAAACTCATGAATCGGCTATAGTAATATTCAAATTGCTTTTCTGTTTCCTAATTTTTTAGTGTACAATTCATGGATTTACTAAGTTGGTGTTATGAGTGAAGGCATTTGGGACCTGCTGTTATGATTCATTGCTGATTCACTGCAGCTTTTCAGAGTTTTGAGGGGTGAGCATTGTGTTGTTGTCATGATATGCTTGTGTTCTGATGGAATGTTGGGTTAGATTTAGGTTGCATTGCTTGACTGAAACATACTGCAATAGAAGCTTTGATTTAGTTATACAGTGGATGGAAAAACAATTGATGACTGTCTAGCCAAAAGTAAACAAAAATTAGATGTCACAGGAATTGCTGACATAGTAAAGACAATCTAAAATCACTCTCATAACACACATGAAAAATTCTATGAATCTCAAAGAAGCAGAGAGACTGACGGAAAAATTTAGATACGATCAATATGTGAAATGTTAATCAAATCTTGCCGTGCCCTCAGCGGATAAGTTCCTGCGGGAGCGCCAGTACTTCCGTGACGGGCGGCTGGACCGTGACGGGCTGGTGGCGTTCATCAAGGAGGTGAAGAACTACCCGGGGCTGACGGACGAGGATGCTGCAGTGCTGGCCGCCTCCAAGTGAGTGTTCATCGGCTGTCTAATCCGTTACTTTCCCCATCCGTTTCAATATTTCTCTTCCTCTTTTCCCACTCCGTTTCAATATTTCTCTCTAAACCCTTCCTTTTTTATGCTTTGCCATAGTGCCATATGACCTCTGATGTCTGGCACATTCCCCCCTTTTTTTGGCATTACAATTACAGGGAGGTCCCGTTATACGAGCATTCGATATACGAGAATCCGATGATACGAGATGTGTAAATTAGGGTCTATTTTCAATATACGAGATCGAAAATCCAATGCTACGACATTCAAACTGGGGTGAGTAAAATTACCAAGTTATTTACTAAAGTAAATTACAAGTTATTTACTAAAATTATAAAGTCATTTACTGACTATATGATTTTACCTAAGGTTGTACAATAAGCCAGCGAGACATATTTCCGGGCAAGAATGGCATGCCAGACTGCCTCTCTCCGCCTTCTGTCCCCGTCATCTAGAACTAATTATCGTTTTATTTGGAATGCTTGTGTTTTAAGGAGTTTTAATGTATTAGATAGTAAAATATATAAGTAAGGAGTTTGTGTTGCTAGTGTTTTGGTGGTAGAAGGTGTGTATGTGGGTTAAAATAGTTAATATTTGTTATGGGGCGACCCCGCGGCAAGAATTTCTCCGTCACTCACTGCCCCGTCAGCAAGTCACCTTATCATAACATCTTTAAATCACCCTTATTTATGGTAACACACGGTGCTACATTGATTTAGATAATGACACGTGTATATAACATCTCACCATAATCACTAAGTTGTATAATAACGAGTAATAAGACGTTTAAGCCTGCCCAAACCTACCGTGGCGGAGGTGGCGCCCGCCGCCTCTCAAAAGTTTTGAGTCAAAACCCGCCGCCATCCGCCTCACCTGTGCCTTCCTGAAGAAGACAGTCAGCTCCTATGCCTGTGATAACACCATAGGATTTCACCAGTGATCATAGGATTCCTCAAAGGGTCCTCGCTCCCCTACTAAATAATTACCAAGATCTCCGCTGGCGGGGAATTGCGAGCGACGGCCGATTTCCGCCGCCCACACAACACCCCGTTATCAGCTGTAGCTACCTGTGCCTTCCTGAAGAAGTCTGCAGGTCAGCTCCCACGCATGTGACAGCACCATAGGATATCACCAGGGATCATAGGATTCCTCAAGGGGTTCTCGCACCCCTACTAATTACCAAAGACATCTATCTCCTTGGTGTTGAATCTGTTGATATCCACCTCACGGGCTTCATGCTGCTGCTGCTGCTGCCGAAGGCCGCGCTGCCAGACGTGGATGAGACCCTTGCTTGTATTTCATCTCTTTACTCATATATATGACTAATATCCATCCAAATGCAATCATATGTCTACATTCACCTAGAGAAATTATATTTCATAGCATACCAAGCCATAATAAGCGAGCCTGGAGACTCTACCACTGATCTATATAACATGGATCGCGGAAGCCTGGCTCAGCACTGGTTCCAACTGTCCGCCATCTTGCCGTAACCAAAACAAAGCCTTGTTTCTGCGACTCGCGTTGCTGTCTGGCTGTGTTATCGCCTCGTCATGCCAAGCTGTGTTGCTATGTCCTGTACAAACAGACCAGGACCTGGAAGTGGCAAATCTTTCCACCTGTGAGTAACACCACACACACACACACACGCACCCACCACACACACACACACACACACACACACCCACCCACCCACACCCACACCACCCACACACCCACCACACACCCACACCCACACCCACACACACACACACACTCCCCACCCAGCCCATCCACTCTTAATCCATCTACCCACTCCAGTCATCCAACTACTAGTTAAAAAAAAATAAAGGTGGATATGGTATACTTTTTTTTATATAAGTAGATATAGATATAAGTATATTTTTTTATACTTGTCAACAATTAGTGGGGAACGGAAGCAGGCCTGAGTGCGGTTATGATACAAATTATCATAGCGCTTCCTAATAAGCGGTGCTTGTTGTAATGGAGATAGCTTTATTTTGCGAAGAAAAAAAAAAAAAAAGTATACCTTGTGGTTAAAGTTAGGTTAGGTTTCATTACAACCTATAAGGTTAGGTTAGGTTTCATTAAAACCTATAAGGTTAGGTTAGGTTTCATTAAAACCTTTAAGGTTAGCTAGGTTAGGTTTCATTAAAACCTATAAGGTTAGGTTAGGTTTCATTAATATTATTAAATTATTTTTTTTTGGGGGGGGGGGGGGTTGCGCAAAATAAAACTATCTCCATTGCAACAAGCACCTATTGTAGGCCAAGAAAAAATAGTTGATGTCTCTTAAAACGACCGCAAAACTCGTCCATTATTACCAAAAGTTGTTTCGTAGTCTATATGAAACCATAGTCGTTTCGTACACTCAGCTCAGAGTTGAACTTGACTACCAGAGTTACGAAACGACACCAGGTATGTACGAAAATACTCAAAATCAGTGTACGAAACTAACTACTTTCAATTCAATACACCTAATTAAGAAAGGTTTTTTGATTAGGCCAAAGGTTTTTGATTAATTTAAACTTCCTGTAATCCCCGAGAGTAGCTTCTATGGACCACTGTGGCTCGCGCCGTACCCGTGGCCGCGGCGGTACGGGGCTGGCGCCGTTATAGTGGACGAGAACTGCGCGTTCGCTCATTAGGTCAGACGCGCACACACTCGGGGGCTAACACTGCACTCTTAGCCTCTCTCTTTACCACATACACCACACCTGTCACTACACACCTGTACGGCCTCGCAACACACCTGTACGGCCTCGCAACACACCCGTCACTACACACCTGTACGGCCTCGCAACACACCTGTCACTATACACCTGTACGGCCTCGCAAGACACCTGTCACTACACACCTGTACGGCCTCGCAACACACCTGTCACTACACACCTTTACGGCCTCGCAACACACCTGTTGTCTGTGTATCACCGTAAATAAATGACTTGGAAGGTTCGACGATGCACTAGGTTGGAAGTTTAGTAGTAGTAGTAGTAGGTGTTAATAGTAGTTGTAGGTGGTAATAGTAGTAGTAGGTGGTAATAGTAGTAGTAGTAGTAGGTGTTAATAGTAGTAGTAGGTGGTAATATAGGCTATCACATGCCAGCAGCCAACACCCAGCCACTGCCTGGCCGGCCCATGTATTTGTTTTGGTTATGACAAGATGGCGGCTGGTGACTTCAGTATCTCGGCCACAGCTAGCCCAGATCCGCGATCCATGTTATATAGATCAGTGCTCTCTACCTCTGCTAATACCAGTCTCGAGCAGTCGTTGGCCAGTGTGCACGTTTACGACCAAACCTACGACTTTGCCGCGCGGTGGGTTCCTGTTACGACCGACGTCGGACTTCCTACCAAAAAAAGGTGATAAAGTGCTTCGTGGCTTCCCCCCAGCTGGACGATGTACAATGATTCAGATGTGCAGAGATGAGCTTGTGGGCAGTGGAAGAGGTCTACGCATCCCTCCCTTGTCCCTTACCTACCGTACCCTCTCGAGTCTAGTGTATCACGTGGCGTCCCGAAGAGTACATACGTCTTTATTGCTTGTATGTATTGTGCCTTGTGAGTCGATTTTAGTGCTTTGCTGGTTTACTTAATGTGCTCATTGTGATTTATTTGTGCTCTGTCCTACTGTGCTGTCACACTCTTAATTCACTGTTTTGTGTGGTAGTGCGGTGGTGTGGTATATAGAGCCCTATATTTGAGAGTTTGTTGTGTTTGCTATAGTTTATTTTAGCTTGAAAAACATGTCATTTTTTTTTTTTTTTTTTTTTATATATATTATATATTATATATATATATATATATATATATATATATATATATAATATATATTAATGATTGATGGTGTCCTGGAACCAAACCTATATTTTACCATTAGTTTTGTGTTTCGTTATACGAGATTTCGCTTTACAAGTATGCCAGGTGGAACCTAACTGCTCGTATCTTCGGGACCTCCCTGTATTACAATCCTTGGGCGCCTTCAGGAGGGATGAGGAATACACTGGCTCTTTAATTTTCTTCATTTTACATGTTCAAAGGTCATTCAAGGATGTAAAATTGGTAGAGGAGAAAAATGTTATAAGTCTTTTCACTTACTAACATTTTCATTCGCAATATTTTGTATCTATGAGATTCATTTTAGCATGTTTTTCATAGGATACATATCAAAGAATGAATAAGAATGAAGAACTTATTTATTGAATTTATAAGAAGGTTGGATTCAAATGCCCTGAACCCATTTCAAAGGTAAGATTACAAGTGGATTGTTTAGTTTAGGAGATATTGGTTAGTTAGTCTTGTAAATCTTTCTATCTAATACTCTCTGGTTAGTCTTGTAAATCTTTCTACCCATTACTCTCTTGTTAGTCTTGTAAATCTTTCTATCTAGTATTCTCTTGTTAGTCTTGTAAATCTTTCTATCTAATATTCTCTTGTTAGTCTTGTAAATCTTTCTACCCATTACTCTCTTGTTAGTCTTGTAAACCTTTCTATCTTATACTCTCTTGTTAGTCTTGTAAATCTTTCTACCCATTACTCTCTGTTGACTGGTGTGTCTCCTGGCCAGGCTGGTGGAGTCCCAGAGCCACTCTAGGATGTGGTACCGCGTGGGCGCCGTGAGGAGCATGACGGGCGGTCGCAAGACGCAGCCCCAGCTCTCCTGCAAGCTCAAGGAGGTAAGACATAGGTGGGGCTGCCTGTTGTGCAGCTCTATTAAAACTATGGTGTACAATTAACAGGCTTATATTAAGTAACAGTTTTGTATCAATGATATGGACAATCTTTACAGGAAATATTTTCATACTGCTTTTAACATGAGGTTTTTGAGATCAGTGTATTGTGTGTGTTGTGTTGCTGTGTGCCTGTGTCAAAGCAGGATATAGGCCACTAACACTGTATTGCATCCTCATCTCAAGATCTCAAGACATTTACAGAAAATACTTCAGGAAGAGATGCAATGGAAACTTGCAACTGTAAGTCATGTTTGAAGGAAACACATGTGTGACTTTTGCGAACACTATTTTTAATATTTTTTTCCACATTTGTCACATCATCTCTATGTCGAGATTAAGGAAGGAAAGAAAACATTGTTATCATTACCATTGAAATCACGATGAGTTTCATTTCATTCCCTTGTCTCATCCCGTCCGCCTCACCGTGTGTCGTGTGCATGTGTTCCCCGTGATGGTTTGCGGCATCCTCACCTCACCACACCTCACCACACACTGTCCCTGGTCACCGTTGCTAATCACACACACACACACACATCATTCAGGGGCATCGTTTAGCATAATACCCCATGATAGATTACCTAATTGATTTCATCCTTTTCTATGAACATCTTTGAAACATACATAAACAGTTTTAAGTATGCACACATCATAGTTTATTGGATATTTTATATGAGTCAAAAGAGTGTTTATGAGGCAGATCACTGTGTCTTCTCACAAAACATAAGACCATAAGAAAATAAGGAAGCTACAAGAGGCCGTGAGACCTACACGTGGTAGTTCCTGTTCATCTCAAAACTCATGGTTTGATTTCATTACTGCCTCATTCCTTACAGGTCAGACATTTCCAGGTGTTCTCTGCTGCTCATTGTGTTTTGCTCCTCCTTTCACTTGCTCATACACTGATTCACTTGTGGTAGATACTGAATGGTGCATGTGAGACCATTGCACTTCTCTTAACTTTGAACTGGAATACTTGAGGCCATTGTGAAATATGTAGCTACAGCAACACACGTAGTTTTCACACGGCATCAAAATACACCAACACTTAAGTTTTAGATCAAATAAACTGACGATGCGACTGTGGGAAATTGAGTCACCAGCTTACTGCATGTGCCTTAACAGCGTCCACACCAGGCACTGTTACCTGGTGGACTGTGCTGCCCCTCACCTTATGTACCAACGGTGTGATCAGAGGAACTCTTTATTATGATGATGTGACAGACCATTTGAACCAAGAGTATAGAGCATTGAGTAGCCATGCGCCACTCTGTTGGATCTCGTAGTTTATCTTTAATATTACTTACACATGAAAACCTGTGCAAGGTGTGACTTTTTAAGATAGAAGTTATTATTACACACACTGATTGGTATTGTTTAATGTACTAAGTGTAGTGAAGACCTTGATTTTAGGTTCTAGGACCATCATTAACATTTGAAAGAGTTGTAGAATCCTATACAAATGGTCTGCTGAGAAAGGGAATAAGATCTACTCTGAGGACTGTTGCTTTAAATACTTTTTTCACACTTATTTTACCATTGCTTTTAATATCACTCACAACTGGCAACCCTCGCCAACATGATGTCAGAGTCCTGAGTCTGTTGATCACGACTTATCAGTGCACAACAAAGTAAATAAAGATGTTAGGCTCCCAGATCCCCAACCCGCTTATATATGTCATAAATACCTAACATAGACGGCTTATAACATTTATACCTAACATAAAAGTCCTACAAACAATAATCTAAGATGATGATCATAACATTGTGCATCTTACTCTAATGCAGCCCAAACTTCCTCCCTGCTTCTGTCCAACCAACGATCTCTAAGGCATCAATAACCTCTACAGTTTCCTCAGATTATTTAAGCATCTCACTCTTTTTCTTCTTCTGGTAAGAGGCCCGAGGAGATTCATGGCAGACCATTCACCTGACATGGTGGAGTAAAGGTGGCCACAGTGACCCTTGAGGAGCACAACATAGTGACACTAGCACCATGTTTACAGTGACATTTGTAAGGTTTGCTCCATCACCAAGCTGAAGTGTGGTGTAGGAAAGTCACTAACTGGTTGGTGTGGGGGAGGTCACTCTCTCCACGAAGCCCTGGCCTCCTTGTGTGCCATGTCGTGTTGGTGATTCATGCAGATGTAAAATAATGTCATGTTACCCAATATTTTTATATTTTTTACCCGTTCATGCAATCATAAATTTTTGCTCTGGGAACTCCTGTTTGGCAAGGGCTGACAGTAGTACCTATGCCACTCTTTGAGTATCACACGTTAGTCTACTATTCTTTGAGTAATACACACTCGTCTGCCATAAATACTAGTTACATCCGCTGATACTTGTGTAGTGCCTTCATGTGGCTGGCTCTTTGCCGTGTTGCCATTGTAAGGAAAGATTATTTGATTTGCTAGTCTAGTCATTACATTAGTCCCTTGTTTACATATTCAAGCTTAAAACTATGTCATCGTAACTTTACTTAAGAACTTTAAGTCTCTCATGTAATAGTATTTCAGGGATAGAAAAGACTTGAATTACTTAAAGCAAGTCTGGATTTTTCTTCACAACAGACAATGTGCCATCAAAGAGTAGATTAGTAGTTTTGCTTGATGTAGTTAGCCATTAGTACACTGAACTGATACTATTTCAGGAAGAACATGCTATGAAAGATAGAATAATATTATCTCTTGATAAATAAACTCAAGTATAATCTTTGCTTTTTGTCACAGCAGTAGATGATCCAGTGTGCATGTAGCCGTGTTATAGACAGTGACGGAAAGTGACAGTCACTGATCACACAGGAAAAAAGGCTTATTTTGTTTGCTTTGAAGACATAGTTGCAGGTCCTTGCGGCAGCGCGGCGGCTTGAGGCGAGACAGACATGGGCAGGAGGATAGGGTCTCTTTCCCTTACTCTTTACCTTGCAGTCCCCATGATTTATTTTGTTCATTCCCTAAATTCTCTTCCATGCATCCCATTGATTCCTTGTGGCTCATTCCTGTCTTCCTTTCAAGCGTTCTAAGGACAGGCTGAAAACGCTGGTCATGCTTGAGGATGGGACCAACCAGGTAGCCCTTGCACCCGTCCTTCCCTCCCATCACTCTGGGTGGGATCTGTTAGAACTAATTGTGTATCTGGTGCTTAAAGGGAAAATTTTGCTCTGTTCTGGATTTCACTTAGTGCTGAACAGCTTTTATGTGGTATGGAAAAATTCTTATGTGGTGGTGGAAAGTGAATTTTTTGTATAAAAAGATTCACAGACCACTGAAAATGTTCACAGGTTTGGCCAAAAGCCTACATTGATCAAATTCTTTTCCATTCATTAAATTTTGTGTTCATGATTTTACATTTTCACATATTTAATATTACTCAAATTTTTATCTCATTGCTATTGTAGTTATCAAACAGTTGTAATGTTTTAAAGTTTGTGGATGATCATGGGGGGATTTACGTACTTTACTTAATTCATTTGTGTAAGGAAAGCAGAGTCTACCTTTACGTATTAACCTCACCTGTCAATCTCTAGTCAATGCAGGACGCAGACAAAATTATTCACTGTAGCAATGTTCCCTTTACGCAGAACGTGACTAGATATACTTTCACCTTAAGAATGTTTACTTTTGTCCCTGAACAACTCTCCTTACATCTTGTCTCCTTATGTGGTAACTCAGTGTCATGCTGCTAACCCTATACTGCTGCTGCTGCTGCCTGCCTGTCCTCCTCCACAGTGTTATGCTGCACATACACGGAGTTCTGTTTGCACTCAATGTTTCTGACTTTGATTCCTTGCTCATTGTCCTGTCCATGTCGTGTTATCTGATGGTTGGGATGAATGGCACAGTGTTGCACTTGATGATGTTCTTGTCTGGCGAGGCATTGCTGATCATCTGTGTTGGGTTGCCTCGGCTGTTTCTTTGATGCCACGAGACGGGTTTGTGGGAGACGGAAGGGTGGGAAGTACACGCCAAGGAACACAGTAGTAGCTTGTGTGATGGTGCAGTCTTACGTCCCCTTTGTGTTGAGGCGCACGGTAGTGTTGCTTCTATTGAGTTGTAATGCGACGTGTTTTTTTTTTTATACGTAGATTATTAGAAAGAATAATACATTTTTTTGTTAAGGTATTATTTCAGGAATCACTTGGTAGGGGAGAGCGGGGCAGGTTGCATCGAGGGTAGGTTGCATCATTGCCTCTTAACTTTTTTTTATTATTATTATTGTTGTAGTTGGTAGTAGTAGTAGTTTATTGTAGTAGTAGTAGTAGTAGTAGTAGTATTAAGACGATGTACGTGTGATAACATGCGAGTTAGAGGCAATGATGCAACCTACCCTCGATGCAACCTGCCCCGCTCTCCCCTATATATTGTAATAGAATCATGTAGATGTTTAGACACTCAACTGTAGCAACTCAGTGCATGTATAAAGTAGTGTTCATAGTAAAGAAACTGACACAGGCAATGACATGAGGCTGTATATAATTTTAAGCCGATGCAACAGAAACACAGGTATAGCAGGCCATGAACACAACTATTTGACTGGGCATACTTAACATCACTGTCATTGTACTGTACAGACAAAAAAACATGCCATTCACAAATTGCATGAGACGACACGTTCGCGCGCTGTTTGACCAATTGTTACCAAAAGTTCACCTGACACATGTTTTCCTCACACTGGACAACACACAGCCAGCTTCTTGACTGTGCACCTGTGTTGTAGTCTCAGTGGAATGTAGAAGCTCTGTACACTTACCTTAGCGAGTAGTACTGTCGGTGGCGGGCTGGCCGAGTGATGGCTTTCCCACCACAGTACCCGAACAGAGGCGGGGTTCTGAATGGGCTGTTGTTAGGTTGTTGGACTGTACATGAGAACCCAGTCACCTTGTTTTTACAGGGTGTTGACTCATACCTGCACAATGTAAGTACCACCTGCAGCACCACTCTGACCTCCCATACCTCCTTCACATTCGACAAGTCTGTATTTGCCTTTATATATCATTCCTTTCTTTTGAATTGCTTCGTAGCTTCTCCAGTAACGGCAACAACGACGACAAGTGTTGTTCTGCATTTTGTACCATTGTTGCAAATCTTAGTAACTGACAGAGTACAGTTAATATAATATAGTACATGTTTGTCTTTGTGCAAGTCAAAATGTTGCTTCAGAACATCTCGCACGCTGCACAATGCACAGACAAGTGGCTGTCAATGTTTATTAATCCATATTTTTACTTTGTATATATCACTAATACTACTTAGGTTAAAGTATATACACAGGGTATACAAAATCTTGGATGCCAACTTTTACGGTCAAGGTTTAGAGCCAAAAAACTAAACGATTAATTTGCCCTTTTGTAAATGTCAGCGGCGTAGAGAAGACCTTGCTTGTTTTTTCCTTATGGTGGACATTGTATTATTATTTTTGTTGTTATTTTTACTATTGTTTTCATCTTTTGCAGTGATAGCATGGACATTTCTCCCTTTTTTGCAGTTCAGGGTTGTAGTTGACTGTTTATATTGTCTAGTTTGTGCTTTCATTGTCTCAGTGTGCCGTCAGACATACACATACCTTGGACTGTGTGTTATAAGTACATAGACAAAATGTTTATAATTCCTGTTTGTTTGTTTTTATTTGTGGTGCATGAAAAAAAGGGTCTTGATTTATTTGATGTGTTACTTATTTGACATTTAAATCTATATTGTCTCTCTCAGATACCCTTCAGTGAATCAAGGGTTTACTTCGATGTTTTTTGGCCTTACATTATTCTCCTCACTCTCTCAGGAATACAAAGGTTATCCACATATAGGCTACCAGAACGATGATGACATAAATTTCTCCCATAACTTTTCTTTAACCTCTGAAAGTAATAACATAAGAAAATAAGGAAGCTACAAGAGGCACCGAGGCCTACACGTGGTAGTTCCTGTCACCTAACACTACCTACATCCACCTTTCATCCCCATCCATGAACCTATCCAGCTCCTCTTTAAAGCTCCCTAATGACTCAGCACTAACTACTGTAAGCTCACGTACACTTACTAATATTATCATTCAACTAAAAGTGGAGGAAGAATACCTAGAGATGCTGCTGCCATGTCTAAAGATGAGTCAGGATGGAGTGCTCACGGTGTTAAGGAGTGGGATAAAGACTGCACAGGGAAGAATGAGATATCTTTTAACCCCTTCACGCCCAGATCTTCCTTTGCTATATAAAATCGTCTGTTGTTAGCCATAAAATTACGAAAATGAACTAAATATACCAAATTAACTAGTGGACAAGAATACTATACAGATCATGTCTATAAAATTTTGCTTATATTCACAAAAAATTGTCTTACTGTACCGAAATTACAATGGAAATTACGTTCTGGGTCTCAAGGGGTTAAGATGTCCTGGAGTGACTATCTGACACAAGTTGTCCCGAGTCAAGGGCGTCCCTGCAGAGTGGGGGGACAAAGGTGCCGTTGCTACTTATATCTCCACTGAAGTTATGGAAGGGAAGAATACTGATGTCGTGATATTCGTTGCATCATTATAATCAGTACAGAAGAGGACTGATAGTTTTGTGGGGTCGTTTAACCAAGATAACTACAATTTTTACTACATGTATACAGAAGAAACATTATTAGTCGTGTTATAATTACATGTTAGGGTAGACCATCCATGCTAGTGTTGCAGTTTCCTCGTGAAGAGTGACAATATTTACCTATGTATATATTTACAGGAGTGAGTCAAGCTTGTAATGTCGTGTCTTTTTGGCAGGGAGGACAAGTGTTTCCATGTTGTTTTGATGGCGTGAGGCACTTGTGTTCCTTGTGTGTGTTGCGCTTCAAGGTTCTCTGCCTGGGGGGGGTGTGGCATGAGCTCTGTGCATGTGTGTTATTTTGCGTGTGTTCCTCCTTTGATTTGTACCTTTTAAAGAGTGTTCAAGCATGTTTACTTTAATTTTTTTTGCATGTAAGTATAATTGACATGAATACTAAATCAATTATTACTTAGAAACATTTATTTGTGTTATAGTATATGCAAGTTTTGTTATATGCTGGATACACGTTTCTTTATAGTGGTTGTATGACCCATAACCTAAAACACTTGTCACTAGATTCAAGAAATGATCCTTAGATTATATAACACCAGTAAAGATATAAAATTTAGCATAATACAAAGTGATAATGAGTAAGCAATAATTACCTTAGATCAGTTAATGTAAGTCATGGGAATTGATAAGTACATTTTAGGATGTTTGATATTAGATGGTGGTTAGTGTGGCCCCTGGATGAGGTGTCAGCTTTGTGTGGATGTCACCCGGAGCTACAAAAGCGCCTCCTCACCCTTTTGTCTCCGCCATGTCATTACAATACCACTAATGAGTTAACAAAATGAATAACTGGACCTCTGCCCTAAGCCATGGAAGGGACAGATCCTAAATTGACAGGTTGAGTCTGACCACCACAAAGCTACAATCCAGCATGTATCCATTCTGTGCATAGCTACTATTGTTTTTAATAATGATGTGTTGATTGTTATCTATGAATAGAATGTATATTTAGAACACTGATATAGATTATTCACTTATAGTTTCAGACATGCAAGTATAGGGAGAATGATAGTGTGATAGTAATACAGAGTAAGAGTTGTAAGTTTATTAACAGTATGTCTTGAGTAAGTGGTAGGGAGTGCTAGTTAGATAGCTGTGAAATATATTATAGTAAGCTCTTTCATAAGTCTGTATCTTTGTTTATTATATAATATATCTGCTTAGCTGTAAATTATGGATATACTGTCAGTTTTCTTAATTGTTTTTTAGTTATTTTCATGGAATTTATCAGAACCAAAGAAATTACATTGGATATTTATTTGGTGAGGAATTTAAAAGAATCATTGCTTCTAGGAACCTGTGTTGGTAGTTAAAAGTTGATCCACAGTTAAAAGTTGTGCACGAATTAGTAAAGTTAATTCCAGGCAATAATTGTAATGTTGCACACAATCAGAAACCTAAAAAAGTACTTAGTTATAGAATGGCTGCAGGGAAACTATTTGGTGAATGCTAGATAGTTGTATGAACGGGTCATGAGAGTCGGGACAGACAGCACAGCAAACATGAGTGTCTGCTTGATGATGCAGGAATATGTCTTTTTGGGCCATGCATGCTAACGGTGTTCTCACTCCCAGGTCTACAGTGCCATGAATGAACACCCTGAAGCACCTACTGTGGGGGAGGTTCCTCAGGTAAAGCTTCCTTGTATTACTGAATAGCTTCTTCACCCTTCCCTTTGCTTCAAGCACTGGGCCCTTCTTGTCCAAGGCTCAAGGGTCAGGGCTCGGGTGTTGCATAGCATTATTCCTTCCCTGAAATATATGGCTGACCAACATCTTGTCCTCCGTGTCCCCATTAATGAAATTGACAGTGATGCCCCTTGGCTTGAAACTGGACTTCTGTTTGCCTTTCAAGTGATGGTACTTATACTATATAGAGGGAATTTATTTTCTAGTTAAATGAGAATACTTTTTACTTCATTATGCAAATTTCAAAGGATTTTTTGGTTTAGTTGTTGCCATGAAATATAAAGCTATGCATGTGATACAGTCATGAGTGCGAGGCGTAAAGGTAGCTGAAAAAACTGAATGGGCACAAAATCCTTTTATGTTATTGTCTTCCCCAAATTAGGTTTCTCTAATCAACTCTTTGCTGTGTTAGTTTCACGGGTAAAGATTCGCCGCACATTTCAGGTCCAACCGCACAAAAATGCCGTCATTGACTTCCACTCTGCTTCCTGCGCCGTCATGGAGAACATTGGCAAGTTCCAAGTTGCCATTTGCCGCACCGGGAGAATGGACTCCATGATCTCCGTCAGGTGAGGGTGCCGGGAGGGCTCTGTTTGCTAACTACAAGTCTATAGAATGCTTGAATATTTTGATATGTCGATAGAAAGAAAGACCAACTTGACTAAGAATTTTCTCTTATTTGATTGCCGCCGTTTTTTCACTGTTGGTTGCACTTTTCCCTCAGGGTGGAGACGATAGACGGAACAGCGACTGTGGACCAAGATTACATCGGCATCAATAAGATAGTAACGTTTGAGCCTAATGAACGAGAGAAGTTTGTAAGTAATAGTGTGTGGAGTTCTGTATTGTTCATTATTGTAAAGAATTAGTTTTCCAATTGAACAAGATGTCAGAATAAAATGTGCAGTGGAATATCTGTGTATGTTGAACCCTCGGCGTCCCACAGATTGAGGTGGAGATCATCAACGACAACCAGTGGGAGCCCGACGAGGAGTTCTTCCTGAAACTCTCCATGCTGATGGACCCGGAGAAGCGCGAGGGAGTCCAGCTGGGCCGTATCTCCATCATGGAAATCACAATCCTCAACGACGATGGTGAGTGTGTGGTGAAGGAGGATTCTGACTCATTAACAAATATTAACAGACTGACACACCATTCATTAACAAATATTAACAGACTGACACACCATTCATTAACAAATATTAACAGACTGACACACCATTCATTAACAAATATTTACAGACTGACACACCATTCATTAACAAATATTAACAGACTGACACACCATTCATTAACAAATATTTACAGACTGACACACCATTCATTAACAAATATTAACAGACTGACACACCATTCATTAACAAATATTTACAGACTGACACACCATTCATTAACAAATATTACAGACTGACACACCATTCATTAACAAATATTTACAGACTGACACACCATTCATTAACAAATATTAACAGACTGACACACCATTCATTAACAAATATTTACAGACTGACACACCATTCATTAACAAATATTAACAGACTGACACACCATTCATTAACAAATATTTACAGACTGACACACCATTCATTAACAAGTATTTACAGACTGACACACCATTCATTAACAAATATTAACAGACTGACACACCACTCATGAGGGGATGGGAAGTTAGTGTACTGTAAGAAGAAAAAGAAAATAATTTGGGTTTGATATGCTCTCATGTTCCATATCATGTCCATACCAGAATATAGAAAGTAGTGTTTACAGACAGTCAAAGGTGTCATGTGCTTCTTGTAACATAGATATAAATATTCATACTAAATGTTGTCTTGAAATTTTCACGTTTACGCAACGGATACATATTATCACGTAATATTTGTTTCATAGGAGAATAACTAATTATTTTCTCTTTGTGCAGAGCCGGGAATGGTAATGTTCCAGAAGCGAGGTTTCTTGGTAAAGGAAAGTATTGGCAATGCCGTCATCCCTGTCATACGCAAGAATGGCGCGGACGGGGAGATCACCGTGAAGTGGCGCTCCATCGACAAGTCTGCGTTGCATGGCCGGGACTTTCAGGGCGGCGAGGGTCTGCTTGTCTTCAAACACACTGAGGTGAGGCCAGTAATACAGACCCTGGCTTGTGTCTGGCAGCCTCTATTGACTGACTATGAAACTTTGTAAGATATGTAAGGCAGGGAACTATTATGAGCTTCGTATTGCATCTGTTTTTGCATTCACATAGAAAATTAAACTGTCCTGCGGTAGCAATGGGATCTTTGTGTTCAGTTGTATTTATGTTGTGTCTTCCTTGGTATTCTGTTTTCTAGACTCTGCAAAACATTGAGATCCCCATCATTGACGACATGACTCCAGAGAAAGATGAGCACTTTGAGGTTGAGCTTTTTGACCCCGAGGGAGGAGCCAAGCTGGGTCAGATCAACCGTACCGCCGTCACCATCACCAACGACGATGGTGAGCTGCACTTCCGTAGATAACACTATAGTCGCCAGTCACTCGCCACTGCACTATAGTTGCCAGGCGCCATATATTACAATTTCAGCATCACTACAGACTTGTATTTGCCATTGAAGAGGCATGCTCAGTAGTTTATATTATGTACATCACACTACATGTCTTCAGGAGCACATAAAAGTCTGTAGTGATGCTAAAATTCGTAATATATTGTGCCTGGCGACATTAGTGCAGTGGCAAGTAACTCTCGACTATAGTGCTATCTACGGTACCCTTGCACCCCCTGATCACCTCAATTATTTTAGTTGTTGTTTACATTGAAGCCTATAGCGCCAGTAGGCTATTTTATCATATGGAGGGACGTGATGGTTGGCCCTCCACCCGTTGGTTGGCGCAGGCTGGATATTTATAGTGACACCTGTGATGTTATAGGCGAGGGTCCGTTTTCTATGATGGTCGTAGGTCATCCCCATCCATGAATTTATCCAGCCTCCTTTTAAAGCTCCCTATTGACCGCCCTGACTGGGTTTCATTATCTGTGGGTTGTTGCTTTTCTCGAAGATTTGTGATTTTCATTTTGGCATTGTGGCCCTGCACAGAACCTTATAAATGTGATACTATAATACCCTCAGTTTGAAGGCCAATGAAGGAGGTCAATGAAGGTCAACGCCTGTGTTGCATAAACTTATAGTGCCATATTGTTTGTATTATGAAGTTGAATACTGTGATCTCTCATAAGAATATGGAACTACATGGCCTGAGATTACACGTGTAGTTCCTGTTTACGTTAACACACCTTACATCCACCTTTCAAACCCATCCATGATTTATCACTGTCTCCTTTTAAAGCTCCCATGACTGTCTGACTTGGGAATCATACATGGTTGTTCTTTGTTCTCGAAGATCTGATTTCATTTGGCTTTGGCCCTATGAACAGAACCTTATAAATGTGATACTATAAAGACAGCATTCATGAGATGGCAATGGTAGCAATAGAGATGAAGGTTAACAATGAACCCCTTGTTTAAACCCCTTTGTTCACTTTGTTCTGCATTAAACCCCCTTTGTTCACTTTGTTCTGCGTTAAACCCCCTATGTTCACTTTGTTCTGCGTTAAACCCCCTTTGTTCACTTTGTTCTGCGTTAAACCCCCCATGTTCACTTTGTTCTGCGTTAAACCCCCTATGTTCACTTTGTTCTGCGTTAAACCCCCTTTGTTCACTTTCAGATTTCAACAGTTTCTTGAGCAACATGATGAAGATGACCAATGCCAATGTACACGCCATGCAGGTTCACCATGAGACCTATCTGAGCCAGGTCAAGGACGCACTCAATGTTAATGGCGGAGATATTGAGAACGCTTCAGGCATGGATTATGTCCTTCACTTCCTCACTTTTGGTTGGAAGGTATGGATATGATGATGATGATAATGATGATTTTATTATCGCCCGGAGGCATACAGACATAAAAAGCAAGAACAACAAGACAGGGAGTTAACTTAAGTACTAGAGCAAAACAAAAAATACATTATATAGACACATTAGGGGACATAGTATCATGCAGGATATGTTCTTGTGTGTGTTTATGCTATGACTGTAGGTTGTAATGCACAATTGTCGTTCCATCCTGAAATATGCCACAAATCTGAGTTATGCAATTTACCAGTAAAGATTTTTTTGGGTAATACGTACTGTAAAGCCATTTATATATTTTTTTCAGTCGATCATAACTTATCTACTAATTTCATGGGTATTGTTTTATAACTACTATACCTTTTGTTTTTTTATGGACTGATTCAAAGACTAGGTTATTCATAGCCCGGTGTTTGTGGTCATTGCAATGTTTCACGAAGATGTCCTCCTCAGATCATCTTTGCCCTGGTGCCGCCGCCCAGCTTCCTCGGCGGCTGGCTGTGCTTCTTTGTTTCCCTCGCAGTCATCGGCCTTCTCACAGCCATTATCGGAGACTTGGCGGCAATCTTTGGCTGCCTCGTCGGATTGAAGGATCCTGTTACTGGTGCGTTTATTCAGTGAAAGGATTGGTGTCTATTTACAAAGCAAAACATTATTCAGCGCTCATACTTTTTTCCTATTTTCCAGCCATTACCTTCGTTGCCCTGGGAACCTCCTTGCCAGACACCTTTGCCTCCAAGGCGGCGGCAATGCAGGAGAAGCACGCTGACAATGCTGTGGGCAATGTGACGGGCAGTAACTCTGTCAATGTGTTCCTTGGCCTGGGGCTGCCCTGGTTCCTCGCAGCCGTGGTTCATGCCTACAGGGTACACACAACTATTCTTTCTGTACTAGATTTCAAACCAAAATAGTTCAAACAAATATGATGTATGATAAATATACATAAATGTTTGATGACCTTAGGGTTAAACCTTGACCTTATGAGGCATTTTGGTTTGCTGAAACCAGATTTTCACATCAGATATGGATGCACTGTTGTCAAAAGTCACATGATGGAATTTTCAACAACCATGAATGACTAAAATAATACCATGGTGTATGTAGCATGGCAAATATGGTTTTACTTTGTCCAGCTCAGAATACCATGGTGTATATAGCATGGCAAATATGGTTTTACTTTGTCCAGCTCAGAATACCATGATGTATATAGCATGGCAAATATGGTTTTACTTTGTCCAGCTCACACACTTATCTCGTTGTGTTGCAGGGTAAGCCCTTCCAGGTGGGCAGCACCGGCCTGGGCTTCAGCGTGGGGCTCTTCACGGGACTCTGCGTCCTCACCATCGGCATCCTCATGCTTCGAAGGTGAGATAGTAGTAGTAGTTTATTGACAAAGTTTTTACAGAATTTTTAATGTCATAACAAAAAAACAAAAAAATATGATACACTTTGTCCAAGTAAAAATAACAATACTAAATGCATTAACAAGAAAAGAGGGCGCTATTTCTATACTAAAAACTATCTAAAAATACATATTATATTATTACCTATTTTCTCTTAAGACGTCAATAGTTGTTAGGAGCAGAGTTTAGGGTACAAAGGATTGACATTACGACCTAGGATTCAGATGGTTTGATGTTGTAACCAAGAAAAGTTTTACAATTTTCTTTTAGATCATTTTGTCAAGGTTCTTCAAGGGTTCCATCATACATTAATGTGTTACTCGTGTTAATAGAATGTTTCGCTCCGCAGGGTCCTTACCGTGTGTGGGAAGGCAGAGCTCGGAGGCCCACCGGTCTCCAGGTACATCTCGGGCGCTATCATGATCAGTATCTGGATGATCTATGTACTCTTATCCTCCTTGCAAGCATATGGGTACTTTGGCTAAGCGGAGGAGTGAGCATGTAAGCTGCCCATTGCACCCCCGGAAAGTGTGTGTATGTATGTATGTGTGTATGTGTGTGTTTGTGGTATTCTAGGCATTGCAACTTTGCAAGACACTGCATTGTCCACAGTTCTATAGTGAAAATTGTTGTGACCATCTGCATACATACTTCTTGGTCTTGGCAGGAGAATCACTAGGGTACATGGATAAGACTTTTGAAAATTAGTACATACTTCCAGTTTGTCTTTTTAGCCCACTAACTATTCCATCTCTTTTCTAATTATGTGTATGTGTGTGTGTGTGTGTGTGTGTGTGTGTGTGCATGCATGCGTGCGTGTGTGTGTGCTATAGTGTTTGTACATAAGAAAGAAAAACAGCGCGTGTCCCATATGAGAAAAAAAGAGGCAATATATTGTGTCTGTTTTCGTTCAGTACTTAAATTTATTTATCATGTTTTTTGTGATGCATTTCTGTGTGGATGACATCTAGTCTTCAGGAGCCTCCTTCAGGAGTCTTCAGGAGCCTCCTTCAGGAGTCTTCAGGAGCCTCCTTCAGGAGTCTTCAGGAGCACGGGAAACAAACTGACATAACTTTTTGCTTTACCTTTATGATATGAAGTATGCAGTGTAAGTTTTATGAAATATTTTTATTTTTAGAATTTTACAAGAGAATGTTTACCTCTAGAAGCTCACAATAGATATTACAAGGAGGAAACCAGCAGATAGATGCATGGAGGTGGAGAGACTTTGCTCTAATCACCTCAACCTCATCAACTCCTGTCTTGCAAACATAATTGTTACAGCGGGACATTAATTTGTAAGTATATTTTATAACCAGGTAACCACAATTAATTCCTGAAATCTTGTTATATTATAATTCAAAGGAGATTTTATCAAAACGTTAAAGTTTCTAGATTTAATGTATTCATCCTAACATGGCATTTATTGTTGCCTTTTAAGCCCAATCAAATAGCTTGCCTGACACCCCGCCGAGTGTTGAGGCGGCGTCATGTTCAGGTGTGCAGGGTTTGCCTTCTGTTCTGTTTGCTGATCCTGGTCCGCCCTGTCAACATTGTCAAGAAGAGGAAGGAGATAATGGAAGGATAAGAGGAGGAGGAGGAGGAGGAAGAGGAAGAAGGAGATAATGGAAGGATAAGAGGAGGAGGAGGAGGAGGAAGAGGAAGAAGGAGATAATGGAAGGATAAGAGGAGGAGGAGGAGGAGGAAGAGGAAGAAGGAGATAATGGAAGGATAAGAGGAGGAGGAGGAGGAAGAGGAAGGAGGAGATAATGGAAGGATAAGAGGAGGAGGAGGAATGAGATAATGAAGGATAAGAAGAGGAGGAGGAGGATATAATGGAAGGATAAGAAGAGGAGGAGGAGAAGTTACTGTACTATAGGGTGTGTTGGAGTCAGTGCTTGCTATAAACTCACGAGTCTCTCTTTGATTTGGCAGCATAGGATCGCTAGCATAGCCTGCATGTGACCTGCTCAGCTTGACCTCCATCATAGGGCTGATAAGATAGTGACATCTTGAGGAAGCATTGGAGATCAGGAGTGTGAACAGTAGCCAGCAAACCAGTGTTGTAGTGACTGCGTATCCTAGGGCAAGGAAGTCTTAGGTGGCAGAAACAGAGACCCAGAGATCAGGGCCCTTGGCAAAGCACAGGTTAGTGTTATGCTCCTTAATTTTGTAAAGTTTTCTAGTGCTGATGAGGACACTTTAGAGGTTTTAGTGTTCTCAGTCAGGACCCCACTTGAGTATTTCATGATATTCTAGGATTCATTGTGTGCTAGGAGGTTCACTGTGTTTTGTATTGACTTTTAGTGTTTCGTATTAATTAACAATTAACTTTATTTTTGTCCATATGTTATTACTGATTGAATGAGTGACTGTTTGAAGTGATATTTAATGTTAGGTATCCAGTGTGTGTGTGTGTGTGTGTGTGTGTGTGTGTGTGTGTGTGTGTGTGTGTGTGTGTGTGTGTGTGTGTGTGTTCAGCTCAGGTTTCTTAGTACTCAGGATGGAGTTTACAGAATGAAGCTATGATAATTTAAATGAGTGACTTTATTTTCCTGTGTCTCTTCCTTTAAGTTTCTAGGTATATGTTTTTAGTGCTATTGGTGTGGAGTTATCTTTATTCCTTTTTAATCTTTGATGAGTATACATTTCCCAACGCACATATTTTTTTTCCACTAAATTTTTACCAAACCTTTTTGAATACTGTAATATCCTTCCCCCTGATATCCTCCCCTGTACTATGTGTGTGGTATGAAGCTTTATTACACTAGCACCGTCAAAGGTAAGCAGTTCAGTATAATGAGAGAGTTTTCATCTACAGTATAAATGCTGTCTTTATTATTTTGGAAATTTTAAAAGATTTTCGCTTCACTAATATTTTTCTCATGACAAACTCTTTCCTCATGCAGGTAATGAAGCTAAGGGTGTGTGATGGAGGAAGTAGAATAGATACATAGAGGTCTACGTACATGTATACTTTTTTCTCATGAGAGTTATTGCGCTCATCATCCAAAACCTGCTGACATAAATCTTGGCGTTGTGATGTCACTGTGGGTGATGTGTTCTTATGGTCATGGATCCAGACTTTCTAATGGATAGTGATTGTAATTGTCAGTCTTGAGTGTTTCTGAACTGCTATTAACTTCAATTTCCGAGCGTATTTACCTTGCTCATGAGTTAGCCAAGGACACAGGTAGTCTGGGCACGGTAACAGGTGCAGTGTGTCCTACAAAGGTGTGCCGAGCCCTTGTGGTGGAAGTGGTCTATGCATGGAGGCGGTGCACGGGCTGGTAGTTCAGTACTGTGGCCAAGTGTGTGTTGGTTGTGGTGATCACATTCTGCTCACCATTTGTGTAGTGCAGGAAGGAGTTGCATCACAACCTGTTACACTTCGACTCCGTATTTTCAAGCAGTGTATCAAATACAGGATATGTATAATATACAAAGCTCTGTCTGTTTTAAAGACTATATCGAAAGGTTTTCCTCAGTACGTAATGTGGCGTTTACCTAAACTTTTCTCATTCAGACTATTACTTGGATGTGGGATTCTTGCTAAATAAAACTTCGTTTTTTACCATTCTTTCATTTCAATTCTGAAAATATACAAGACTGGGTGTGGAAAAACTGTGTCTCCAGAGTTATTATTGATAGCCAACATAGTACAGTACATGAGCAGGCAGTGAAGGGTCAGTAGTACAGTACATGAGCAGGCAGTGAAGGGTCAGTAGTACAGTACATGAGCAGGCAGTGAAGGGTCAGTAGTACAGTACATGAGCAGGCAGTGAAGGGTCAGTAGTACAGTACATGAGCAGGCAGTGAAGGGTCAGTAGTACAGTACATGAGCAGGCAGTGAAGGGTCAGTAGTACAGTACATGAGCAGGCAGTGAAGGGTCAGTAGTACAGTACATGAGCAGGCTGTGAAGGGTCAGTAGTACAGTACATGGGCAGGCAGTGAAGGGTCAGTAGTACAGTACATGAGCAGGCAGTGAAGGGTCAGTAGTACAGTACATGAGCAGGCTGTGAAGGGTCAGTAGTACAGTACATGGGCAGGCAGTGAAGGGTCAGTAGTACAGTACATGAGCAGGCAGTGAAGGGTCAGTAGTACAGTACATGAGCAGGCTGTGAAGGGTCAGTAGTACAGTACATGAGCAGGCTGTGAAGGGTCAGTAGTACAGTACATGAGCAGGCTGTGAAGGGTCAGTAGTACAGTACATGAGCAGGCTGTGAAGGGTCAGTAGTACAGTACATGAGCAGGCTGTGAAGGGTCAGTAGTACAGTACATGAGCAGGCAGTGAAGGGTCAGTAGTACAGTACATGAGCAGGCAGTGAAGGGTCAGTAGTACAGTACATGAGCAGGCAGTGAAGGGTCAGTAGTACAGTACATGAGCAGGCTGTGAAGGGTCAGTAGTACAGTACATGAGCAGGCAGTGAAGGGTCAGTAGTACAGTACATGAGCAGGCTGTGAAGGGTCAGTAGTACAGTACATGAGCAGGCTGTGAAGGGTCAGTAGTACAGTACATGAGCAGGCAGTGAAGGGTCAGTAGTACAGTACATGAGCAGGCAGTGAAGGGTCAGTAGTACAGTACATGAGCAGGCTGTGAAGGGTCAGTAGTACAGTACATGAGCAGGCTGTGAAGGGTCAGTAGTACAGTAGGGGCCTACATGAGCAGGCTGTGAAGGGTCAGTAGTACAGTACATGAGCAGGCAGTGAAGGGTCAGTAGTACAGTACATGAGCAGGCAGTGAAGGGTCAGTAGAGAGTTTAACTCGTTCAGAGTAAGATTTTGTAACATGATTGGATCAGTTCATAACACTGATAATACTGGCAATCAGGAATCAGGAATGCATGTCCCTCTACCCCGTCAGCCATCACCCCCACACCAAGGCGCTGCCTGTGACTACCTCCCACACAGGCACAGTCTTCACACCACCGTGAGTGCTTTCAGAAATATTAGAAGAAAAAAAACGAGGAGTCTCACTTTTTAGGAACTACAAAATTCCATACAGAATGTTGAGGAAGATTACATCCCAGAAATGAAAGGAGACATTAATTTGTAGTATACATACTTTTTATTAATTTTGCACTTAAGCCATAGTAGTATGAAACACAAAGGTATTAACCCCTTCACGCCCAGATCTTTCCTTTGCTATATAAAATTGTCTGTTGTCGAGCCATACAATTACAAAAGTGACTGAATATAACAAATTAACTAAAGGATAATAAACAGGTCATATCTATAAAATATTTGGTTATATTCACTAAAAATCGTCTAATGGTACCCAAATTACAAAGAAAATTACGTTCTGGGCCTGAAGGGGTCAAGGGTGGAGGCGCACTGAGCCGCGCGGTCAGTGAGGCCTGAAGCCACACTGTCCCGTCCCCCACACTGTTGTGGGCAATGGCACGCACTGGCTGACTGAGAGACCCACCCACTTCTTTCATTTCACTTTAACACTGTCTACACTCAATTATATGGTATGTGTAATTATACTTGTTACTGCTAACCATATATTACATATTACGTATTACATATTGTATATTACATGACAATCATATCCTCAAAACAACATTTTATATATAGAATAGATTTACATACCACTTTTACATACTATGTCCTCTTCTTCCTACTCAGGTTACACATTTCATAGTTCCTCATGTGGTAGTACGCGATTACAACGTGAATTCCAACTAAGTAATCGCCCACACACCTGGAAGGCCTAAATGTGATGATATCACAATGTTGGGACATTAGTTCACTCCCCATCATAATAATAGGTAACAGGAAAGAAATACATGTGTGTGCCTTTTGGAATTGGCTGCAATTACTCCCAGGAATCATACAATACACCAATGAGATGATTTGTCCCGACTCCCTACCCGACACTCTTTCCCGCACCACACAGCAGTAGGGCTGACTGACAGTTCGCTGGCTTCAACCAGCGCGGCTCAGGGCATCTCCACTCCAATACCTCTATGATGAAACAGTGCATGATTTTTGCATATAAATTGATACATATTGATTTATAGAAACATATTTCAAAATGATCTAAAAATAAATGGCTAGTTTAATGTCCTATAGCCATGGAGGACAAGGGCACCAGCGTGGCAGGAAAGCTACACTGGATTACTTTTTCTTTGGCATTTTCCAAAAGAATATTGCTCCATCCTTTCCAACCGAGGCAAGAACGTTGCCCACTGATGAAAGACTAACTTTGGTGACCGCTCCGCTGTGGCCGTGACCTTCGTGTGTGACGCGACCTTTACTCCAGTTCCAGACCTGTAGTAAAACCCTAGTCATCTCATGCAGGTCTTAACATTTACAGCGGAAGAATATGTCAAGCAGCTATGACCTATGTCTTGCAGCTGTACCAGCTGCATAAACCTGAACTTGAAAAACACAAAGGCTATCTATAGGCTACACTTGTTTCTTTGAAGAAGAAAAAATATTAAAATTTTGTTGAGAAGGGTATTAAGGCGTTTAGTTTCTAAACTGAAATTTTTTAAATCCATGAGGTGCTCAAAGAAACCAGATATATTAATAATTTGGATATATAATTAAATGCCGAAAAAACATAAAATCAATTCATTCAAGTTATAGAGGATATGGCTGCCATTAATTGTTTGACAGATGAGCTGCATATGCCATGCAACAGACAAAAAGTTTAATACATCCAAGAGTTGGAAAAGCAGAGCCTGATAGGCCAGGGTGTGAAGGAGAGCGGTGATCAGAAAAAAACAATAGGTAATTGACAGGCTGCTGCTGGAAGGGAGATCAGCACCCCATCTGCAGGATGTGACCACAGTTGGTGAGGCTTTGACCGTTCTGTGCATTGCCAGCGACTGTCTGTGAGCATCAGTCCAGGAATGCTACCGAGTGCCTACCTTGATGACCCCGTCCTCGCCTGCCGTGACCAAGGCGGTGTCGTCGCTGGAGGCGGTGACGGTGGTGATGGGTTTGCTGGAGGCTGGCAGGTCCGCTAACAGCACGCCGTCCTGCCTGTCCCACACCATCAGGGAGCCGTCGCTGCCCACCGTCACCACCTCGCCGCTGCCCAACACCTGCCCGCCCAGGAACACCGTGTGGGCTGTCAGGCGATACACACGCTCCAGCTCCCTGCAAGGCGGCGATATACATATGATGATACAGCCACAATCCCTAGTTCGAAATCTTTGAGGTCAGCTATGTTTAATGGATAGGCGGGTAAAGGATTTTGGACCTGTACACATAATTTGTAGCTACATGATAAGAACATAAGAAAATAAGGAAGCTACAAGAGGCCACGAGACCTAAACGTGGTAGTTCCTGTGTCATGATCCTCCTCGTCTTCAATGTAACCCATCAGCATACATTCGACTCCACTGACTAAAATGCTAATCTAATATTCCTGCAAACTAAGACTTCCTCATCAGTGAACCCATGACCTTTGTGAGACTCACGGTAGGCGCCACAGGATGCACGAACCGTCCCCGCTGCAGGAGAGGACCCGCGTCTCGGTGGCTGCCAGGGCGAGGTGCGTCACTTCACCGCGATGCTCCTTCTGAGAGGCTTCCATATGCACTCTGCCTCCCCTCACCACCCAACACCGCACCTGTCTCGGCATACACACGCACAGAGACTAATAAAGACTTCCTGAGAGACAATAAGGACGCAATATGCCACTTCAACATTTCATTACATTACCACAAGTATTATATCACGTCCTAACCCGTCCATCACGACCTCCTGAGATCAGCTTGCCACTCCTGAGGACACAAAGGGTGTTGACGCCTCCGTGGTGGGCGTCATCCAGCGTCCACACCACACGCCCGCTCTCAGCACCCAGCCCTCGCAGCCGCCCGTCACTCCAACCTGAAACAGCCTCGTTAAATCACCAGTAAGGTTGTTAAGGTATGTTTGGTGCGCCTGTTAGATCTGTGTACGCCTTTACCTGTGGCTATGATGTGCAAGGACGGCGTCACACAGCAGCAGTGACAGACGACTCCTGGTAGTTCCACTCTCAGTAACTCTTGTAGCGTCGCGACATTCCACACTCTGACGCCCCTCATGCCCGCACACACCACCAGCTGATCCACGTCCCTGCCGAAAGCAAGGAAGTCCTATTTTATTGTTCTCGGGTATTTCAAAACAAAGAAATTTCCTACGCAGCGTCTTGTGTTTACCTTGGGAACGTGACGTCATGGATGGGTTCTGAATGGCACGTTGATAACAGGTGAAGCTCAGGTGCCTCATCAACCAGTCTCGGAGCACCGGTAAGGGCTTCGGTACGGGTTGATAGCTTCACACTAGGTTTTAGTTGTGTTGCTTTGCCGCTTCGAAGTCCTATTCTTCTCTCGGAGTTTTTCGTGTGGCCTCCTTGAAACTCCACTCGCGTCCTGTTTGGTTTAGAATGGTTGAGGCCTTGGGGTTGAAAGGACAGCCTGAATTGGTATATATCCGAGGTGACTGTGCCCACCACCACCTCCTCCCCCACCACGCTCAGGGAGGTCACCGCGGCGCCCACCTCTATTGCCCACACCTGAGAGGATAACAGATAAATGCGTAAAGATGATTTTTTTTCTGGAAGAGGCGCTGGTGGTGTTCGGTTTACTCCTTTTGCGAAATATATGAAAATATTACGTCCCTTCTTTTCCTACTTTATTATCAAGTTAATGTTTTACTCTGAAGCAGGGGTTCCCATACAGGGGTGAAGGTACTCGCTGGGGTATTTGGTAGAATTATCAAGGGTACGTTGTCACGGTGATGTGTGACGCGACTGATCGATGCCAAGCACGGGCGGCTTCTCCAGTTAACAGCTTGTTAAAGAGTTCAGAAATTCGTAAGCAGAGGGCAGTGCAGTAGTCAAAGTACGCCGCCCGTCAGTCAGAGTCATCAGTAGTTGGTGGGTGGAGGCTGGAGGGCCACACACTCACCACCTGTCTGGGAACCTTGTGCTCTCGAGTGACGCGTGACAAACCGATGGCGATGAGAACCTTTCCCTCACCTGTGCCAGGAGGGGCCTGGTGGGGTCCTTGGGGTGGGTGTATTTGACGGTGCCGTGAGCGCGGAGCGGGACGGGGCATGCAGGCCGCCCAACCTCCGCTAAGTCTTGCAGCTGCCGATACGCCCTCACCCACCCGCCCACATCGCCCACCAGCAGGTCACCGCCGGGCAGCACCACCATGGCCTGCAGACCTGCCACGGCCAACGAGAGGTAAGAAGGAGTACATGTCGCTTGCCTGAAATAATAGTTTCATAGAATGTTGTGGCGGTGAGGGCGCGAGGCAACATTGTCAGACTCAAACGAGGGGCGTCTAGTTTGGAGGGGAATGATTTAGCCACACCACCTCTATACGACTTATCATTTGCCTTGACTTGTAGACTACTTAGAGTTTAGATAGACTACTTAATGTTTAATGGTGACGGTGATGCTATTCTGTGTCAAGGGTAAGGGCTTTTTAATAGGCGGCAGGATTTTGTTTCACGTGTTTGGGTCGCCTCATGGTCTCCTGAAGCAGACTCACCAGGCGTGGGGGCGCGGGAGAGCTTGGGGCCGCCGGGTGAGGGCGTGGGCCGGGGAGCCATCACGGACACCAGCACGGGCGCCGGTGGGTGGCCTGCGACACCAGAAAATCGTCTGTTAGTAAAAGACTCCAAATAATTATTGGAATACAGAGTATGACGATAAGGCTATAAGGCTTATAGTAGTGTGAATGATAGAAACAAAGAAAGAAAATGCGTGGAACTCTAATGGCAGGTAGAGACGCCACAAATTGTAGGCACGACGTCGTATCTATGAGGAGGCAAAGACATGAAGGGAACTGCATGCTCTATGCTTGTCTGGCGTTATGATAAGGTGGCAGAGTGGCGTGCACGGGAGCGGGAATTCATGGCCTCACCTGGCGCCGATGCCTTGTTCAGCCGCACCTTCACCACGTCGCCGGTGGTGCTGGCCGCGAAGAGGAACTCCTCGTCGTCGTCCACCTGCAAAGATTCGCACATTACCATCCAGTAAAGCCCCACAGCATCACCCCCCCGCCCCTCGCTCCCCAATGCAATGCCTGCCGATGATGTACTCAGTGGCTTAGCTAGGTTTCTATCAATGGGGTGGCACCTAGGGGGGCACAGCTGTGTGTATGGGGGGGGGGGCACTATGGCAAGCGGAGCTCAGGGACATTCTGATGCCACATAGAAGGGTATTAAGTGCATATCGTCAGTCACAGGTCCAAGCAGATTACGGCAGCCATGGCCAGTGGGGGGGTCTCCAGATCTCCCCCCCCCCCCGTATCTACGCCTCTGGCTGTTACTGATCTGACGTTATATAAGGTAGATAGATAACGAGGCAACAGCAATTAATTTGCAGGGAGGACTAAACAACCTCAAATTACACGTAAGCTCCCCCCCCCCCCCCTTCCTCTCCCACTCACAGTAGCGCCGCCAGGAAATTTTGACAAGGGTGGCAGAGGTCGGACACGGTGGCCATGGCATAGCCATTAAAAAGAAATTATTTAATTTTCACTAGACCTCTGACTCAGATCTGGGGTGACCAATGAGATTTCAGACCCCCTATATGATCCGCCACTGCCCACTCATTTCTCTCACTACTCTCTTCCACTCCCTTCCCTTTCTCTCTCTATTTAACTTATGCTGCAGAAATATGAAGAAAAACAACAAAATAAAGCGTTGTTTGGCCAAAAATCATCCTCTTCCTCCTCCCCGCTGCCTGCACAGTGCACACGCGTCCTGTCTCCTCCCCGCTGCCTGCACAGTGCACACGCGTCCTGTCTCCTCGCGCTCGCAAGTGTCGTCGTACCGTTCCGGACTCCACCACTGCCTGCAACACTAAGCCTTTCCCTATCCCTCCCACGCCACTAGCGTTGTCTCCTAGTGGCACATAATATTGCCTGTACGTTATCCAAGTGCCTTAATGTGAAACGGTTAGTACTCCGTGTGGGAAGTTGCCAGTCCTGTTTTTCTAAGCACATTGACAGGGTTCGTTGAGTGCCTCTCGAATATTTCCCCGCTGCCTGCAAGGACTAGGGTACGTCTTCCATCTCTACAGTGCCTACGCTGTTTGTCCGGCTGCTGCAACAGTGCACGGTTGTCTTCGTTGAGCTTGACGTAGCTCAGGAGCTTAACAATGTGCGCTCCTGTCGTTCGCCCTAGGGTATTGAGAGTCCATAATATGCCACTCTGATGCCAATCTTAAAGGAATGGTAATATTTGTAAGATCAGATGTCTTAGTTTGTTTGCGTGGGGATTATTAGAGGCACAGGTTTAAGACAGGACATACGTGCTAGCCCATGGGGGCTTGGGGGGGCACTGCATGGGAAGGGGCCACAGGATTCTTTAATTGGGTGGGAGCCACAGTGCACCTTCCATGGCCCCCCCCAACCCTTGTAGCTACGCCACTGGATATACTGATAGTGAGTTACGTCAGCAGTACTTCACCACATCCGCCTCGTCAATACAAGCCTTGCCAACGTACCCTCATGCAGGTGTAGTTCCTCTCCAGCAGACCGAGAGAGATAGGCGTGGGTGTGAGTTTGCTGGTGGCGGGATCCAGAGACCACGCCCGCAGGATTCGCTGTCCGCCCACCAGCATGAGTGTGGGCGTGTGTGGGGCCATGCAGAGGAGGGAGGCCACGCCCATCCCTGGCTCGGCCGCCTGGACACCTGTGGGCGGGGAGAGAAGTCAAGAACAATATATTGACGTCATTAAAACCTTAGCTTTGCACATTCCCATCAATCTGTTTACGGTAAGCTTGTTTAGATAGGGGAAACAGGTTAAGATAAACAAAGCGACAAATAGGAATTAATGGAAATCCAGCCAACTGAAAGCAAGGCATTTGATTCTTAAAGGAGACAGGCAAACTCTTGAATGTCATGAGAGAAGTTTTGTTTGACGTCATAACCAAGTGAAGGATAACAGAGCCCCAAGGGACGCACTGCAGACCGGCCTCCTGGTGGGGATGTGCCACAGGACCAGATACCCGTCAGACAGACCCCCGAGGCTGGCCACGTACTCCTCCTGGCCCGCAGACACCCCGACGGCGGCCACCTCCTCCTTGTGCACGGTGTGGCTGCCATACTCGCCTCGCGCCTCGTAATGCCACACCACCACGCGCGCCTGTCAACACACACTGCATGACACCATTCTAATAACGGATTCAAGCTGGAAAAGCGTAGATTTTAAAAAGAAATAGGGAAAACTGGTTCACAAATAGGGTGGTAAATGATAGGAATGGACTTAGTAGACAGGTAGTTAGTGCGGAGTCATTAGAGAGCTTTAAAAGGAGGCTGGATAAATTCATGGATGGGGATGAAAGGTGGATGTAGGTAGTGTTGAGTAACAGGAACTATCACGTGTAGGTCTCACGGCCTCTTGTAGCTTCCTTATTTTCTTATGTTCTTATGTTCATTCTACCTGCCACAGCTTTATCAGATATTTTAGGAATAGGAGTGGCCTTAGTATTTGAAGGACCCGCACGCGACCTATAGTTCTCGTGGGTGTGCTAGTTAGGTGTGGTGCTCGAAATCGTTGTGGTCTAGACCTCATATATTGCTCATTACCTTAGCTTTGCAATTCCACACTGTTACGTAACTGTTTAGAAGGGAAAGTTAACCTAGATTATGGATCAGCACTGAACAGCATTTGTTCTGTCAGATATATTGTGTCTGAGGTGTTGCTTCAATCATGAAGTCAGGTCCCAGTGGTAGTGCCTTCAGACAGGTCCTGTGGGGATGTGCCTCAGATAATACCGTCGAGACCCGAGGTGTCGTCTTCATCTGGCCGCGCCCGACGGTGTGTCCCTTCACATTGTGCGCGTGGTGTGCTTCATATCTGCTCGTGTGTACTGCCCAAATACCGTCGGGTGCCTTCAATATCTGTGGTGTCCTTCAATAACGATTCGTCTGGTGCTAAAAGTCGTAGTTGTTTTCAATATATGTGTAGGGTGGTTCCCAAATAGGTGGTAAATAATGGATGTGTCCTTAGTAATATTGTCAGTCGTGGTGTCTTCAGTATATGTCTTGGAGGTCCTTCAATATATTGTCGTGGGGGTGTGTCAGATAAGTGTCGTGTGGGTGTGTTTCAGGATATATTGTCGTGGTGTGTCCTTCAGATATATTATCGTTGTGGTGTGTCCTCAGTATATTCGTCTGGTGTGTCCTTCAGATATATTTCGTTTGGTGGCTCAATATATGGTCTGGTGTGCCTTCAGATATATTGTCGTCTTGGGTGTGGCCTTCAGATATAGTGTCGTCGTGGGTGTGTCCTTCAGATATAGTGTCGTCGTGGGTGTGTCCTTCAGATATGTGTCGTCGTGGGTGTGCCTTCAGATATATGTCGTCGTGGGTGTGTCCTTCAGATATAGTGTCGTCGTGGGTGTGGCTCTTCAGATATATTGTCGTCGTGGGTGTGTCCTTCAGATATATGTCGTCGTGGGTGTGTCTTTCAGATATATTGTCGTCGTGGGTGTGGTCCTTCAGATATAGTGTCGTCGTGGGTGTGTCCTTCAGATATATTGTCGTCGTGGGTGTGTCCTTTCAGATATAGTTGTCGTCGTGGGTGTGTCCTTCAGATATATTGTCGTCGTGGGTGTGTCCTTCAGATATAGTGTCGTCGTGGGTGTGTCCTTCAGATATATTGTCGTCGTGGGTGTGTCCTTCAGATATATTGTCGTCGTGGGTGTGTCCTTCAGATATATTGTCGTCGTGGGTGTGTCCTTCAGATATATTGTCGTCGTGGGTGTGTCTTTCAGATATATTGTCGTCGTGGGTGTGTCTTTCAGATATATTGTCGTCGTGGGTGTGTCTTTCAGATATATTGTCGTCGTGGGTGTGTCTTTCAGATATATTGTCGTCGTGGGTGTGTCCTTCTGATATAGTGTCGTCGTGGGTGTGTCTCTCAGATATATTGTCGTCGTGGGTGTGTCCTTCTGATATATTGTCGTCGTGGGTGTGTCTTCAGATATATTGTCGTCGTGGGTGTGTCCTTCAGATATATTGTCGTCGTGGGTGTGTCCTTCAGATATATTGTCGTCGTGGGTGTGTCCTTTCAGATATATTGTCGTCGTGGGTGTGTCCTTCAGATATATTGTCGTCGTGGGTGTGTCCTTCAGATATATTGTCGTCGTGGGTGTGTCCTTCAGATATATTGTCGTCGTGGGTGTGTCCTTCAGATATATTGTCGTCGTGGGTGTGTCCTTTCAGATATATTGTCGTCGTGGGTGTGTCCTTTCAGATATATTGTCGTCGTGGGTGTGTCTTTCAGATATATTGTCGTCGTGGGTGTGTCCTTCATGATATATGTCGTCGTGGGTGTGTCTCTCAGATATATTGTCGTCGTGGGTGTGTCTTTCAGATATATTGTCGTCGTGGGTGTGTCTTTCAGATATATTGTCGTCGTGGGTGTGTCTTTCAGATATATTGTCGTCGTGGGTGTGTCTTCAGATATATTGTCGTCGTGGGTGTGTCTTTCAGATATATTGTCGTCGTGGGTGTGTCCTTCGATATATTGTCGTCGTGGGTGTGTCTTCAGATATATTGTCGTCGTGGGTGTGTCCTTCTGATATAGTGTCGTCGTGGGTGTGTCTCTCAGATATATTGTCGTCGTGGGTGTGTCCTTCAGATATATTGTCGTCGTGGGTGTGTCTTTCAGATATATTGTCGTCGTGGGTGTGTCTTTCAGATATATTGTCGTCGTGGGTGTGTCTTTCAGATATATTGTCGTCGTGGGTGTGTCTTTCAGATATATTGTCGTCGTGGGTGTGTCTTTCAGATATATTGTCGTCGTGGGTGTGTCCTTCGATATATGTCGTCGTGGGTGTGTCTTCAGATATATTGTCGTCGTGGGTGTGTCCTTCGATATAGTGTCGTCGTGGGTGTGTCCTCAGATATATTGTCGTCGTGGGTGTGTCCTTCAGATATATTGTCGTCGTGGGTGTGTCCTTCAGATATATTGTCGTTGTGGGTGTGTCCTTCAGATATAGTGTCGTTGTGGGTGTGTCCTTCAGATATAGTGTCGTCGTGGGTGTGTCCTTCAGATATATTGTCGTCGTGGGTGTGTCCTTCAGATATATTGTCGTCGTGGGTGTGTCCTTCAGATATATTGTCGTCGTGGGTGTGTCTTTCAGATATATTGTCGTCGTGGGTGTGTCCTTCAGATATATTGTCGTCGTGGGTGTGTCTTTCAGATATATTGTCGTCGTGGGTGTGTCCTTCAGATATATTGTCGTCGTGGGTGTGTCTTCAGATATATTGTCGTCGTGGGTGTGTCCTTCAGATATATTGTCGTCGTGGGTGTGTCCTTCAGATATATTGTCGTCGTGGGTGTGTCCTTCAGATATATTGTCGTTGTGGGTGTGTCCTTCAGATATATTGTCGTCGTGGGTGTGTCCTTCTGATATATTGTCGTCGTGGGTGTGTCTCTCAGATATATTGTCGTCGTGGGTGTGTCCTTCAGATATATTGTCGTCGTGGGTGTGTCCTTCAGATATATTGTCGTCGTGGGTGTGTCCTTCAGATATATTGTCGTCGTGGGTGTGTCTTTCAGATATATTGTCGTCGTGGGTGTGTCCTTCAGATATATTGTCGTCGTGGGTGTGTCTTCAGATATATTGTCGTCTGTGGGTGTGTCCTTCAGATATATTGTCGTCGTGGGTGTGTCCTTCGATATAGTGTCGTCGTGGGTGTGTCTCTCAGATATATTGTCGTCGTGGGTGTGTCCTTCAGATATATTGTCGTCGTGGTGTGTCCTTCTGATATAGTGTCGTCGTGGGTGTGTCTTCAGATATATTGTCGTTGTGGGTGTGTCCTTCAGATATATTGTCGTCGTGGGGGAGTCGGGGAGAGAGACGTGTGTTTTCTTAAGAGGATAAGTATTGGAGAATTCGTGGTAACGTCTTGACATTTTCCGCTAACCTATTGTGTGGCAAAAACCGCCTCTTGATTGAAAGGTAACGCCACATCCACCTCACCACCACAAGCATGCCATAAACCCTAGCTGTGATGTGTGTGACAAGAGTTGCATCACACGACGACATTCACACTCTCAGGCATCGCTTCTGGCTTAAATATACCCATTTATTAATTCTCTTTATAATCTATGTATTTGTGTATGTGTGTGTCTTGGGAGTATCTTGGGCCCATAAAAGCACATAACAAATGAATACTAATGAAGATTTGGATTCTATGTGTAAATAGAGTTGGAACATGTGTAAATAGAGTTGTCCTGGTTTTCCCCGCCCTTCTCTTTTTCCCCTCCCCTCCTCCCTATCCCCCGTCCCTCTCCCCTCCCCCCTCCCCCTCCCTCACCCACCTGGCACCCGGGGTCGCTGTCCTGGGCCGAGACGATCAGTTTACCGGAGCGGGAGGCAGCAAGGGCAACGACGGGGCGTGTGTGGGCGTGCAGGATGGCGTGGCGACCCCCTGCCCTGTCCCACACGCCCACGCCCACGCCTAGAGGGTACACGAGGCCGCGGTCTTTCTGAAGGTGCAACCCGCCCACGACTTTACCTGTTGAAAGGAAGTCAATGAAGTACCGCATCAAGAAACCAAAGAAGGAGTTACGACCTACCGTTAACCTACGACCTAGGTAACACTTTAGTCGTCACGGTGCACTAATTTCGCCAGGAGCCATATATTACGCATTATAGCATCACTACTGATTTGTATGTGCCACTGAAGATGATACACAGACTCTCCAGATAGTCCCTTCTAACTTTCCTGAAATCATGGATGTAGAAATGTAAATATTAACGCCACCACACGTCTGTAAATAAAAAACAAACGTTGTCCTGGCGACTTTAGTGTTATCTACGGCAGTAATTATGCCACTCAACCTTCCCTTTGATTCTTACTTTCTCAAGATTCGTCAATGTTGAGTCACGTAGCGGTGGAGGATGGCTTACCCGTGAACCCGATAGCGGAGAGAAGCTGCAGGTCTTTCATCTTTTTGTTGGTCTTCATGGTGGCGCGGGGCTTAGCGGCTCCTCGATGGCTGGCTGGCGAAGGTTGCTGCGGTCATGGAACACAGATCTCCTTGAGGCTGAGGCGACGCGCATCACACTTTACAACATCTCATGTGTTACGAATCATGAGGGACTAAATGTATCTATAGTCACTCTTTAGTTAACGCTTCTAGGAATTACTGCTTCTGGTAGGGAAGAGAAATAAACTCATTCACGCCTGCAAAGCTCCTACAACCCACCGTTTATTCTCTAAAAAAAACCGATTCGTGAAGATAAAATGAGGCACTCCTTATTTAGTAGTGTACCGGCAGTCACTCTTTCCTTACATCACAACAAGATAAATTAGACACTTATTTCAATCATACCACTCCCTCTGTGTATTCCAGAGGCGAGTACTTGAGCGTTGAAGTGGCAATTACAGTTTCTTCTTGTCATTAATGATCTAAGTATAACCTGACCGAAACAAAGCGGAAAAAATAGCCTGGAGGGGAAAGGAACACTGAACGCCGGAGCCCAGAAGTAACCAGTGTGTGGCTGTCAGTGGCGGGGCGGGAGACAGGCGGCGGCGTCCCCGTCACCATGGCAGCCAGGTTGCTAGGAACGCGTTGCCAGGACAAGATGAACCTCCTCGTGTTTGTACAATGTCTCCCCCGTGCCTGAAGCTGCTAATTCGCGCGTGTGAGGGCCAAGAGCGGCTCCTGAGGGTGAAATAACCAGTGCGTGATGGAGAAGGAAGGCAGGGGTTGTGGCGGGCCAAGGTATGGGCATGTGTGTGTCGTGGAATTAGGAAATGACAATGTCGCTGAGGAGTAACTTTGTCCTTGTATCGATCGGTTGTGGAGGTGATGTTGAGTTATGTACTTATTGATGAGAGAGAGAGAGAGAGAGAGAGAGAGAGAGAGAGAGAGAGAGAGAGAGAGAGAGAGAGAGAGAGAGAGAGAGAGAGAGAGAGAGTGTGTAGTCTACCAACATGATCACGAGAAAGTCATATGCACTGATAAAACATATGAATAAAAAAAAATCTCAAAGCCACATATTCATCATCAGTTTAACACTCCGTTCACTTTTCTTCCCAGGATGACGAAGGAGAGCCTGAAGAAGCTGTGCAGGCAACACCACCTCTACTCCGTGCCCGCCCTCAACGACGTGCTGTACCTCCACTTTCAAGGTGAGACCCAACCTAACCCTGTACAGACTCAAGCTAGGTCATGCAAGGGATCTCCTCCTCTTTCTTCTTTCCCTCCTTCTCTCCTTCTCTTCCTCCTACATTTCCACCCTTCTCTCCTTCTCTTCCTCCTTCCTCTTTCCCTCCATCTCTCCTTCTCTTTCTCCTTCCTTTTTCCCTCCTTCTCTCCTCTTCCTCCTCCTTCCTCTTTCCCTCCTTCTCTCCTTTTCTTCCTCCTTCCTGTATCCCTCCTTCTCTTCCTCCTTCCTCTGTCCCTCCTTCTCTCCTTCTCTTCCTCCTTCCTCTTTCCCTCCATCTCTCCTTTTCTTCCTCCTTCCTCTGTCCCTCCTTCTCTCCTTCTCCCTCTTTCCCTCCTTCTCTCCTTCTCTTCCTCCTCCCTCTTTCCCTCCTTCTCTCCTTCTCTCCTTCTCTCCTTCTCTCCTTCTCTCCTCCTCCTCCTCCTCCTCCTCCTCCTCCTCCTCCTCTTCCTCCTCCTCCTCCTCCTCCTCCTCCTCCTCCTCCTCCTCCTCCTCCTCCTCCTCCTCCTCCTCCTCCTCCTCCTCCTCCTCCTCTAACATTAGCTAATGTTACACCGATATTCAAGAAAGGGAGTAAGAGCCTCGCAAGTAATTATCGCCCAATTAGTCTAATGTCCGTGATTGTTAAACTATTTGAGAAAATATTGCGGGATAAAATAGTGTCTCTTCTCGATGAAAATAACTCTATACTAAACTCCCAGCATGGATTTCGAAATAAGAGATCCTGCTTAACAAACCTACTGGATTTTTTTAATGTCATTTATTCAAACTGGGACGCTAAAATTCCCTCGGATGTAATATACCTTGATTTTCAGAAAGCCTTCGATACAGTTCCACATAAGCGACTGTTGACCAAGCTAAGGGCACATGGCATAGGAGAGCAATTATGTTCATGGATTGGCGATTGGCTTTCAAATCGTAAACAACGGGTAGTAATAAATGGTGAGGCATCTGATTGGTTAGATGTCACTAGTGGGGTGCCTCAGGGCTCGGTCTTGGGTCCTACTCTTTTTCTGATATATATCAACGATCTGGACTGCGGACTTGTATCTAAAATATCAAAATTTGCAGATGACACCAAATTAGGCGGTAAAGCATATACTAGAGAAAACTGCGAACTCATACAAAGTGATCTCGACAAACTATCAGATTGGAGTGATAAATGGCTATTAAAATTCAATTCCGATAAATGTAAAGTAATGCATATAGGCAACGATAACCTCAAATATAACTATCAAATGCAAAATAAATCGTTAACTGAAGTACAGCAGGAAAAGGATTTAGGTGTCATCATCAGTAATGATCTGAAAACCAGTTCGCATTGCCTAGCTGCCAGTAAAAAGGCAAATATGATGTTGGGCTTTATTAAACGTAACTTTGAACATAAAACTCCGAAAGTAATGACACAATTATACACGTCCTTGGTTAGGCCGCACTTGGAATATGCCGTTCAATTCTGGTCGCCCTGTTTCGTAAAAGATCAAGCCAAATTGGAATCAGTGCAAAGAAGAGCAACCAAACAAATTCCATTTCTGAGAAATTCATCTTATGAAGAGAGACTGCGGAAACTTAATATGTTTTCCTTAAAGGATCGTAGAATCCGTGGGGACTTGATAGAAACCTTTAAGATCCTAAAAGGTTTTGATGTCATTAATCAAGAGAACCTATTCGAGTTTTCAACTCAAGTGACAACAAGAAATAATGGTTTAAAACTAAACGGTCAACGTTGCATCACCGATCTCCGTAAAAATTATTTCAATGTTAGAGTCGTTGATCAATGGAATAAGTTACCAGCAAATGTTGTCGGAGCCAACACAATAACTACATTCAAAAACAGACTTGACGCGCACTGTAAAGTAAATGGGTATTGATAGTGCGAATTCGTATCTAGTCCCCCGTATCGATTAGTTGTAGTGGTAGTGGTAGTTGTAGTTAGTATTTTTCATATCCTATCATTCTGCACTATGAAACTTCCATGTTCCTATCCTCTTTAGGGACATGGTATCATTTTCCAACTGTTTTCTTACAAGTAGTTGATAGTTAGTATTATGTAGTTCAGCAGATACCCTCGCTATGGACCAATAGGTCTCCTGGTGTCTGTTACTCCTATGTAATCCTATGTAAAATCCTCCTCCTCCTCCGAGGAGGAGGAGGAGGAGGAGGAGGAGGAGGGAAAAGAAAGCAGTATGTAAAAGGAGGAGGAGGAGGATTTGCATGAAGTAGCGTAACAGAATAAAAAGGAGGTTATTGAAAACAAGAGGAGGAGGAAGAAGAGGCAGAGGAGGAGGAGGAGGAGGAGGAGGAGGAGGAGGAGGAGGAGGAGGAGGAGGAGGAGGAGGAGGAGGAGGAGGAGGACAATGAAGAGAAAAAGACTTTGACTAGAGAGAAGTGAAGAGATTTTATAGAAAGAAAGCGAAAAAAAATAACAAAAAGAGCAAGTAACATTTTTTTTAATAATAGATAATATATAACACAGATAAATAAATAACTTTGCTTTTTATTAAGATGGATATATTATTTTTTTTTGTAATAGCATCTTTGTATAAACTATAGTTATTATATTTGTTCTCCTTCTCTCCTTCCATCTCTAGTCCGTCTATCCATCTATAGTAATTTCTTCATAAATTTTCATAATAACGTCTCTACCACCTGATACATTAGAGGTAAAAATACGTTAAGACAGGTTTTTACACACATACATACACACACATCACCACGAAAGGTAGGTAGGTAGGTAGGTAGGTATATAAATAGGTAGGTAGGTAGGTAGGTAGATAGATAGATAGGTAGGTAGGTAGGTAGATAGGTAGGGAGGGAGGGAGGTAGGTAGGTAGGTAGGTAGGTAGGTAGGTAGGTAGGTAGGTGGGTGGGTTGGTAGATAGGTAGGTAGGTAGGTAGGTAGGTAGGTATATATGTAGGTAGGTCTCTCTCTCTCTCTCCTACTCACAAACGTCTCCTTTATCTTAATCCCACACTGGTAAAAATTAAATACCTCATACACCCACAAGCACTTTAATAACACAAAATTTTTTAAGGCACACCCAATCATTTTAACCCCTTGAGACCCAGAGCGTAATTTCCATCGTAATTTGGGTACCATTAGACGATTTTTAGTGACTATAAGCATATTTTATAGATATGATCTGTTTAGTATCCTTGTTCACTAACTAATTTGGTTTATTTAGTTACTTTTCGTAGTTTTATGGCTGACAACAGACGATTTTATATAGCAAAGGAAAGATCTGGGGATGAAGGGTTTAATATCGCTGCCATTCCGTCAAGAAGGAACCGTATTTTTCTCCCTCCTTCCGTTCTTTCGTTCCCTTCAACATGAAACTCTAAAACTGTCTACAAGGGTTCATAACTTTCGCTTTCCCGCTACCGCCCGCCCGCCTGCCTGACATCCCGCCCGCCCGCCTCACCGCCTGCTTCCAGCCAGCCGCCTTAGATGTTCCCGAAATTAAACAAAAATTGCCGCGATATCTGAGCACACAGGCCCCAAAACTTGCTCCTCAACAGTCACTATATGCGTTCAGAGTCTACAAGAGCTTCTGTCTATCAATAGTCTATCTATCTGTCTACAAGAGCTTCTGTCTATCAATAGTCTATCTATCTGTCTACAAGAGCTACAGTCATTGTTCTTATAAGACTGAAGACATACAATTTAGCCATGTCTTATATCTTATGTCTAGTAACTATGTCTATTCACATGTTTTTGCACTACCGCAGTATACCATTTCGTTGTCATTATCTGCGTGGTGTTACGTTAGATCAATAGACTTTTAACAGATAGATGGTCACTAACTGTTAATCTTGTTGTTAACCCCTTGAGGCCCAGAACGTAATCTTCATTGTAATTTGGGTACCATTAGACGATTTTTAGTGAATATAAGCAACGTTTTATAGATATGACCTGTTTACAGTGTTTAGTATCCTTGTCCACTAGCTAATTTGGTTTATTTAGTCACTTCGTAATTTTATGGCTAATAACAGACGATTTTATATAAAAAGGAAAGACGGGGCGTGAAGGTTAATCGCCTCATGCCCCCGCACCCCCTTTTCATAAGAGCACAATACCAGGGTGAGATTTGGGGGCCCGGTCTGGGGAAAGGCAATTTTTAGGCGAAAGGGCGCCAAAAACACTCATAAATCGACCCCAAAAACCAGCGGCCCCCAAACATCATCGATAGCTCTTGGGGCGCACAAAAAAATTGTTTAAAACCTCCTTCCCCCTCCCCTCCTCCCCTTTACTCTCCTCCTCCTCCCCTCCTCCCCCTCCTTTTTGTTTTTGTTTTTTGTTAAGAAAAAAATCATTAAGTGACAGAATTTTGTCACGAAAAGGAAAACAACTAATTTGCTTCAAAATATACAAGTACTTTTAAAAAAATGATCAAAAAGTATATAACAAAATAATTTCCTCCCCAATAGGAAATGACGCGAAATAGAGAAACCATAATAAGTGAATTAAGTTTTTTTTCCGAAATCAATCCTGCAAATATTAAAATTGAGAAAAAAATTAAATATATAAAAAATTTTTGTAAGAAAAATAAAAAGATAAAAAATTTGAATTTAAGTAAGGGGGCAAAAACAAAGATATAGCCAAAAAATGCATCAAGAAAGAAAGACTAAGAAACACAAAATAAGAGGAGAAATCACCTCGTGTTAAAATCATGACAATATTCGCATTTTTTCTCTTTTAGATTAAAGTCATTTATAAGCTACAAATTCCTTTAATTTTCCCCTTTTAAATAACTGAATACACAAAAAAATTTCCCCCTAAAAAGAAATTATTTTGTAAAATTAAAACCCCCGGCAGAGAAGCACGTACCTGTGTTAGATAGTTGACCTGACATAAAATGTTTTGAGGTCATTTTTTATTGGGGTCAAGGGCCTAAAGGGGGGGGCGTGAGCGGGTGGGGGGGCGGTTTTCTGGTCCCAGGGTGGTTGGCGGGTGGGTTTTTGTTTTTCTGAGGGGGGGAGAGTCAGGGGGGCGTAGTAGTCACTATAGTGGGGGGTATATGTGGTATGGGCGGGATGATATCACGGGGGGCTTAAGTCTTGATAGTAGGCAGAAATAGTTAGGGAATGGGGGGTGGATAGCACAGGGGGCTAAAGTCTTGATAGAGGCGGAAGGGTATTTTAATGTAGGGGGGGGGAATATTTCGGTTGGGCGGGGGGTATTTCGGAATGGGGGGGAGGATAGTTCGAAAAGGGCGGGAGGATTTTTTTTGTGGGGGCGGTATTGCAGCGGTGCTTTTGGCAGGATGATGAATTGGCGGCGTCTTGTAGATGGGGGAATGGGGGGGAGGGTGGAGGGTTTTCGGTTTGGGGGCGGGGGGGCGGTGGGCCCTGGCGGAGGGTGTTGCGTGTTGCGGGGGGGAAGGTGTGGTGGGGGGCGGTTGCGTGGTCGGCGAAGGAAGGGAAAGTCCTGGCGTGAGGGGGGAGGAGGGGGGGACTTGGGTGGGCTTTTCAACAGTAAGGGGGAGGGAAGTTTTGCGGGGTTGGGGTTGTGATTGGTCGGTGGTGGTTAGGGGGTGGTTGGAGTGGGGTTTGAGACGGTGGGGGTTTGGGGGACGGTGGTTTTAAGGTGGTGGTTGAGACAGGGGTGGTTGTGGCGGGTATCGAGACGTGGGGTTGGGGCGGGTATCGTCTTGGGGATGTTGCGCGGGGCATTTGGGCCTTGGACGGGGGCCAAAGGGTCCCCGCGCGCCGGCCACTTGGCCCGCGGACCCTTCAGTGCGTTTGCGGGCCCGGTCCTCGCGGGCGGCACCGTCCCGCCACTTGGGGAAACTCCTTTGGAGCTTCCGGGATGTTGGGGCCGCCGGGGCCCCTATCACGTGGGCCGTGGTGTGGCGCCACTGCCCCTGCGCTTCCACCACCCCCGCCTCGTGCAGCAAATCTGGAGGCGATGCACCGCGGCGAAACCCTCCGGGGGGGGCCCGCCCCGTGACGGGGGCGGTCACGGCTCCCGCGGCGGCGGCCCCTTTATTAAAAAACGGGGGGAAACCCTGCTGCCCCTTTCTTCACGAGGCCCGCCGCCCGACGATCAGCGCCGCATATGGGGCGCCGCGGCCACCTCCCCCTCCACCTTCTCCCCCTCCAAGAGTCTCTACACTTTCCCCCCCCACACTTTTTGGCGCGCCGGCCCGTTTTTTTGGGCCGGGGGCGGCGCGGCCTTTGCTGCGAGCGGGCACCGCCTCGGTAACGGCGGGCGGGTTGGGCCCTTTCCCGGGCCTGGGGCGACAGGGCCCTTCGCTGCTGCTGCGAGCAGCTGCCCCTCGGTGACGGGGGGAGCGCCGGGCCTCCTAGGGCGGTGCCCTTGTCGGGGGGCCACGTCCAGGCCTCGGAGGTGGGTGCAGGCCTGCCGGAGACGTCATCACGCCCGGACAAGGGGCCCTGAGCCTTCTCGGCACGGCGCGCCTTGGCTCTTGGCCGTGGTTTCTTCTTTCTTTTTGATAGTTTTTTTTTTTTCCTAAGCCGCCTGGGCCCTTTCCCGTTTCCCCTTCCCGCACCTCGTTCCCCCCGGGTTTTGTTTTTTTCCTTTTATTCCATGACTTTGTTTTTTTTCCGTTAGTGAATCGTGGTTATTTTTTTTATTTCTTCACAACCTTTTTGTCTTCAATTATTTACTATTTCCTTTTTTTCCACGATTTTTCTTCGTATTTAGTGCTGATTCCTTATTTTCCTCTTTTTGGCATAAAATCCCCGTCGTCAAGGACCCCTTGGGGTTTTTTCTTCTTGGTAGCTGTGCCACGCCGCCGAAAGAGTACCAGCGCCCAAAAAAAATCTTGGGGTCCTTGTCGGCCTAACCCTTTAAGTTGAATCTGCCTTGGAAACTCACTGCCTCCAATCTTACTTCCCCAATTCCTCAAACGGCACCCCCGCAATATTAAAGATTTTTTTTTTTTTTCCCCGAAGAGGTTGGAGGTTTAGTTAAGCCGCTTAAGCTTCCCTTCACAGCCCCCCCAGGGTCACCCGCCAGTAGTCCCCCGGGTTTTTCAGCGTGTTACTCTTAAACAGACTCTTGATACTGTTGGGAACCCTTTTAGCGCGGGGCAAAAAAAAATATTAACCTTTTTTTTCGTTTGGTGATTGGTGGCGTGGCAAAAGGGGAAAACCTGATTGGGTAAAGAGTAGGAGGGCAAGAAAAGGGATCTTCCCTTCTCTTCCCTTTTTTTTTTACTCTAAAAGCTTTCATATTTTTTTCCCTTCTTCCTTCCTTCCCTTTTCCCTTTCCTTCCCTTCCCTTCCTTCCCTTTCCTTTTCCTCCTCCTCCTCCTCCTCCTCCCCCTCCCCTCTCCTCCTCCCCCCCTCCTCCTCCCCTCCTCCCCCCCCTCCTCCTCTCCTCCTCCCCCTCCTCCTCCCCCCTTTCCCCCTCCTCCCAGTTATGTTCATGGATTGGCGATTTGGGTTTCAAAACGAAAAAAAGGGTAGTAATAAATGGCGAGGGGATTGTTGGGTTTAAAGTTTCTATGGGGTGCCTCAGGGTCGTCCCTTTGGGGCCACTCTTTTTTTTGATATTATCACGATCTGGACTGGGTTTTATCAAAAAATCGAAAATTTTCAATGAACCCAAATTTGGCGGTAAAGCATATCTAGAGAAAATGGGGAACCTCATCAAAATGATCTCGACAAACTATAGATTTGGGTGATAAATGGCTATTAAATTCAATTCCCCTAAATTTAAAAATATGCATATGGCAACGATAACCCCAAAAAAACTACAAATGCAAAAAAAATCGTTAATGAAATACAGCAGGAAAAGGATTTAGGTGCCACACAGTAAGATTGAAAAAACCAGTCCGCATTTCCTAATGCCAGTAAAAAAGCAATATATGTTGGGGGTTTTTTAAACGTAAATTTGAACATAAAACTCCGAAAGTAATGACACAAATTTTAACCCGCCTTTTAGGCCGCATTGAAAATACCGTTTAAAATTCCCGGCCCCTGTTTTGTAAAAAAATCAAGCCAAATTGGAAACAGTGCAAAAAGAGCAAACCAAACAAATTTTTCTCTGCGAAATTCATCTTTTAAAGAGAGACTGCGGGAAAATTTAAAGTTTTCCCTTTAAAGGGTCGTAGAAAACCGTGGGGGCTTGATAGAAAAATTTAAGACCTAAAAAGGTTTTGATGTCATTTTAAACAAGAACCTTTCGAGCTTTCACTCAAGTGACAACAAGAAAAATGGGGGGGTTTAAAAATAAACGGTCCAAAGTTTCATCACCGATTTCCCTAAAAAATTTTTTCAATGTTTAAATCGTTGATGGGAACAAATTCCCCAAATGTTGTCGGAGCCGCACAATAAAAATTTAAAAACAGATTGACCGCCTGTAAAATAAATGGGTATTGATAGTGCAAATTTGTATCAGTACCCGTATCGATTATTTTAGTGGGATGGAGTTTTTAGTTAGCATTTTTTTACATCCTATCATTCTGCACTAAAAACTTTCAGTTTCCCCTCCTCTTTAGGGGCATGGTATATTTTCCAACTGTTTTCTTCAAATAGTTGTAGTTATAGATGTATTCACAGATACCCTCGCTTGGACCAATGGTCTCCTGGGTCTTTTTTTCCATGTAAAACCCATTAATCCTATGTAACCCCCCCTCCTCCCCCTCCTCCTCCCCCTCCTCCCCCCTCCTCCTCCTCCCCCTCCTCCCTCCTCCTCCCCCCTCTTTCCCTCCTTCTCTGTTTCTCCTCCTCCTTCCTCTTATTGGGAATACGAAGGAAGAACAGACAACAACAGCCCTACTTGGCCAAACGAGGCTGCCTGTGTGACTACTTTCTACCACTATAGTTTCTACGTGTTAAGAGTAAAATAATAGCAAAGTCATGAGCTAAAATGAAGGAGGAATGATGTTTTTAGCTTATCGCATGGAACGTGTTTGATACAAGAGCAGTACTGGATTTAGGTTAATAGGGAAGGAAATAAATTTGTGGTGTGAAATGAAGGATGGAGATTGATGAAGTCATAAGTGGATTTTTTTCTTCTTTTTGTATAGTTTAGGTTTTTAGGTTATTTATAATGATGTGTTTAAAGGAAGTTTTTGTGAAGAAAGGTAAAAAGAAGAGGTAGTTAGAAGAATGCTAAATATATGCAATGTTAATGTAAAAAGTGAAGAGATGGATTAAATATATAATGAAAGAAGAAACTAAAAACGAGAGAAAAAATCAAGGAGAGTTAAAGAAAAAGGCGATACACATTAGACACAGTTACAGTACAGTTATAATGATGTGTTTAAAGGAAGTTTTTTTGTGAAGAGAGGTAGAAAGAAGAGGTAGAGAGATGAAGAGGTGTTAGGCGTAGTTACAGTACAGGCGGAAAACACAAAAATACGTCAGTGCCAAAATTCAGAATTAAAAAAGATTTGAGAAAAAAATATATAACAATCAAACTTGAATAACCAAAAGGAATAAAAAGAAAAAAACAGGAGAAAAATGGATAAAAAAGTAGCTGAAGATCAATACGTTCATGGAGCATTATTAAGAGATAAGAAATAGGTAAACAGAAAGGAAGACTTACCAACACCCTCTCCTTCAGGACACGATAGATAGAGGTACAATAAAGGCCGGAAAACACAAAAATATAGGACAGAATGCAATGTATGAAAATAATAGAGAAAAAGCTACTACATCATCAGATTTACAAAGCAGAAAAAAAGAAAAAAAATGGAGAAAGCAGAAGCTAACTGGGGGGGGAGGGGGGGCACTCAGTAGAGCGCATACCTCCGCCCGAATATAAAAAGGGAAAAAAAAAAACAAGGCAAAAAAAAAGTAAAATATATATATAATATATATATATATATATATATATATATATATATATATATATATATATATATATATATATATATTATATAATTATATATATATATATATATATATATATATATATATATATATATATATGCATTGGCTTTTTTTATGCACTCAGTATGAGCGCATACCTCCAGCCGAATATTTCATCAATTGGTTGCCATGGCAACACTTGTCAATAGATTTCATCCAAAATTAAATCAGTCCTTCCTTATACCAAATAGACTTGGTATACCGAGTTTGGTCCAAATCTATTCGTAACTTTTCGAGAAATCCTGTACACTAGCAGACAGACAGATCGGGGTGAAAACATAACCCCTCCAACTTCGTTGGCGGAGGTAAAAATCTAAACATTTAAAAGTGGATTATCAAGAGTTAAAAAGAATATAAGATAAGATGGAGACTTACCAATCCCTTCCTTACTTACCTTCCCTTACCTGCTATCTTACCCCTTACCTGCCTTACCCTCTCCAGGCTACACAAAAATCGAGAACTTGGAGGAGTACACAGGCCTTCGTTGCCTTTGGCTGGAGAACAACGGCTTGAGGAACATCAGTGGGCTGGAACACCTGCGTCACCTGCGCTCCCTCCACCTGCACTACAACCTGCTGACCTCCCTCGCCGGCCTGCAACACCTGACCTCCCTCGTCACCCTCAACGTGTCGCATAACATGATCACCACCATCGAACACATAAGTAGGATGAGGGAAGGGTTGATGGTGTGATGGTGTTTGTGTTTGTGCGTTTTTTAGTTGTTGTGGTAGTGATGGTGGTGGTAATAGGAGGAATGGTTTTTGTTTTGTTATTGTTATTGCTATTATTAGTTGTTGTATAGTAGTAGTAGTAGTAGTAATGGTAGTAGCTATAGAAGTAATAGTACGTAGTAATAGTAGTAGTAGTAGTAGTAGTAGTAGTAGTAGTAGTAGTAGTAGTATAATAGTAGTAGTAGTAGTAGTAGTAGTAGTAGCAACAGTAGCAGTGATAAAAGTAGTAGTAGTAGTAGTAGTAGTAGTGATAGTAGTAGCAGCAGTGGCGGTGATAAAAGTAGTAGTAGTAGTAGTGATAGTAGTAGCAGCAGTGGCGGTGATAAAAGTAGCTGTAATGGTAGGAGGAAGAGGAGAAATTCTACTTAACCATTACCACAAAATTTCAACAGTTTTTTTTTTCATATTGCCACAAAATTTGTCAAACCGAGAAATATAAATCAAAACAAAACGAAAAAGCACCTTAACCCTGGTACCCACACGCCCAAAAAATTAAAAGAGTAGATACAATAGAATAAAAAAGCTTCATACTCATACAGGTAAGTTTCCAGGTGGGTTGCTGCACCTGGAGACGCTGCAGATCAACCACAACCGCCTCTCCTCCGTGTCCTCCCTCGCGCCCCTCGCCTCCTGCTCCGCCCTCTGCTCCCTCGACCTGTCCCACAACAACCTGCAGGGACCCGGCCTCGCCTTGGTGGGTCACTGGGTGTGCTTGTGTGTTCACCTTTATTACCGATCGTTTTTGTTACTGTGTGTGTTTGTGTGTTCATCTTTATTACCGATCGTTTTTGTTACTGTGTGTGTTTGTGTGTTCATCTTTATTACTGATCGTTTTTGTTACTGTGTGTGTTTGTGTGTTCGCCTTTATTACTGGTCGTTTTTGTTACTGTGTGTGTTTGTGTGTTCGCCTTTATTACTGGTCGTTTTTGTTACTGTGTGTGTTTGTGTGTTCGCCTTTATTACTGGTCGTTTTTGTTACTGTGTGTGTTTGTGTGTTCGCCTTTATTACTGGTCGTTTTTGTTACTGTGTGTGTTTGTGTGTTCGCCTTTATTACTGGTCGTTTTTGTTACTGTGTGTGTTTGTGTGTTCGCCTTTATTACTGGTCGTTTTTGTTACTGTGTGTGTTTGTGTGTTCGCCTTTATTACTGATCGTTTTTGTTACTGTGTGTGTTTGTGTGTTCGCCTTTATTACTGATCGTTTTTGTTACGTGTACGTGTTTTGTGTTGTTGTGTGTTCGCTTTGTTACTGGTCGTTTTTGTTACTGTGTGTGTTTGTGTGTTCGCCTTTATGACTGATCGTTTTTGTTACTGTGTGTGTTGTGTGTTCGCCTTTATGACTGATCGTTTTTGTTATTGTGTGTGTTTGTGTGTTCTCCTTTATTACTGGTCGTTTTTGTTACTGTGTGTGTTTGTGTGTACGCCTTTATTACTGATCGTTTTTGTTACTGTGTGTGTTTGTGTGTACGCCCTTATTACTGGTCGTTTTTGTTACTGTGTGTGTTTGTGTGTTCGCCTTTATGACTGATCGTTTTTGTTACTGTGTGTGTTTGTGTGTTCGCCTTTATGACTGGTCGTTTTTGTTACTGTGTGTGTTTGTGTGTTCGCCTTTATTACTGGTCGTTTTTGTTACTGTGTGTGTTTGTGTGTTCGCCTTTATTACTGGTCGTTTTTGTTACTGTGTGTGTTTGTGTGTTCGCCTTTATTACTGGTCGTTTTTGTTACTGTGTGTGTTTGTGTGTTCGCCTTTATGACTGGTCGTTTTTGTTACTGTGTGTGTTTGTGTGTTCGCCTTTATGACTGGTCGTTTTTGTTACTGTGTGTGTTTGTGTGTTCACCTTTATTACTGGTCGTTTTTGTTACTGTGTGTGTTTGTGTGTTCGCCTTTATTACTGGTCGTTTTTGTTACTGTGTGTGTTTGTGTGTTCGCCTTTATGACTGATCGTTTTTGGTGACTTTTTCTTTCTAGTTTGCATTTTACCATCATGTGGGTTATCCTGAAAGCTGTATTTATGTGTTCATCTTTATTACTGATCGTGTTTGGTATATTGTTCTGTATCTAGTCTGCATTTTATCACCATGGTGTTATCCTGAAGGCTGTGTTTGTGTTCATACTGTTCACCTTTATTACTGATGGTTTTTGGTAACTTTTTATACGTAACCATTTCTTTATCTAGTTTGTATTTTACCATTTTACCTTCATGCGTGTTATGTGGATGATGTTCATGTATTGTATATTCGTATCTATTTCCTCTTCAGCAATCAACTTTTATTCATGCACTTTCTCCGTTTCATAACTCTTGTATATTTATCTAAATTATATATCACCATTGTGTATATGTGTGTCTAGTGCATATTTATTGCTTATTTGTATTTCTCTTTTACACCAACCATACTTTTTATGCAATTTCACCTCATCTTTTTTTCATTTTTCGAGTTTACGTAGCTAAATACTTGCTTCAATTTCACTTACTTGCCACTTACTTGAATTAATCTTTTTTCCCTCTTCCCTCATCCTCCAGGTCCCTGTTTAACTTTCCCACTTCTTCCCTCCTCTTCCACGTCCCTATTTACCTTTTTTTTACCTCTTCCCTCATCCTCCACTGCTCTATTTACCATTTTCTCCTCTTCTCTCATCCTCCACTCCTCTATTTACCATTTTCTTCTCTTCCCTCATCCTCCACGTCCCTATTTACCTTTTTTTACCTCTTCCCTCATCCTTCACTCCTCTATTTACCTTTTTCACCTCTTCCCTCATCCTCCATTCCTCTATTTACCATTTTCTCCTCTTCTCTCATCCTCCACGTCCCTATTTACCTTTTTTTACCTCTTCCCTCCTCCTCTTCCACTCCTCTATTTACCATTTTCTCCTTTTCCCTCCTCCACACCCCTATTAAGCTTTTTTCACATCTTCCGTTATCCTCCACGCCTCTATTTACCTTTTTCCCCTCTCTCCTCCTCCTCCACGCCCCTGGGCAGGTCCTGGGGGAGGTGCGGGGCCTCAGGTGTCTGCAGGCGACAGGCAACCCGGCGACGCGTGAGGTGAGACCCTACCGGAACACCTTCATTCTGACCTCCCTTGAACTAACTTACCTGGATGACCGACCTGTCTTTCCTGTGGACCGCGCCGCCGCTGAAGCCTGGTATGGAGGGATGGAGGGGTTGAGGGGTTGGAAGGAAGGGTAGGGATAGATTGAGGGATTGAAGGAAGGGTAGGGATGTATGAGGAGGTTGAAGGAGAGGTAGGGATAGATGGATGGATTGAAGGAAAGGTAGGAAAGGAAGGAGAGACTTGAGGAAGGGATGGATGGATGTTAGGATTGAAGGAAAGGAAAGATTGAGGCGCTATAGGACAGATAGTAATGGATAGATGGAAGGAAGGAGAGGTGGATGGATGGGATGAAGGCAAGAAGGAAAGGAAGAAAGGAAATAAATTAGAAAATAAGTAGCGGTAGAAACACATACATGCACACACACAAAAGAAAAATAGGAGATTCTAACAAAGAAACAAAATAGGAGATACTACAAGACATAATAATTGGGGTTCTTTTGGGGGGGGGGGTACTGAAAGGTTTCGTGCGACGTCTGACCACTCACTGTTGTTCCGCGCCAATAAGTATTTTTTCAAGAGATTATTAATTTTCAACTCCATTACGTGTCACCTCCCTCAGGCAGACCGGCGGAGTGGAGGCTGAGAGAGCGATGAGGAAGGAGTGGGCGGAGAGGGAGCAGCGCCGCCAGAGGGAGTGTGTGGACGGTAAGCTCCTCAAACCATCGCAGGACGTAATAAATAAAAAGTATAAAAAAAAACAATAAACCTCATGTATAACGGTGTTTTTTGTTTACAAGAGAGACTGAACCAGAATGTAACAGTAACGCTATTGTTTTTTTATTTATTTCTTTGTTAGGAAGACTCGCATTAGTTAGCATCAACACTCAAACCTAATAGTCAAAACAACCAAAGTTTCTATAAAGTTTTCCATCATTGTGTTGCAAGATATCAAACAGGCAAGGTTATGGTGCCTTCGAGTAATAATAATACAAAGAAGTAATCCTCCTACAGCAATATCTTGTGTACTACATTGATAAACTCACATATTTTGATGAGTCTTCTTTCCTCAACCATTGCAGGAACATAAAACACGGAGCATAAGTTTCATCTGTTCATGTGAGCCTTTAGTCAGCAATCCATAGAGTCTGTTATCCTCAACCAAGTAATCCTTCTCAACCCTACAGTGTTATCCTCAACCAAGTAATCCTTATTAATCCTACAGTCTGTTATCCTCAACCAACTAATCCTTCTCAATCCTACAATCTGTTATCCTCAACCAAGTAATCCTTCTCAATCCTACAGTCTGTTATCCTCAACCAAGTAATCCTTCTTAATCCTACAGTCTGTTATCCTCAACCAAGTAATCCTTTTCAGTCATTCTTCCATTCTCGTTTTGCAGATTTACTGAAGCTTCGTGAGAGGGTCTTGGCGGAGCGAGCAGCCAAGGCGCAGGAGGCTTGCGAGGGCGCGGCAGCTTCGGGTACAAGCCCAGACACGCTTCAAGACATGGGCATCTACGTACAAGACGATGGCAACGAGAAGATCTACGCCCTAACGCCCGAGGCCAAGGCGTGGGCCATGAAAAGGCTGAAGAAAGAAGAAAAGAAAGAAGAAGAGAAAGAAGAAGAGAAAGAGGAGAAGGAGCAGGAAGAGGGAGTGAAAAAGGAGTCTGTCAACACTAACCCAGAGGAAGGTGTTGAAGAGCCACACACAGATGAGACTCCCGAGGCATCTGGCGTGAAGGAGGAGGACGCGATGGACGAGCACATTGACCTGTCCCACGACGAAGGCTTCAAGACACTCCTGGGATTCCTGAGTCGAAGATTCTGGTGATGAAGACGATCTTTGCGCTCTGAATAACATGAAGAATGCGGAGATGTCGAGCGAAATTATGCCACGCAAGAACTCTAAGGAAGTCTGTGTTATGTCATCCGAAGACTCAGTTAACTCAGAGGCTGGCGAAGGCATTTCAGGATTTGTTGAAAAAACTGCGAACTCGAAATATTTGGAAGATTTGAAAATTGTTCCTTCTGACGCAGAGGAGGACATGGAAAGGGAGAGTCAGTCAGAAGAATCAGCAAAAGAACCCGAAGGAAGTGATACAGATTTCCCCAAGTCACTAGGGAGTGTGTTCGACGTTCCACAATTTGAAAACAATGATTCCCGTCCTGTCCTGTCCCTGCCTCTGCGGTACCAGGAGGAGGACGCGGAGGACAACGAAGAGGAGGATCAACTGTTCTTCAGGAGTTGTCAAAATTTCTTCAAAACACACACAACGAACATGGATCTACCGGGACTGGTCCTGGACGTCGAAGAGGAGGAGGAGGAGGAGGCTTCTTGGCACTTCTCTCCTCACCATAGCGAGGAGAACGAAGAGGAAACGAAGAGGAAAACGAAGAGGAAAACAACGAGAAGACAAACCAGCGTCTCTTCACGAGTTTCCAGAACCTTGTTATTGAAAACACCGGGAGCAGCATGGAACGTGGTGAGCATGACGGAGACGCTGCCGAAGGAGAGGAGGGAAGAGCCCCTTCCCCCAACCTTGACTCAGACCATTACACTCAGGCGTTCCTGCGGCAGCTGGTGGCCCGACACAACGCCCCCGCCGACAACCAATCAGACATCGAAGACATCCTAGAAAACCTAGACTTGGGGGAAGATGAGACGATCCTTACCCACCCTCGCCACCCTCACGCTTTTCTCCTCCGTCAGCTGGCCGAGGCGAGCGAACCGGAGAGCGGCGAGGAAGAGCAGCCTATATTACGGAGACCAATGAACGGCATCAGGGTTCCCGTGCGTCGAGGCGGCGCCCTGTGTTCGGCGAGTGTCGGGTGGAGGAGGTCAGGAGGAGAATCTTTGAAGACGCAGACTTGGAGGTAGAAATTGAGTCCTCCATCAACACATCGGAGGAGGAAGGCAGCGTGGATGATCTCAACGTGGAGACGCCGGAGGAGTCGAGCTTGGCCGAGGACGACTCCAGCTGGCAGGAGGACGACAGCGTGTTTCGAGGAGGAAAGTGTTAACTCAACCAACTCCTCGTCGGGGAGGGTCGTGGGGCGTGAAGGAGCAACGGAGAGGACGGAAGAGAACACCCCGCTAAGAACTCAAGTATTTGGCAACGCGACCACTGGAACGACTCCTTCAGGGGATGTACAGGAGGAGAATGACTCTAATACAACGTCGTGCTCCAGCCTGAGTCTCCCCTCCCTGCAGGACTCCCCTGAGCACGCTGCTGCAGGGACGATACGGACACCTCAAATAGTACCTCCTGAAGCGACACGTGAAGAGAATAAACAACATGAAGGAGCAGGAAGAGAGGGAAAAACAGGATTAGGAAACTTTTTAGAAGAGTCACTACATCCTGCGGCCCCAGTTTGTGACGTCATCACAGTCCGGGGCCGCGACGGTGCGTCAGGAGAGACAGCACCGGCGGCGTCCGAGTCAGTCACCTGGTGCGTCACGGGCGGCGATGCGAGTGGTGGTGACGCGGCGCCTTCAGGACCACAGAAGGAAGATTATTCGGTTGAGCAAGGAGTGGATGTGACACTATCTCAGGAACGCCTGGCCCCCAACAGCGGGATTCGAACTGCAGCACTCGAGACGCCCTCAGGGGCTCCCACGAGGCCTTCGTCCGGGGAGACAACATCACAGGTATGACACAACATTTTCCTCACATGTTTGTTGTATAAAATCGTCGCGTTTTGATGGTGAGTAACCTATAAAGGAAAGCTGACGTAACGAAGATTTGTGTGTCATCTTTGCGAGTCTTATTATCAACATTAATACAAATACTAAACATTTGCAATAACGTCAGGTCGCACTTCCTCATGTCATCTCATCTGGATGCAGTTTTTTCATTTCTATATTTGACGTCTTTATAAGAAAAAAAAATGGACAGTCATGGTCTTAGCTGCACGGTACCGCGACTTAACTTTTTTTCTATTTACTTCTTCATATTTAGACAAGTTATAATGTTTGCTTGCCGCGTTGCACAGGGACGAGGGAAGGGCCTGGTGGTGGAGGTGACGCCGGGAGCCACGACTGAACGCCAAGGGCCACACGAGGCGGGGAGTGCCACGCATCGCTGTGTCTGACGGATCCTCAAGGTCTTAGCCCCTTTACGCCCAATCTCTCCTTTGCTATAAAAAAATGTATGTTGTCGAGCCATAAAATTAAGAAAAGTAACTGAATATACCAAATTAGTTAGTCGACAAGGATACTAAACAGGTCATATCTATAAAATATTGCTTATATATTCACTAAAAATGGTCTAATCGTTACCAAATTACAATGGAAATTACGTTCTGGGCCTCAAGGGGTTAAATACTGCACTGAGAAGCATATGTCGAATACCTTACCGTGTCGAATGATAGGAGCTACTCTTAGATAAATGTAGATAGATTTAGTTAGATAGTAGATGCTACTCTTGATAAACTGACACGTTTCAGAACAACGAAACTTCATGTTAGAAAATAATATATATTACGGTAAAACAACATTAGTAACCTTAATTAACTAAGCGAGAAGGAAAATTTACGTAGTTTAATGAATTTACTTGTTTGAATGACAGGATAGAGAGGTCAGTGTTAAGTATTTATTACATTGCATTTCACCAACAGATTTACATAAGATACAAAACTTTTAGGCCGTTTAGAGGGAGTGTACGTAAATACTACACTCTTAGAAAAAAAGGGTAGGAAAAGGGTAGAAAAAGAGTATTTGTAGTGATGAAATACTGCTACCCTTTTTCTACCCTTACAAATATACCCTTTCGGATCGACGCAAATATACCCTTTTCCAGCCCTCTCGTCTAAAAAGGATAAATAAAGGGTAGATGAAGGATATAATCGGCAGCATCTACCCTCCAACCTGGACATAGGGTTTAAAAAGGGTAGTGATGGTGCGATGTAACAATTCTACCCGTAATATACCCCCCATTTCTGAGAGTGTAAGCAGCTCAAACTAATCTTAGCTCAAGTCTTAGCGGATATCTGCATCGCACACCTGATAAATATGCACATCATCCCGTCAACAAATTTAAAAGACTAGGATTTTTACACCTTTTCAATACGTGGTTCAAAGAGCTCAACATATTTCTATGAATATATATAGTATGAATACATATATAATATTTCTAGCTCTGGTGTAGGGGAGAGCGGGGCAGGTTGCATCGAGGGTAGGTTGCATCATTACCTCTAACTCGCATGTTACCACACGTACATCGTCTTAATACTACTACTACTACTACTACTACTACTACTATAATAAACTACTACTACTACTACTACTACAATAAACTACTACTACTACTACTACTACAATAAACTACTACTACTACTACTACTACAATAAACTACTACTACTACAACTACTACAATAATAATAATAAAAAAAGTTAATGCGAGTTAGAGGCAATGATGCAACCTACCCTCGATGCAACCTGCCCCGCTCTCCCCTACTGTAGGAGCTGCCTGCATCGGGTACGTCATATCGGAGGTTTGTAGAAAGCCTGAATCTAGATGTTGTTACGTGTTATGTAGACTAAATAATATTTTTTTTATTATTAATTTGTCAAAACATAATACTCTAAAGTCTAAACAAAAGTAAACTATGTACTTTTAGAAATTACTCGTTTATCGTATAATGTTATGATGTATTGGATAGTTTGTTGGCGTCATTAATGTCGCCGATCCATGTGTTGCTTCGTTGTGTTGTCACGGTTAAGCACCCGCACCCGAGGCTGTTTTGCGTTCCCGGCCTCGGGGGAAAGAGGGAACGTGAGTCTCCAGGTGAGTTGAACGTCCGAACCTCGTCTCGAGCAGATGTTTCGCCTTCACGTAGCTCTATCACCTCGTTAACTAGTTCACTAAGTACGTATAGCGTTCGATTTATTCTGTTGATTTACCATACTGTTTAATTAAGATGTGAAGTGGGTTTTAATGACGTAGTTCCTGTTATGAACAAAATAAATATGAGAGTTTAAGATACGTTGTTTACAGTTCAAAATGGAAAATAATTAAAATTGCTTGATCATGTGATGGCAGCACGGATGACGTCATTTTAGATTACTGCTTTAATTCCCTCAGCCAATCACAGCGAAGGAAACAGCGTCAGGTGGCCAATGGCAGACAAGCTTACATAGACTAAAGGGTAAAGGAGATGTTTACGTGGGCCAGGCTGGTGAGAGGGCGAGGCTGGTGAGAGGGCCAGGCTGGTGAGAGGGCGAGGCTGAGACCCATTGGACGTAGCCTATAGTTATTGCCTACAATCCTGTGAGGTGTGGGTGTGTCCTTGACGACGTGGTGTCAAGGGTAACTTTTCGGTGTGTCATGTAAAGAGGCTTCATCGAGGGAACAGAAGGAAAGTGAAGCTCATGAATAATTGCCAAGACGGTGGTTTATGGGGTCGCGGCGAGGCTTCGGGCGGTGAGTTACTGCTTGTTGTTTGTTCCTCCAGTGTTCTTCAGCGCGGGTTTTATCCTTGACATTAATTCCTGGAGAGCATGACTGTAGCGGTGGGAGGAGCTCTGTAGGGGAAAGGGAAGGCTCTGGGTTGTATGACTCGAATACACAATAGGTCATTAAGTTGGACATTCAAGCATTTGGCACTTATATCCTTAACCCAGAACGCGAGAGCCAGCAATTCTTAGTTCTAGGCACCGAGGGCGAGCTAATTAAGTTATTATCTGGGTAGCCTATCTGAATCATTGATAAGTACGGACAGTCTACCGTAATGATACCTTGCTTAACCCCTTCGCGCCCAGATCTTTCCTTTGCTATAAAAAAATTGTCTGTTGTCGAGCCATAAAATTACGAAAAGTAACTTAATATACCACATGACCTAGTGGATAAGGATGCTAAACGGGATATATCTATAAAATACTGCTTATATTCATTAATAATCGTCTAATGGTAGTCAAATTACAATGGAAATTACGCTCTGGGTCTCAAGGGGTTAAGTGTGGACGGTGATCGGAAAGAACCTGTCGAGGAAAAACTTACTGAGAAACAATTGGTTACGTTAATGTTACCTTCCTTATGATTGACAATAACTATGGACCAGTCAACTTCTTTATTCATTTACTTATTACTCAATAACTCATTTTTTAACCTGTCAAGGAAAAACTTACTGAGAAAAAATGGGATATACGTTAATGTTACCTTCCTTATGATTGACAATAATTATGGACCAGTCAACTTCTTTATTTATTTTATTATTAACTCAATAACTCATTTTTTAACCTGTCAAGGAAAAACTTACTGAGAAAAAATAGGATAGTATATGTTAATTCTGTTACCTTCCTTACGATAGACAATAATTATGGTCCAGTCACCTTCTTTATTCATATACTTATTTACTCAACTAATTTTTTTCACACATGGCCGCCAGATGAAGGCTATGTACCTACGTGTCCCGATCACAGCACACTTCTCCACGCCATATCTTTATTACTCATCCTCGCTTAACCTCTTTCTTACCCGGGATTTCCCTCCAGTTTTTGTGTTACATGTAAAAAAAACTTCCCTCTTTTTACCGTCATGTCCGGGATCTGGAAAAAAACCTTTGTCCAGCATCACTCGACCTTGCAAATGGTAAGTGCAAAACCCTGACTGTCTCGGTCGTATACATGGCTGCGAGGAGGACATAGGAGTATTAGAAATCCGTGTTTTTCCTTTGTTTTAGGGGCGATTGCACTGTCTTTGCCCTTCGTGTGGCCGTGACGCCTCGTGGGTAAAACCTTTCACTACTTTACATATTCGTCTATATCTATGAGCCTCCTACACAAGCATTCGTCTTTTTAGCTTTGTCGTTGTCTGCACATATTTATCTTTATAAGCAAATAGGAGCTTGTCAAGGGCACTGAATAGACTTATCTTTATATGTCGCTTTATAAACCCGAAAATAACAAATTCCAGACAAACAAGAAATGCCAGTGTCTATAAGATGTCCCAAAATTTAATTACTGAATAAAAGAAAGAGGTGGGAAAGTTAAATAGGGACCTGGAGGATGAGGGAAGAGGGGAAAAAAGGTTAATACAAGTAAGTGGCAAGTAAGTGTAATTGAAGCAAGTATTTAGCTACGTAAACTCGAAAAATGAAAAAAAAATGAGGTGAAATTGCATATAAAGTATCGTTGGAATGTGATAAGAATAAGTAAGAATTATAACAGGAAGGTAGACTATGACGTAATCTTAATGCTTAATACTTAGCAAAATAATTCTATCAGACTCAAAAGACGAGGTAGCAAGAGGTTGATATCTTGTATTACCTGTTATACACCTTATAAAATGCTCTTTGACTCTGTGTCGCCACGAATACTACACTAGTAATACTTATACTCATAGCTCCTTTGAACACCTTTCCCTCATGTAAAGCAAATAAAAAGACAAAGAACACTCAACACCACACTAATAACTCGAGGATAACAATGGCCGCTCCATTTTATTTGTTAAGAGTACGAGAATCTTGTAAATCTTGATGAAACGCACCGATAAATTTAGTGTTTTTGATTGACGCGCCACACGCTGGGCGCCGCGATGCATTGTGGGAGTGTTGGGACCCCCCGCCCCACTCCCAGCCCCTCCCAGCCTCCCGCGTGGTTTGTTGACAAGCGACAAAACAAGGCAGCAGGACTTGTTGCCTCATTTTTTTAGGCTTCTGCCCAGCTTTGGTGACTTGTGTGTGAGTACAGCAATAATACATCTTTGTGGCGTTATTGGGTGTTGAAAAAAGTCTAACAAATACACAGGAGTTCCTTTTTATCGGCCACCAATGCTCCCACATCCCTTCTCGTGATGATAAACAAACACGAGAAGTTGAGTGAAACAATACATTCCTGGCTATCAAGGATTGCCACATCTAAAACTTGGACACTGGAAGAGGTGTGGAGAGCACTTCATAACGGGTAATTAATGTTTGGTTCTGTCGAGTGTTGGCTCAGGGCAAGGGGAAACGGGCAGTGTGTTTGGGTGGTGGTATCTTGGTAACAATTTCGGTAGTAGGCATTCACCGATTTCGAGGACATACTCAATTTTCTTGAATACTCACTGCGCCTGTGTAGTTCAGGTCTCCCTTGTCATGTTATGATATGTATCGGAAAATGATTTTTTTCTGTCAGCATTGTAATAGACATGAAATAGTGTGTTAGTGACGGTGAACAGGGTGGTGGTGAGAGGGTGTCAGCCGTGCCTAACCCTTTGACATGCTGCCCGCTCAGCCTTGGATAACAGTTCATACTTCATTATGGCTTTTATGAAGTTTCCCTTTGTATGATATCACACTACTGTCCCTGATGGATGCATTTTTTTCTTTTTTCTGAAGGGTTTCAATTAAAGTTTTAGTTTGGTTAGGTTAGATAGTGTAAATTAATACCATTGTGAAATGTTTAATTATTCACCTATATCATTAGTTTTACAACTATAGCATAATTATCAGTGTTAGAATTATGCTCGGGGATTGAATATCGGGGTTATTTAGCCGAGGTTAGTTTAGTGATGGGGGGTTCGAGGGTTTTGGCATGTTACGTAACCAATGTCCATGTATTGTATAACGTGTAGTTTTAAAGTGTTTTGGGACAAGCGAAAACTTGTCCAATAACGAAATACCTTTTATTCTTCAATTTGCACCTATTACAAGTGGAACTCTCCGAAAACTTCCACGTCGGCAAGACTTCTCGGTTGGTGTTTCAGTTATAATGGACGAGAACTGCGCGGTCGCTGCCGCCGTTACCACATACGTTTTCTATATTATTTTTCTTGCTTAGTATACTGTACAGTATTTCCACTTCCCGTAACCTTTAAAACATATATACATATTGTAGAAATGATATAGTTGTCTAATACTCATACAGACACACCCTCCCCTTCCAGAGGCCCCCCAACCATATAGGAGGTTAGGTTAGGTTCAAAATCTCGCCGGGGGGTCGAGGGGGGCGGAGCCCTCACGTTAGGAGGTTAGATTTGGTTCTATCCATCTGAAAAAACACTAATTTTACGCAAGGAAAAAAATTGTCAGTGTCTCAGAAAATGACCGCGCAGTCCTCGTCCATATTTACCAAAAGCACTAATTGTAGGCAGGAAAAACTAGTCAGTGTCTCAGTAAATGACCGCGCAGTTCTCGTCCAGTTTTACCAAGCACTCATATTAAGGAAATTAATAAGGGAATATGCTTTGCAAATATCTAATTTTCTGCTATTTTTTATATAAAAAGCGGTGACTACCATAGTTTTGGAGTGCTTACATTTATAGATGGATGTCTTAGAAACACCAGACAGCAAATCTTTCATGAAAAAAACAATGCTGCGATTTTTTTTTGGTTTTTGTTGAAGAAAAAAAAAATCCCGAAAAAATACTAATTATTATCCGATCACAATAAAACTTGGTCAGATTGTGTAAAAATGTTTCAAAAAAATATGGGGATGATATATTTGCGCTACGGGATGCGGGGGACAAATACCCGAGTTCCTCCGCAGACTCCCTTTTACATCCACAAAATATCTTAAAAATTGTTTCTCGGCATCACTATTTTTATGACGAAACTTTTTCCCTGGTAGATTTTGACGTGTCTTTTGATAATCTGATTATAGTGGTTTTTTTTATGGCAAAATCATTATTATTTAAGGGCTGCCCTGCCTTGAATTATATTATTTTCACCCTAGAAAAAAATTGTTTTGTTGAAAAAGAATACTCAGATTATTGTTAAAAAACATAAAAAACTATCAGAAGAAAACAATGTCTTCCTAAAAACTGTGGTGATACTGAGATCTGAAATGCAAGGTCTCCATTTCAACTTACATGCTTTCTCCAGCCAAGCTGTAAGTATAGCTGTGGTAGACTTTACGTTGCAAATAATGAGATCTGGTAACATTGTGAGCTCTCTTTGTGTTGACATCATAGGACACCATTTGAACCCTTGGAACAGCACTGAGGGACAAAAACTGGTGAACTCTAGTGGGAGTTATACTGGACCTTGACTCCGTGCTTGCCATTTGTCTTGTAGCAAAGGTAGTCTGTATAACCCTATCAATGAGGTGCTGAGTAGCCGAGACCTGACTTAAAAGGGTGCTGCGATGCCTACATGGCGTGCTGAGCTCAGGAATAGTTATGAAAGGCTGATTGGTTCGATTGGTTCGGGAGCCAATAGTGTCTCAGCTACTGGCATAAATCATGTGCCTATTATTTATCAGATGTACAAAACCTTGAGGATGTAGTAGTTTTGGTGCTGGTCTTGGGTTGATCATCAGTTGGGAAATATGAGATGATGGGTATTTATGTCTCAAGCAAAACTGGCTTTAAAACTAGTGATTCCAGATAACATGACATACTCAGATTGTCTCTAAGGACTCCCGACCTAACCTAGCCTAGTTTAACTTGAACTGTCGCCATAAATATTCATAGTTTTGCTAGCCACTTTTATTCCCACATTGCAGGATCCTAGATTACACCTAAGAATCCCTGAAAATCTAGTGAATATTTATAAGTAGATTCGCCACATCAGCTGACGTTCAACAGTATAGTTTTTTGGGTAGCGCGAATTACCAACCTTGCCGAAGCCGTGAGTTGGCGGGCTCTGTGTTACCTCTTTTTGTTGTGCTCTTGGCCAGTCCTTTGTGATGTAAAAAAAATGAAAAAATAAAAAATGTGTTGGTACGCCTGGAAATCGCCCATATAAAAAAGTATCGTCCGGGGATAAGACTGGCGTTTTCATCCGTCATCCTGCAGTGTGTCGTCGTCGCCTTGTGCTTCCCGCGTCCCAACACACCGAGGCGCCGCCCCGCCACCCAGGCACTCGAGGTCTCTCCTTCAGCCCTTCGTCGCGTGAATCTTTGGTACTTGAGGCTCAGGGTACCGAGTGAGGCATCGATCTCTGCTGCATCGTCCATCTTAGTGTTGGTTAGTTCGATATAATAATACGAGTTAATCATTCTATTCGATTCTACTGGGGTTTTTTCTCGTCGTAAGGAACAGATAGTTGTAACTTTGTAAGGATATTTATTTTGCTGTTACTGCTGTTGAGGCATCGATCTCTGCTACATCGTCCATCTTAGTGTTGGTCAGTTCGATATAATAATACACGTTATTCATTCTATTCGATTCTACTGGGGGGTTTTCTCGTCGTAAGGGACAAATATTTGTTAGATTTTATTAGCTGTATTTAACTCTTCTGGCTGTTCTGTGTATGACAAGGAAGCAATAGAGGTGCGTCGGACTAATACAACGTCCATCTGATTAGGCAGTATTGTGAAAAAGGACAGTGTGAGTATGGTAACGAGTCATGGGGAGGATTCCGGTAGAGAGGAGAAGAATATGTAGAGAGATATGATGAGCGATGGGTAGAGACCCTCGAGAGGATGTACTGAGATTGTAGGTAGAGAGAGGAGAGCAGAGATAGAGGGGAGTCAGGAGATAGGAGAGAGAGACGAATTGCATGAGAGCACAGGATTGTGGGAGAAGGACAGAGGGGAGGAGAGAAGGAGAGAGAGAGAGAAGAGAGAGAGAGAGAGAGAGAGAGGAGAAGAGAGAGAGAGAGAGAGAGAGAGAGAGAGAGAGAGAGAGAGAGAGAGAGAGAGAGAGAGAGAGATGGGGGGATGAGGAAGAAGATTTGTCAACACCTACTTTACCAATTAGACGGATTAAAAGGGTTGCGATATCTAAGTCACACAGGGAATGAGGCAAAGTGAGAGGTGTGTGCAGGAGGTAGCCACGTCTTGCCACACCGTCTGAAGGGACAGCTGACGTGGTGATTGTGGCGCCAAAACAGTGGTGATTAATGTCATGTCTTGGCGGTGCAGTGGTGTCTGAGGGATGTGGATGCATGTGCTAAATGACGTAATGATTATTGATTAGACTTGTCGATAGTAAGAGACTGACACACCTGAAGTCAGCACTCGCCGAATACTACATTAATAAAGGGAATATTAGGTATTTTGAGTAAGAGACTGACACACCTGAAGTCAGCACTCGCCGAACACTACATTAATAAGGAGAATATTAGGTATTTTGAGTGAGAGACTGACACACCTGAAGTCAGCACTCGCCGAATACTACATTAATAAAGAGAATATCAGGTATTTTGAGTGAGAAACTGACACTTCTGAAGTCAGCACGCACCGAATACTAACTTTATAATGAGAACATTAGATTCTTTCTGAACCTCAGTATTCCATAGTTGTACCGAAAAATAGCAACGAGAATCATTAACTACATTTTGATCAATATTTTTACTCATTGAATTGTTATTTTGTGTGATGGCCTCGAAAAAATAATATCTCGATCTAATCCATCATAATCAATAATCTAATCTAATCTATCATAATCTAATCAATCATAAAATCATCATTTGTAACTAATCAAAGGTGTTATTTGATACGTACGCGTTACAGGTGAGCCAGTCATCATATCGGACAGGTGTTAATTAGCTCAGTGTTGTGTTCCCATATTGTGCCTCGGTGTCAACACTTCCTGGTTAGTGTTGGGTGGGGAAGGAGGGAGGGGGAGAACGGGAGACACAGCACACAACACAACACCAAGTACTGGCGTCAGCAAAGAGCCTGGGGGTGATGCACACACTGAAACAACGGAAACAAATTAGATGAAACTTCACAACAAAATGACAACGTGAATGACTTAATAGGAAAAATTGAACCTGCAAATATGTTCAAGGTAACACGTGAGGTAGAAAAGCAAAACACACACACACACACACACAACACACACACACACACACACACACACACACACACACACAACACACACCACACACACACACACACACACACACACACACACACACACACACACCACACACACACACACTTTTTTTTTTAGAGATCAACCAGAGCCACACACACACCGCGGCACATTAGTGTGGCACAAGCCACACACCCGGGGGGGGGTACAAACCCCACCGCCACCACGGACCCATCACTGCGGGGGACACGGGGCTAGGCATTTAACAAAACCACCACACATCTCACTCCGCCCGACAACCCGACTCCGAACACACGCACACACACACACACACATACAGATTCCACGTGGACACACACACACAACACACACACCAACACACACACACACTACCTCGACATCCCACACAAACACAACACCACACACAACACAGCACTCAAGCCCCAAGCAATTTTAAGGCATCCACACAACACCAACACACACAAGCTCAATACGACAGACACATTTTCTACAGCATTTCAC
>JACEEZ010000567.1:262500-275000 GCA_016584305.1 Chionoecetes opilio
ATTCTTCATTCATTCTGTTTATCATCTATTCTATTCTATGTGTCATCTTTCATCGTTTTCTTTCATTATATCTATACTTTTTTCCTCATTTTCGTCTTTCTTATATCTTATCATTTTGTTTCTATGTATATATATATTCTATGTCATCTTTCGTGCTTTAAAAATATTTTGACGTGCAATGGAGGGAATGTACAATTTTTTCCTTTTAAGATATATTTGGACGGACTATTTAGGGAATCAGTACAGTAGGTAACCGGTGCAGTTGCGTAAATGGGAGAGGAAATGCTTCAGAAGGGTTAGATGTGGAGGAGGAGGAGGAGGAGGAGGAGGCGCTCAGTTTTATCTGCTGTCACTTTCAATTTATAATATTTAGTTGTACAAGGAGGTCAGAGTATAGTCTATTTTTTTTAACGAGGCAAAAAATCCTGACCCATTGGTGCTAACTGACTAATATTTGATGCCAGGAGAAGGGAATACTACGCTTCTTCTAAATGTATGCTGTATTTGATCATAGTTAACCATATTATCAGGTAAACATAGGCATAATTTTAAGCATAAGACCTTAAGATGGAATGGATATTTTGCCTTGTTAAAAAAATAGACTTTTATAGCATAGTGAATAGTGCAGGTAAGACCCGGGTTGCCAGGTCCGCGGTTTACCCGCCCAATTGGGCTCTTTTTAATGGAAGTTAGTGGGGAAAAAACGATGGTCGCGGGTTGCGGTTTCTTGGGCTGTTTTAACTTAGGCTTGCGGATTTTTGGGTTGATTGGCTCTTCGAAAGCACATGACACATTTGCACCCGGTCAAGTGGACAATTAAAGTCAATTATCCTCAAAAAGGATTATCTCGACCGGACTTTGACCTGATTTGACCTCAGCCAAAGCCGTCTCTATGTAGAGACGGCTTTGCCTCACCCGTGACCTCTCACGGAGGTCACACCCTACTGACATCCCTAGGGACGATTAATTGGCCTGGGTCATGCCACACCTTCCAAGGTCCACCCTTCATTCAGCCTCTCTCTAAATTCAAAGTATAAGGAGAAAGACTCAGAGAGGCTGTCAAACAGTTTACTCGCTGCCGTGATCAGAGGAGGACATACATTGGCTTGCGTGAGTGACTTGCAACACAAGAGTTTAGAAAATACATGACATGTCCGTGCATTCATGCATAGAAATAACACGTACTGTTGCAATGAGTTTAACCCCACAGAGGATATGCTGTCACTTTTTACAAAGGACATTTATTCCAATGCTGACGATCAGAAGTGTGTTGATATACCTGATATATAAATGTCCAGAATAAAACATATAGCATAGCATGTAAGGCATGAATGGGTACGTATGTATGCTAATATAGATACATTACTTGTCAAATATTTGTTCACCTCTTTGTTATACTCCTGTCAGTCGTCTTGAGCATCAAACATACATAACATAATTTTTGGGGGGGCGGTTTTGTCGCGATTTTTTGAGACCGAGGTCGCGGTTTTTGGGCTGGGTTTGGGATGGGATTGGGCGGGAACACAGTCCACGACCTGGCAACCCTGGGTAAGACATACATCTCATTATTCATTCCTCGTTTTAGTTTTATCATATGACTAGAAAATAAGTCACTGTTGTGTTACATAATGTAGGTAATTTTCAATGCTACGTTTTATTTTGCTTCATACAAATTTTACAAGTTTATTTAAGAAAAGGGGGGGCGGGAGATTACATAGAAGAGAGTGTGTACAAGAATATAAAGAACACAGAGAAACACAGAAATACAGAACAAGGATAAAAAAAAAAAAAAAAAGCTGCCTCATCAACATGTTACAATAGTTAACTCCGTGTTTTTTTATATTACTTACTGAATGCAACGAGATATATAATGACAAAAACATTGCCCTCATTATACACGCTCGTCACGGTGGTTCAGTGGTAAGTGACTTGGATTCCCGTGTAGCGTACCTGCCTTCGAACCCTACTCGCGGTCTTGAGTTCATTCTGGCGTGGTGGCAATTTGTAGCGTTGATAGTCTCACTGTTGGTACTGTACGTGCATGTTGTTTAGACAGGGCCCAAGCATCGTATTTTCTTCTTCTTTTCTTCCTTTCTTCATTAAATTCTTCCTTTCTTCCTTCCTATCTTCCTTTATTTTCTTCCTTTCTCCATTATATTCTTCCTTTCTTCATTATATTCTTCCTTTTTCCCTTCCTATCTTCCTTTATTTTCTTCCTTTCTTCATTATATTCTTCCTTTTCTCCCTTCCTATCTTCCTTTTTCCCTTCCTATCTTCCTTACTCCCTTCCTATCTTCCTTGCTCCCTTCCTATCTTCCTTGCTCCCTTCCTATCTTCCTTACTCCCCTCCTATCTTCCTTACTCCCTTCCTATCTTCCTTTCTCCCCTCCTATCTTCCTATAAATGTTCCTTCATCCTTTCCGTCCTTCTATCCACTCATCCATCTATCCCTATGAATGGTCTCGGTATAGGAGCCAACTATTACCTCATATCATTTATTTTTACTTTATTTATTTATTCCTTATTACTTATCTTGTTTATTTTACTTATCTATTACTTTATTACTTACTTTATTTACTTAACTTATTTATCTTATCTCATTTTACACCACAGGACGCAGACTGCCACTGTGATCATTGCCTCATACACACACACCACACACACACACACACACACACACACAACAACACACACACACACACCACACACACACACCACAAGACCACAGACACACACACACACACACACACCACACACACACCACAAACCACACACACACACACACACACACACACACACACACACACACACCCACCACACCCACCACACACACACACACAACCACACACACACACACCACACAACCACACCAACCCACACACACACACCACACACACCACACACACACACACACACACACACACACACCACACCATAAAAAAACATATACACAGACAGACATAAATAAAATCACCTGCTTATTATCTCTCATAGCCTGTATTTTGGGTCGTATTTTCTCCCACTTTTAAGTCACACAAGCAGCATAAACAACGTAATCACACTACAACGCCTTGAGAGAGAGAGAGAGAGAGAGAGAGAGAGAGAGAGAGAGAGAGAGAGAGAGAGAGAGAGAGAGAGAGAGAGAGAGAGAGAGAGAGAGAGAGAGAGAGATACACACACACACACACACACACGTTTAATGTAGTCTCCCCTCTCGCAAGCCCGAACCCCATCCCGTTTTCTTCGCTATCTGGCATCGTTTTCCATTTCGGCATAATTCAGTGTTTTAAGTTTGCTTCTTTACTCCAGAAGAATATAAACTTTGAATTGCCTCGTTATACCGTATCGCCAGCTAGTTAATGTTTTCAACTTATGGACATATTACGAGACTGGAATGGTGCAGAGAGAGAGAGAGAGAGAGAGAGAAGAGAGAGAGAGAGAGAGAGAGAGAGGAGAGAGAAGAGAGAGAGAGAGAGAGAGAGAGAGTGTTCAAAGAGTCACCGCTCGACTAATCTTGTCAAAAAATGAAAAAAAAAGTTTGGGAGTTGTCAGTTATCGACACGCGAGAAAAAGATCATAGTCATCATCATTACCATATTGAATTACGAGTGAACTGGTTAATGGAAGTTTATTTTTCTATTTATCATTGTTTGAAGGTTTTTTGTGGACTGGGGCTTTGCTGTGTGTTTTTATGACTTTGTAGTTGTATTGTGCTTTCTCTCTCTTCTCTCTCGTCTCACTTCTCTTTCTTTCGTTGTCTTCTCTCTCTCCCTCTCTCTCTTCTCTCTTCTCTCTCTTCTTCTTCTCGTTTTGTCTGTCTCTTTCTTTTCTCTCTCTTCTCTCTTTTTTGTGTTCTTCTTCTTCTTCTACTGTTCTTGTCTTCTTCTTATTCTTCTTCGTTGTCTTTCTTGTTTTGTTCTTCTTTTCTTTTCTTCTTTTCTTCTCTTCTTTCTTGTTTTGTTTTCTTTTTTTTTCCCTTCTTGTTCTTTTTCTTCTTCTTTTTTTCTTTTCAACCCCTTCGTCACCGTCGCCTACAGGTTACTTTCACCGCCAGTAGTGCAGCGTCGCATTACCACACACACATTAATACCTCCCTGATATTTACCGAAAACAATATTTTACCCTACGACCAAACAGCTTTTTCTACCACGTCAGCCTTCTTAGGGGTGGCATTGCCGTAAAAGGGAAAAAACTGAGGGAGGGAAAAAAATAGCTAGAAACAGGTTAGAGTAAAGGTTGTTTGGTTGTTTAGGTTATCCGGTCACTGAGTTTCCTGCCTTGCCCTGGTCTGCCGTCTGGTCTGGTCTGGTCTGGTCTGGTGCGAGGGGAAACTTACCTAGCCATGTAAAATTGTATTCTCATATGAGTCAAAAAAAAAAAAAAAAGCTTTATTTGTTGACCTGTTCCACATTTTCTCAAGTACCCCTGTGTGTGTGTGTGTGTGTGTGTGTGTGTGTGTGTGTGTGGCGGCCCTGGAAGCACACACACACACACACACACACACAACACAACCAAATATCACAAAACTGGATTATCTATTCGCTCTGCCACCGGTATTAGGGTCAGCTAATGCAATATCTCGTGTCTCCCCCTTCCCCTCCTCGACCTACGACACCCACACATTGTCTCCGTTGCCTCAGGGCGCGCCACGACCCACACGACACATTCCATACCTACACACGAAAAGACAAAGAAAAAGCAGCACATACATATACGTAAACGACTATTGTTCATATTCACTTTCCCATGCTGACAGAGTTGTAAGTGGCGGTGGTGAAGGTGGTGGTATGGAAAGGTGTGTTCATGCCCGTGTGTGGAATGTCATTGTAAGTTGGGAAAAAAGAAGAAATTAGGAGGAAGGCAGAGAAAAGTAAAAGGAATAGGGGAAAAATGTTTAAAAAAATTAATGGAAAAAATTGATGAGTCTGATTATTACAGTTCGATGAAAATTAATAAATGTGAAAAGAATTAAAAAAAATTGAACAGTATCGAGAAGAAGGGAAAGGAGAGAGGGATTAAGAGAGAGAGAGAGAGAGAGAGAGAGAGAGAGAGAGAGAGAGAGAGAGAGAGAGAGAGAGAGAGAGAGAGAGAGAGAGAGAGAGAGAGAGAGAGAGAGAGAGAGAGAGAGAGAGAGAGAGAGAGAGAGAGAGAGAGAGAGAGTAACAGAGATCAGTACATATTTGTCAATTACTAAATATATGTTAACTACAACTACCTCACATACCATGCATTCCCTCGTCACCACTCCTTCAAAAGTTCAAACACTTCCTCTGAACCTATCATTAACCCCTTGAGACCCAGAACGTAATTTTCATTGTAATTTTGGTACCATTAGACGATTTTTAATTCATATAAGCAATGTTTTATAGCTATGACCTGTTTAGTATCCTTGTCCACTAGCTAATTCGGAATATTTAGCTACTTTTCGTTATTTTATGGCTTACAACAGACGATTTTATATAGCAAAGAAAAGATCTGGGCGTGAAGCGGTTAATGCAAGGAGATCAAAGAATGAGTTGTGCCTTATAGCCAATCCTTCGTTATCCAATACTCTTGACATCCCATACCACCACACAATGCCCAATCCTTTCAACACCCTCCCCTACAGGTACCTGGAACTGTCGCCGATAGGAATTCTCGCCGCCGTCGTCGAGTGTTCCAATTCTTGATATTTCAGGACCGAATATATACATTTAATCAAGTTTTACCCGTGTTTCTGCATTCAGGGATGAAATACTATCGTTAGCTTGATCAGTTAGGTTAAGTTAGGTGCCATTGTCCAGGTTAGGTTAACATTTCCACGTCGGCGAGAGTTCTAGTTTGGTGTTTCGGCGAGAATTCCCATCGGCGACAGTTCCATAAACCCCCCTACACCCTCCCCTACACTCCTTTACGTGGGTTGTGGGACGTAGTACGGCTACCCTTTCACTTTCAACCGCGGGTATCCGGTATGACCCCCCCCCCCCCTCCAACCCTCTCCATATGCCTTAGGGACTATTTAACACTACCCAGTTAATTTGTATACATTCTGACCTCTTGATGCCTCTAGTGGTAAGTTACAACATCTCTCCTTCGTGGATCTTGGGTTACGATGGCGTAGGAGTAAATAATGAAGAGTGTTACTGATTAAACTAGACGAAATCGTGATGTTTACTTCTTATGATAAAGAAATTGTAGCTTTTCTGTCTTTCTCTTATGTTGGGGTTCATAATTTTTGCCCTTGTGTTAAGTTACAGCTCTCCTTGGTTGATCTTGGGTTAAGTTACAGCTCTCCTTGGTTGATCTTGGGTTAAGTTACAGCTCTCCTTGGTTGATCTTGGGTTAAGTTACAGCTCTCCTCGGTTGATCTTGTGTTAAGTTACAGCTCTCCTTGGTTAATCTTTTGTTAAGTTACAGCTCTCCTTGGTTAATCTTGTGTTAAGTTACAGCTCTCCTTGGTTAATCTTGTGTTAAGTTACAGCTCTCCTTGGTTGATCTTGTGCTAAGTTACAGCTCTCCTTGGTTGATCTTGTGCTAAGTTACAGCTCTCCTTGGTTAATCTTGTGTTAAGTTACAGCTCTCCTTGGTTGATCTTTTGTTAAGTTACAGCTCTCCTTGGTTGATCTTGGGTTAAGTTCAGCTATAGGTGATCTTGTGGTTAAGTACAGCTCTCCTTGTATGTATCTTGGGTTAAGTTACCAAGTCTTCTTGGTTAATCTTTTGTTAAGTACAGTCTCTCCTTGGTAATCTTTGATGTAAGGTACAGCTTCTTGGTTAATCTGGTTAAGTTACAGCTCTCCTGGGTTGATCTTTTGTTAAGTTACAGCTCTCCTGGTTGATCCTTGGGTAATTCAGCTTCCTTGGTTGATCTTGGGTTAAGTTACAGCTCTCCTGGTTGATCTTGGGTTAAGTTACAGCTCTCCTTGGTTGATCTTGGGTTAAGTTTACAGCTCTCCTTGGTTTAATCTTGTGTAAGTTACGCTCTCCTTGGTTGATCTTGGGTAAGTTACAGCTCTCCTTGGTTAATCTTGTGTTAAGTTACAGCTCTCCTTGGTTGATCTTGGGTTAAGTTACAGCTCTCCTTGGTTGATCTTGGGTTAAGTTACAGCTCTCCTTGGTTGATCTTGGGTTAAGTTACAGCTCTCCTTGGTTGATCTTGGGTTACGATGGCGTAGGTGGAGATAAGGAGTGGAAAAATGTGGATAAATAGGCCCACCCTAAAAAACTATTATATGTAAAATCTAAAGGCAAAACGAGTGATAAGTGATACCCATAGAGGACTATACTAGTAAAGTCGGATCACCTGAAGATCCGTCACCCCAGAGTTTGACAGGGTGACGGCTCTTCAGGTGGGAAATCCTGGGGTGACGGATCTTCAGGTGGGAAATCCTGGTGAGGTGACGGCTCTTCAGGTGGGAAATCCTGGGGTGACGGATCTTCAGGTGGACATTCTGGGGTGACGGATCTTCAGGTGGGAAATCCTGGGGTAACGGATGTTCAGGTGGACATTCTGGGGTGACGGATCTTCAGGTGATCCGTAAAGTCCTCTGTGGTGATACCTAAGGGTAATTTTACTGAAATATAATGGAACTATGCAATAAATTGAGGAAATAAAGCAAGAAGTAATCATCCAAAAAACAAACTAGAAAAAAACGTAAGTGAAAATTAATAATATAAAACAAAACTAGACAAAAAATCATGATGTTTACTTGTTATGATAAAGGAATTGTAGCTTTTTCTGTGTTTCTCTTTTGTTGTGTTTCATAATTTTTGCCTTGTGGTAAGTTACAACAGCTCTCCTTTGTGGGTGTTGGGTTACGATGGCGTAGGAGTAGATAAGGAGTAGTGTTACAGACAAATGAGACAAAAATCATGATGTTTACTTGTTATGATAAAGGAATTAATGACTTTTCCTGACCACTTGATGCCCCTTGTGGTTAGTTACAACACTCTCCTGTTATGTGTGGATCTTGGGTTACGATGCAGTAGGAGTAGATAAGGAGTGGAAAAAATGTAGATAAATAGAACTCAAATACACTATTATATGTAAAATCTTCAGGTAAAACGAGGGATAAGTGATACCTTAATAATCTTAATGGAATATCATGGATATATGCAATAACATGAGGAAATAAATAAAGAAGTAATAGCTAATACTAAGCGAGAAAAAAACGTAACTAAAAATTAATAAAACAAAAAACTAGACAAAAAACTATGATGTTTACTGTTAGGATCAAAGGAATTGTAGCTTTTTCTCTCTTTTTCTTATGTTTAGGGGTCACTATTTTAGACGTTCTCTCCCTCCGTCCCTTCTCTCTCCTCGCCATTTTGTTCCGTTGTCTGCTACCATCTTTATTTTCCTCAATGTCTTCACCTATTTATCTTTTCCCTTCTTCTTTTTCTTCTTCTTCTTCTTTTCTTCTTCTTTCTTTCTTCTTTCTTTTTTTTTTTTCTTTTCTTGCTACCATCTTTCTTTTCCTCAATGTCTTCACCTATTTATCTTTTCCCTTCTTCTTTTTCTTCTTCTTCTTCTTTTCTTCTTCTTTCTTTCTTCTTTCTTCTTTTTTTTTCTTTTCTTGCTACCATCTTTCTTTTCCTCAATTTCTTCACCTATTTATCTTTTCCCTTCTTCTTTTTCTTCTTCTTCTTCTTTTCTTCTTCTTTCTTTCTTCTTCTTCTTTTTTTTTTCTTTTCTTGCTACCATCTTTCTTTTCCACAATTTCTTCACCTATTTATCTTTTCCCTTCTTCTTTTTCTTCTTCTTCTTCTTCTTCTTTTCTTTTTCTTTCTTTCTTCTTTCTTCTTCTTTTTTTCTTTTCTTGCTACCATCTTTCTTTTCCTCAATGTCTTCACCTATTTATCTTTTCCCTTTCTTCTATCTCTTCCCTTCTTTATTCGCCAGTCCTTCCCTCTGTTCCTTCAAGTCCTTGTATGCCTTCAAGGGTGTCTTAAGGTTAACCCATTCACGCCCAGATCTTTCCTTTACTATATGAAATCGTCTGTTATTAGCCATAAAACTACGAAAATAACTAAATAAACCAAATTAGCTAATGGACAAGGATATAAACAGGTCATATCTATATAATATTGCTTATGTTCATTAAAACCGTCCAATGGTGGTTATATTACAATGAAATTTCGTTCTGGGTCCTCAAGGGTTTAATGGTTGGTCCCCCTCAAGGCCTCTGTCGAAGGTTCTCTCGTTTTCTCCTTTTTATGTTAGTTGTTAGGTGGTCATGGTGGTGGTGGTGGTAGTTAGTTGTTAGGTGGTGATGGTGGTGGCAGTTAGTTGTTAGGTGGTGATGGTGGTGGCAGTTAGTTGTTAGGTGGTGATGGTGGTGGCAGTTAGTTGTTAGGTGGTGATGGTGGTGGCAGTTAGTTGTTAGGTGGTGATGGTGGTGGCAGTTAGTTGTTAGGTGGTGATGGTGGTGATGGTGGTGATGGTGGTGGTAGTTATATGTGTAATGGGTTTTTTTCTCTCAAGAATCGAATTTTCTCTGTTGTTCTTGTTATTTATTGTCCTTGTGTGTTATTTGGTGGTGAAATGAATGTTCTGTTTATTTAGAATCCTATCTCATCTGATGCTCACTGATGCTCACTTCCTTCCAACCCCTGACTCATCTCTTCTTCCATGGCTTCCTTCCTCCTCCTCCTCCTCCTCCTCCTCCTCCTCCTCCTCCTCCCGTGTTCATCCTCTCCTCTTACGACATGCATCTTCATCCTCCCATTGTTAACTTTTTTCTCTCTCTCTCTCTCTCTCTCTCTCTCTCTCTCTCTCTCTCTCTCTCTCTCTCTCTCTCTCTCTCTCTCTCTCTCTCTCTCTCTCTCTCTCTCTCTCTCTCTCTCTCTCTCTCTCTCTCTCTCTCTCTCTCTCTCTCTCTCTCTCGTCTGGATCTGCTTCTTAGTGTAATTGATTCTTTTTCTTACTTAATCAAGTGTGTGTGTGTGTGTGTGTGAGTGTGTGAGTGTGTGAGTGTGAGTGTGTGTGTGTGTGTGTGTGGTTAAATATATTATCATCAAATTTCTTTGTCTAATTTTTCATTTCGTTCAATTTCAGATACAAGGCAAGAGAGAAAGGAAGGAGTGAAAGCGAAGTGAGAGGAGAAGAACGACCGATCCTCCAGGCGCCTGAGTGCGTTGGTGAGTGTTGAAAATCATATTGTTCATCTGTTCAACATTATTACCCGCAACATACCTGTCTAATTACCTGTTTAGCTTAGCCCTTTGAGTTATCGGCGTAGCTTCATTAACCCTAGACAGGCAGACCGGGTCCAAAATACTCCATGTTCACGCGCAAAACCATTTTTTTCGCACCAATGAACCGATATTGGCGGAAAAGGAGATTTCAGACTTTTTTTTCTTTTTTTACATTTTTGCCTATAGCGCGTGTAGGCAGTGACCTCCAGGGGTGGGATGGAAGGCCCTGGAGGCTCACTTGAGGGTTGTGGTGCTTGGCCCTCGCTCGTGGTGGTGCAGGCAGGATTTTTATAGTGACGCCTGGGGTGGTGCAGGCAGGATTTTTATAGTGACGCCTGGGGTGGTGCAGGCAGGATTTTTATAGTGACGCCTGGGGTGGTGCAGGCAGGATTTTTATAGTGACGCCTGTGATTGGAAGCTCATGCCGCCCCCCTGTGTCCTCCGATGCACTCGCAATGTAAGGTAGAGTTAATAGGCAGCATGTGGGTGTTCTTAGGCCACTCGATGATTGCCTAAAGATTTAGGCACCTAGTGGGATTCGAATTTGGGACACCGAGATTCCCTTCGTGGCTTGTAAAATTCTGCTTCTCCACAACACAAGGCCAAATCCTTCCAGTCTTCACCCCCAAAAGCTCAACTACCTGAGAGATCGTTTAGTATTGAAGAAAACTGATTATACAAACTTCTAAAAATCACCACATATTTTTTTATTAAAATTTTCTGTAAATAGTTATTGTCACTAGTTTCATTAACCATTAATATGATAATAGAGGAATGAATTATTTTTAGAAAAAGTAAAATTCCAAATCAAGCAGTAAGAATATTTTTAGCGAATATTTGAAGTCGCGGTGTAAAATATGACCCATGTTGCCACGAATAATTGTATAGTGATTTTTGCATGACCTTCTCCAGGGTTTTCAACGCAACAACGAGAAAAAATTTGAAATAAGCGTGAAAGAAAAATACATAAAAAATAACACTGAAAGCAACTTAGCACCCCCTTGAAGGATATTTTTTTCCTATCGTAAAAAATGGGAAGAAAAAAGACAGGAGGAAAAGGCTCGTCATATGGAAGACCTGGGTTTAGGAGAAAAAAAATTGGATCAACCCTGATATTTTTAGTTGTATATCATAGTTTCAATTTCACAATCTTATTCCCTCAATGGCCATAACCTATTATTGTCTATGCAGGTGAATCACATCTATATTTCACGGTAAGATTTTTTGGGACAGCTCTACAAATGCGCGTATATTTTTTCAACCAATTTCATATCTATTATATTTCTTCCTATCTGTCTTACATTATTGTGTGTGTGTGTGTGTGTGTGTGTGTGTGTGTGTGTGTGTGTGTGTGTGTGTGTGTGTGTGTGTGTGTGTGTGTGTGTGTGTGTGTGTGTGTGTGTGTGTGTGTGTGTGTGTGTGTGTGTGTGTCTGTGTCTGTGTCTGTGTCTGTGTCTGTGTCTGTGTGTCTGTGTCTGTGTCTGTGTCTGTGTCTGTGTCTGTGTCTGTGTCTGTGTGTGTGTGTGTGTGTGTGTGTGTGAAGGTACAGGAACAATTATTTTCATACTCACACTTTCACCACTAAACTTTATTATGAGTGAACTTGCGACCCGTTTTCTGTTGCCATTTAGTGGAGGGTGTAGGGAGGACTAAAGGAGATGTAGTGACTTGCTCTCCTCCTTCCTCCTTCCTCCTCCTCTTCTGTCTGATCCACTCTCTGTTTTTATTCCTCTTCATTAACCTCTACCTCTCAATTCATTCTTTTCCTAGTTTTTTCTGTTCGTGCTCTTATATCCTCCTCCTCTCCTCCTCCTCCTCCTCCTCTCCTCCTCCTCCTCCTCCTCCTCCTCCTCCTCCTCCTCCTCCTCCCTCCTCCTCCTTCCTGCTACTCCTCCTCTTCCTACTTCCTTCTCTTCCTCCTAACTCATCTCTCTCTCCTTCTCCTCCTCCTCCTCACATCTCCCCCTCCTCCTCCTCCTCACTCCTCACTCCTCCTCCTCCCCCTACCCCTCACTCCTCCTCCTCCACCTCCTCACTCCTCCTCATCCTCACCTCCTCCTCCTCCTCCTCCTCCTCTCCTTCTCCTCCTCCTCCTCACTACACCCCACACACTCCTCCTCCCTCCATCCTCCTCCTCCATCCTCCTTCTCCTCCTCCTCCTCACTCCTCCACCTCCTCCTCACTCACCCTCCTCCTCACCTCACCCCCCTCCTCCCCTACCTCCTCCCTCCTCCTCCTCCTCCCTCCTTCTCCTCCTTCCTCACTCCTCCCCTCCTAACTCCTCCTCCTCCTCTTCCTTCTCCTCCTCTCCTCCTCCTCCTCCT
>JACEEZ010000567.1:277500-282500 GCA_016584305.1 Chionoecetes opilio
TCCTCCTCCTCCTCGTCCTCCTCCTCCTTCTCCTCTTATTCTTCTAACTCCCTTATATAATTTTCTAAGAATTTTATTTTATTCCCTATTTTTTTCTCTATTTCTGCTTATTGCATTTTTGTTCCGTTAGTTTGTCATCATCATATTATCTTCTGCCAAAATTGTTCGTCTCTTCATGTATACATTGCTTTATTCCTCTTCCTTTTTTCATCTATCATACATTACATCAAAATATTCTTATCAACCTCAGTGGTTTTGGCTGACGACCACCACAACCACCACCAACCACCACACACCACGACCACACCCCACCACACCACCACCACAACCCCACCACCACCACCACACCACCACCCACACCACCACCCCCCAGACCACCACAACACACCACACACCACCACACACCACCACAACCACCACCCAAGACCCCACACACCACCACACGACCACCACAACCACCCCACACGACCACCACACACCACCACCACCACCACAACCACCACCACAACCACCACCACACACCACCACAACGACCACCCCCACCACCACAACGACACCACACCACCACCAACGACCACCACAACACCACCACAAACCACCACACAACACACCACAACCCCACCAACGACCACCCAACCACCACCACACCACCACCACAACCACCACCACAACGACACCACACCACCACCACACACCACCACACACCACCACAACCACCCACACACACCACAACACCCACACCACCACCACACCCCCACACACCACCACACCCCACCACACACCACACAACCCACACACCCAAACCACACCACACCACCACCACAACGACCACCACACCCCCCACGACCACCACACCACCACAACCACAACCACCACACACCACAACCCCAAACCACCACCAACCATTGTATAGTTATTCCCCTCCCTCCTCCCCCACCCCCCCCCTTATATCTCCCCCCCACCAAAGCAAAAGAAGTACAAACAACGTTCCTTCCCATCCCTCTTTGCTTCCTTGCTGCAATCATATCCTCCTCCTCCTCCTCCTCCTCTTCCTCCTCCTCCTCCTCCTCCTCCTCCTCTTCCTCCTCCTCCCTCCTCCTCCTCCTCCTCCTCCTCCTCCTCCTCCTCCTCCTCCTCCTCCTTTCAACTCTTACATCATCATCATAATTTTTTTTATTCCTTGTTTTCTTTCTGTTATTGTTGTTGATGTTCTTGTTCTTTTGGTTCTTATTGCGTCGCTCCGTGATCCAAAACTGCAATTACTAGAAGAACAGCTAATAATAAGGTAAGGGCGATAAGTGAGCAATAGGAGAAAAAGGATAAAAATATACAAAGAATGAGAGAAAAAAATGATAACAAGAAACAGAAGAAAAGAAAGAAAAGTTCAGGACAGAAATACAAATCAATAAAAAATCTGAGCGAAAGAAAACGAAGAGGAGGAGGAAGAGGTGGATAATGAGGAAGAGGAGGACGAAGAAGAAGAGGAGGAGGAGGTGAAGAACGAAGAAGAAGAGGAAGAGGAGGTGAAAAACAAATAGAAGGTGGAGAACGAAGAAGAGGAGGAGGGCGAAGAAGAGGAGGAGGACGAAGAAGAGGAGGAGGGCGAAGAAGAGGAGGAGGACGAAGAAGAGGAGGAGGAGGTGAAGAATACAGAGAAGGTGGAGAACGTAGAAGAGGAGGAGGGCAAAGAAGAGGAGGAGGGCGAAGAAGAGGAGGAGGGCGAAGAAGAGGAGGAGGAGGTGAATAATACAGAGAAGATCGAGAACGAAGAAGAGGAGGAGGGCAAAGAAGAGGAGGAGGGCGAAGAAGAGGAGGAGGGCGAAGAAGAGGAGGAGGAGGTGAATAATACAGAGAAGATGGAGAACGAAGAAGAGGAGGAGGGCAAAGAAGAGGAGGAGGGCGAAGAAGAGGAGGAGGGTGAAGAAGAGGAGGAGGGCGAAGAAGAGGAGGAGGAGGTGAATAATACAGAGAAGATGGAGAACGAAGAAGAGGAGGAGGGCAAAGAAGAGGAGGAGGGCGAAGAAGAGGAGGAGGGTGAAGAAGAGGAGGAGGGCGAAGAAGAGGAGGAGGAGGTGAATAATACAGAGAAGATGGAGAACGAAGAAGAGGAGGAGGGCAAAGAAGAGGAGGAGGGCGAAGAAGAGGAGGAGGAGGTGAAGAATGAAGAGGAGGAGGAGGCCGTAGGAGGCAGTAGGAATAAAGCAGCGTTGGGTGAGAGGAAGGAGGAACGACTGGAGGTGAAGAATGTCCTTGAAAGAAACCAGTTAAAGCGAACTTTCAACGGCGGGACCCGAACAGTCGCAGATGGGGTAAGCGTTACGTCGATCAGGTATGGTAGATGAGGAGATAATGAAGGAGGAGCAGAGGGAGGGAGGCAGGTGATTATTCTGGTACACAAAAAGGTAAAAGTAGAATGGTGAGGTAACTAAAGTGACGATGAATTATTAAGTGCAGGTGAGATAGATAGGCAGGTGTAGATTTTTGGGGGTTTAGTGATAAGAGGTGATCCTGTTACACACACACACACACACACCACACACACACACACACACACACACACACACACACACACACACACACACACACACGCCAGGATCAGGTGTTGGCAACCAGCGGCCCGGTGACCCCATGGTTTCAGTGCCAAGTATTACTCAATGCTGTTTTGTGTCGGAGAAAGGCACCGCGATCAACCACCTCTCTCTCTCTCTCTCTCTCTCTCTCTCTCTCTCTCTCTCTCTCTCTCTCTCTCTCTCTCTCTCTCTCTCTCTCGCTCTCGCTCTCGCTCTCGCTCTCTCTCTCTCTCTCTCTCTCTCTCTCTCTCTCTCGCTCTCCTCTCGCTCTCGCTCTCGCTCTCGCTCTCGCTCTCTCTCTTCTCTCTCTCTCTCTCTCTCTCTCTCTCTCTCTCTCTCTCTCTCTCCCCTCCTCTCTCTCTCTCTCTCTCTCTCTCTCTCTCTCTCTCTCTCTCTCTCTCTCTCTCTCTCTCTCTCTCTCTTTTTTTTTTGTAGACTGAGGAAGTGAGGCAACGAAGAAACGAATCAATAGATAAATGGATAAGAGTTTAGCAGAAGCAGGGTGTAGCTAAGGTGTGGAGAGAGAGCAATCATATTACATAACCCTATTCTAAACCTTTCTAATTCAGTCCCAATTTCTCGCAACTTACATAACACGAGGAACAGACAGATGGTCAAAAAGAAACGTTCCTCGTCACTCATAAGGCCAGAAGTTGGATATTACAGTTCCTTTTCCTTCCTGTCTCTGTCATCTGTCTTAGTAGTTCACCTTAAAGTAGTCACCCAGACACTCTACCTGTTGTTTACCTTTTTGTGTCCACTTTCTAGTCTCTACCCCTCTTCCTAACCTTACATAAGACACCCATTCTTGTCCCTTACCTGCATTGCTACCTCATTGCCAGGTAAATTTACAACTAATGCACAAAAAGAAGGTTCGTATAAGTTAATCTATTTATATCTTCCTCTTGTAGAAGTCAAGGTTGCTGCAGCTTCAGGAATCACTTTATTATATCAAATTAGGACATCTTAGAGTAGTGAAAGGATGAAAGGAGAGGTTCCCTGGATGCCTCGTGTCCTTTACTATGTGTTTTGGGTGTGTCCTGCGTCCTCGAAAGATCCCAATCGTCCTGAGGTAGTAAAATATAACTCCTTAGTCGTGCAAAAAAAAGGAGGTGTGTATATAGGATATGCGATTAGGAGTGGCGTCGTAGGGTGGGCGAGGCCACGCGACCCCCGGCGTATGCCCCCAATGATTGATTGATTGATTAGGATTGGAGTAAGGATTGGAAGGAAGTAGAGAAGGATTGGTGAGGTTAGAGTAAGGTTGTGAGGTTGCGTTTTTGTCCTTCATTTTCATCACTTTCATCATGTCCATATTGTTTTTCATTTTCATCATGTTCGTATTCTTCTTCGCTTTCATTAGTTAATATTCTTCAGTTCACTACTTAAATAATTTTCATATTCTTCACCTTCATCATGTTTATATTCTTCACTGTTATCATGTTCGTCTTCACTTTCATCTTGTTCATATTCTTCAGTTTCAACGGTTCATATTCTTCACTTACATCATGTCCATATTCTTCACTGTTATCATGTTCGTCTTCACTGTCATCTTGTTCATATTCTTCACTTACATCATGTTCATATTATTCACTTTCAACGGTTCATATTCTTCATTTTCATCACCTATATACGCATTCTCCTTCACCTTCATCGTCTTCATATTCCTTGAGTGGAACTAAAAGTCAGATTATCTTTACGTAATGTAATAACTTCCTCTTTCGAGTTTACTTCGGGTCAACGCCATACTAGTTTCCTTCTTGTCGGGTCAACGCCATACTAGTTTCCTTCTTGTCAGGTCAACGCCATACTAGTTTCCCTCTTGTCGGGTCAACGCCTCACTAGTTTCCTTCTTGTCGGGTCAACGCCTTACTAGTTTCCCTCTTGTCGGGTCAACGCCTTACTAGTTTCCTTATTGTCGGGTCAACGCCTTACTAGTTTCCTTCTTGTCGGGTCAACGCCTTACTAGTTTCCTTATTGTCGGGTCAACGCCTTACTAGTTTCCTTCTTGTCGGGTCAACGCCTTACTAGTTTCCTTCTTGTCGGGTCAACGCCTTACTAGTTTCCTTATTGTCGGGTCAACGCCTTACTAGTTTCCTTATTGTCGGGTCAACGCCTTACTAGTTTCCTTCTTGTCGGGTCAACGCCTTACTAGTTTCCTTCTTGTCGGGTCAACGCCTTACTAGTTTCCTTCTTGTTTTGTTTTGTTTTTCTTCTTGTTTTGTTTTGTTTTTCTTCTTGTTTTTCCTCTTACTTTTACTGAATAATTTTGTTGTTTTGTAAGATATCTTTGAGATTTGTTTACTTAATTTGCCTCGAGTCTTCACAGTCGTGCTTTGTTTTGTTTTGTGTGAATGTTTTTTGTTATATTTGTTGGTTATTTTATTGTATTTTTTCATTATTCTATTTTTTGTGGAAGAGAAAATTCGC
>JACEEZ010000567.1:285000-325000 GCA_016584305.1 Chionoecetes opilio
TATACAGGACCGGGTGCGCTGCGGTGACCTGGATCTACACCTGTTACTAGCTATTTTTAGTGTGTGTGTGTGTGTGTGTGTGTGTGTGTGTGTGTGTGTGTGTGTGTGTGTGTCTGTGTGTGTGGGGGGGGGGGGGTGCGTGTGCGGGTCAGTGACGGTGTAGGAACAACTTTAACTTAACATGTTCTTTTATTCATACGTTTAATCTTATGTATTTTCAGTTTTCCATATTTTTTTCTCTTGGTGATAAAATGTAATGTAAAGTAAGTAACATTGTTTTACGTCTCTTATATATTTATTTCTCTTAATCTCACCGTTATATTTTTTCTTCCGGAAGATTATTGGGTGAGTATCAAACATTCCTTCTTTTGTATCATTAGGGTTTATGTATATTTTTTTTTCTAACCCAGGAAGACAAAATATTGGTATGTCTTCCTTCCTCATCTATCTTTCCTGTAGTAAATCGTAGAAACAAGGAAAGGGGAGAATGGCAAGGGTCAAATATAAGAGGAAGGAAGGGACAGAGTGGAGGAAAGACAGGAAGTGGAACAGGAAGAGATGACATAGCGAAGGTGAAGCAAGGAAGGAGGAAGATGATGGAAAAGGAGGTAAATTTTGACGACAAAATAAATAGTATGAAAATTTTAGGAAGTAAATTTGACGAAAAACGAAATAATATGATTTTTTTTAGCATGACAAGAAAATATGAAATAAAAGAGAAAGTGACAGTAATGGAAATGATAATAAGAGATGATAGTAAAGGAAGGAAATTGGGTTATTAAACGATATGAATAGGAAATTACAAGATAAATATAAAAGGAAAAACAGGGAAATGATAAGAAAAGTGAAAGGGAAATAAGAAATACTTGTCTGCAGTGTATAATATAATAAAATAAAGGAAACAACAAAGAAGGAAGAGATCAAGACAAAAAGGAAAGTATAAATAAGAAAATAGAAATGAAAGAAAATGAAAAAAATTAAGAAAATTTAAGATAATGAGCCAAGCAGAATGGAAAAATCTGAAATTAAAGAAGAAAAATAATGAAGGAATGATAGTTAACACAGATGAGAGAGAGAGAGAGAGAGAGAGAGAGAGAGAGAGAGAGAGAGAGAGAGAGAGAGAGAGAGAGAGAGAGAGAGAGAGAGAGAGAGATGAGAGAGAGAGAGAGAAAGAGAAAGAGAAAGAGAAAGAGAAAGAGAAAGAGAGAGAGAGAGAGAGAGACAGAGAGACAGAGAGAGAGAGAGAGAGAAGAGAAAGAGAAAGAGAAAGAGAAAGAGAGAGAGAGAGAAAGAAAAGAGAAAGAGAAAGAGAAAGAGAGAGAGAGACGGTGGACGGGAAGAGGAAGAGAGAAAGAAAGTTAATAATAAAAAAGTTGCAAGTCTTGTGAAATATTTAAAGGTACTGAGAGACCTTTTAAATTTTTCTCGGATACTTTTTTTCCTCCGCCCTCGACGCTCAGTAAAAAGTGGTCTGACGGTGCCTCGGGAGGGCCCTTAAAACCCTCTGTCTCGTTCAGGTCTTTTCCCCCTTAAAACATTCAAAATAAATGGTCGTAAAGTCGGGAACTATTTTAAAAAATTTTTTTTTAATTTAATTTTTAATTTTTAAATTTTTTTTTAATTCTAGTTTTAAGCCTCCTGTTGCTGAATAACTAAAGTGGTTCTATTCATTATATATCATGATTTATTAATGAATTTTTATAGCATTCTTTATTTCTTTTTTATTGAATGACTTATCTAATCGGTTCTCATTATTTTACTTCATGATTTATTGAGATTTTTCTTTCATTTTTTTCATCGAATAACTTAATTGATTTCATTTATTCTATACTTTGAATTTTTTTGTCATTTCTATTTATTTCTTGGTTACATTAAAAGCCCCGGGTACTACGTATTTTTATAGACTCTTATTATAATTTATATATAGTTTTCTGTAATTACTTATGCTAGGATTGATTTTAAGCCAAGCGTAGGATGACCAAAGAGATTCTCAGTAAAAAAAAAACTTTAAAAAATAGAATAAAAATATCCACCGCTACGTCTCGATCAAAACAAAGGCTATAAAATAAAAGTATTAGTATTCCACGTCTAAATTAGTACCTTTAACCCCTTCACGCCCAGATCTTTCCTTTGCTATAAAAAAATTGTCTGTTATCAGCCATAAAATCACGAAAAGTAACTAAATATACCCAATTAGCTAGTGGACAGGGATACTAAGCAGGGCATAGCTATAAAATATTGCTTATAGTCCCTAAAAATCGTCTAATGGTGTAGCTAAATTACTATGGAAATTACGTTCTGGGTCTCAAGGGGTTAAGGACCTAGGGGATACTTCCTACGGCCCCGGATATCAGCAGAAAGCCGTGAACCCCCCGTGCCCCCCCCCATGCCCCCCCTCCGTGCTCCCCCTCCCCATGCCCCCCCCCCGTGCCCCCCCCACCCCCCCAGTGCCGCCCTCTTCCCACAACACTGTAGAAAACAACGAAACAACCACTTTTTCTCTCTATTTTCTACCTGCAGGGGACGTTTCAGAAGCCTCGTGTTGACAGGTTTCTCTTTCTCTTGTTTATTTTTTCTCTCTTTTTCGCCTTATTTTTCTGTCTTGTATTTTGTCTCTCCTCTCTTCATTCATTTTATCGTTGTTGTGTGTGTGTGTGTTGTGTGTGTGTGCGCTCCTCTCCCCCTCTCTCTCTCTCTCTCGTCTTCTCCTCTCTTCCTCTCTCCTCTTCTCTCTCTCTCTCCTCTCTCTCTTCTTCTCCTCCTCTCCCCTTCTCTCTTTCTCTCCCCTCCTCTCTCCTCTCTCTCCTCTCTCTTCCTCTTCCTTCTTCCTCCTCCCCTTTCATTCTCTCTTCTCTTCCCCCTCTCTCCTCTCTCTCTCTCTCCTCCTCTCCTCTCTCCTCCCCTTTCTCTCTCCTCTCTCTCTCTCTTTTCTTCTCTCTCTCCCTCTCTCTCTCCTCTCTCTTGTCTTTCAAAACTTTGGATGAGCACCCGTTTTTTTGACACAGAAGTTTCATTAATTCCCTTTTTTTCACTGTTTTCCTTCAAGTATTCCTGTTCTTTGTCTCCGTTGTGGTCATTTAGTTTTTTGCTTTCCTGTTTTTTGTTTTTTTTCCCAGTATTTCTTAAAATATTTTTTAAAAAAAAAAAAAACCCCCCCAAAAAACAAACCACCCACAAAACCCCACACACCCCACACCACAAACACACCAACACCCCCAAAACACAAACACACCCCAACCCCAAAACACACACACCCCACACACACACAACACAACACACCAACCACACACACACACACACCCAACACACACACCACACACACAACACACACACACACACACACAACACCCCACACCACACACAAACACACCCCACACCCCAACCAACCACACAACAAAACACCACCACACACACACACACACACACACCCACACACAAACACACACACAACACCACACACACACACACACACACCACCACACACACACACACACACACACACACACACACCACCACACACACACACCACACACACACCACCCCACAACACACACACACACACACCACACACCCACACACACACACACACACACAACACACACCAAACACCCCCCAAACACACACAACACCCCACACACAACACACACACACACACACCCACACACACAAAAACACACAACACACACCACCACACAAAACACACAACACACACACACACACACACAACACACACACACACACACACACACAACACACACACACACAACACACACACACCACACCCCAAAACCCACACACCACACACACCACACACACACACACAAAACCCCCACACACACACCACACAACACCACACCACCACACACACACACCAAAACCACACACACACAACACACACACACACACAACACACACACACACACACAACACACACACAAAACCCACAAAACACACACCCCACAACCCACACACAACACACAAAACACACACACCCACACACACACAAAACACACACACCCCACCCCACACAACCACCACACACCACCACACCACACACACACACACACCACACACACTACAATAGCGTTCCAGAATATAGAGCGTTTGGGCGGGGCCAGGGAGCTAGGATTTTTTTTAAGAGATTTTTTTTCTCAGCGGTAACGTCCTATAGCCTGCGACTTAGCGGTCCCGGGTTAAAAAGCCGCTCAACCCTTAATATTTTGGGTATGGCTGTGATCCCAGTTTTTACCCAAGATCGGTTTATAGCTCTACTAAGGCATCAGGAGTCTGGCGCGTGGAGAAAATTTCCCCCTCCTCCCCTTCTCCTCCTCCCCCTCCTCCTCCTCCTCCTCCCCTCCTCCTCCCCCTCCCCTCCCCTCCCCCTCCTCCTCCTCCTCCTCCCCCCCTCCTGGCCCTCCTTCTCCTCCTTCTTCTTCCCTTCGCTATTTTAAACTAGTCCCATAGAACTATTAGCAACACAACTGGAGGCGTCGAGTCACCACACAAACCTCCTTCAGGATACTCTATGCAAGGGCAGGAACCACTCACGCCCACCTGTCCTTGAGTGATCCAGGACTCAGGTGTTGGCGGCTAGTACCCCTTAAAAACTCCCGGTAAGACCCCTTCCTGGGCGTCTTTGGGCCCGGAAAAAGATGCGTGTGACTGGAAACGAAAGATCAAAAAATATAGAATTTTTTTTTCGTTTTTCTTCTCTCCTCTCTCTCTTCTCTCTCTCCTCTCTCTTTTCTCTTCCTCTCTCTCTCCTCCCCTCTCTCTCTCTCCCCTCTCCTCTCTCTCTCTCCCTCTCTCTCTCTCTCCTCTCTTCTCTCTCTCTCTCTCTCCTCCCCTCTCCTCTCCTCCTCTCTCTCTCTCCCCTCCCCCCCTCTCTCCCCTCTCTCTCTCTCTCCTCCTTTTCCCCTCTCTCCCCTCCTCTCTCTCTCTCTCTCTCTCTCCCTCTCCTCTCTCTCTCTCTCTCTCCTCTCTCCCCCCCTCCTCTCTCTCTCTCTCTCTCCTCTCTCTCCTCTCTCTCTCTCTCTCTCTCCTCTCTCTCTCTCTCTCTCTCTCTCCTCTCTCTTCTCTCTCTCTCCTCCCCTCCTCTCTCTCTCTCTCCTCTCCTCTCTCCTCTCTCTCTCTTTCTCTCCCCTTTTCTCTCTCTCTCTCTCCCTTTTCCTTTTTCTCCTCTCTCTCTCCCCTCCTCTCTCTCTCTCTCCTCCTCTCTTCTCTCTCTCTTTTCTCCTCTTTTCCCTCTTCTCTCTCTTCTCTCCTCTCTCTCTTCTCTCCTCTCCCCTCTCTCTCTCTCTCTCTCTCCATTGTGCAAATTTCCATCCATGTATCCTCGTCAGAGAGAGAGAGCGAGAGAGAGAGAGTAGTATTGGTTTTCGTGCATTTGCAAGTCGAGAAGTCTTTTGACATACTTTCGGTGAAGGGCAACTGAGAGGCACTTTGTGGGAAGGCCTCCGTTAGTTGCTTGTTGTTGCTTGTGCTGGGAATAGCGGGGAGGCAGTGAGGGAATGAGGCAAGACAACCATTGTGAACTTCTAAACAAATACCGTACTTATGAAGGGAAATCTTAAAAGGTGAATAATTTTAAGAACACAACAGCTGCAGGAAAATGTGGCGTGTGCTCCTTTTCTTTGTGATATTTTGAAGTGTGCCAACTTTTTTGAGGTAAATGAAATTGTGTTGTGTGAAGTGTGTTATTTTAGTATATTTTAAGAATTGCACAAATTAAATTAGTATATATTATGATATGTAACAGTTTAGGAAAATTTCACATATGCTCCAATTTTTTGCTATACGATTTCTATCTATTTTAAAGTGTGTCATCTTTTTGATAATATACAAGGGATAAATTTAAACTATATTTTAATGGCGCGTCTTTTCACCTTAGCATATAATGAACACTTTCCCTTTTATACCTGTTTATTATTATCATTATTATCATTATCATTGGTGTTTATGTGACTGTCTTCTTGGTGTGTGTGAGTGCTGTTTGAATATGCTGATGGGGTGCTGAGTAACGAAAGATAAGTGCAAGTGCTGGGCGCTAAGCTAACTTCTCTTAATCTGCAATAATCTAATCATATTCACCCTCCTCCCTATTACTTATTTTCCCTCTCTCTCTGTGTCTGTCTGTCTGTCTGTGTCTATCTCTGTGTGTGTGTGTGTGTGTGTGTGTTGGTTTTGTGTGGGGGTGGTGTGTGTGTGTTTGGTTTTTCGAGGGCTTGTGCTTGTACTTGTCTGTGTCTATCTGTCCCGTGGTGTGTGTGTGTGTGTGTGTTGTGTGTGTGTGTGTGTGTGTGTGTGTGTGTGTTGTTGTGTGTTGTGTTGTTTTTGGTGTGTGTGTGTGTGTCTCTGAGGTGTTTGTGCCTGTACTTGTCTGTGGTGCCGCGCAGGTGGAGTGCAGAACAAGTGGCTATTTTTATCCACCGTACCGTCCACTTCTCCCCTAGAGGTGCTAAACCCCCCCTAAACCCCCCCCCAACCCCCCCCCCACCACCCCCACCTACCTGTTTCCCACCCCTATAATTTTGTACATACCCTATTTACCCTCCTCCCCCTCCCCTCCTCCTCTTTTTCCTCCTCTTTTCCCTTTAACCCCCCCTCCACCCACGACCTCCCTTCCCCCTATCCTTCCTCCCCTTTCCCTCTTACCTCCCCCCTCCCTCCCTTACTCTTCCCCCCCTTTTCCCCCCCCTCCCTCCCTCCCTCCCCCCCTCCCTCCCCCCTCCCCCCCTCCCTCCTCCCTTCAAATTTTCCAATACCCGTCTTTTTTCCTCCCCCTTTCCCCCCCCCCACCTTTTCCCCCCACCTTCCCTCACCTCCTTCCCCCCCCCTCCCCTCCTCTTTTCCCCCCTCTCCCCTCACTCTCCCCCTTTGCACATCTGGTCGTTCACCTTTTCCTCTCTACTCTTTCTCCCCTTTCCCCCCCCCTCCCCCCCCCTTTTTCCTCCCCCTCTTCCCCCCCCCCCCCTTCCTCCTCCCTCTTCCCCCCCTCCCCTTCCTCCTCCCCTCCCCCCCCTCCCCTTCCTCCTCCCCCTCCCCCCCCCCCCTCCCCTTCCCCTCCCCTCTCCCCCCCCCCCTTCCTCCTCCCCCCCCCTTCCTCCTCCCCCCCTCCCCCCCCTCCCCCTTTCCCCTTCCCTCTTTCCCCCCCCCCTTCCTCCTCCCCCCTTCCCCCTCCCCCTTCCACTACTCTATTCCACCTCCCACCGAGGTCATGTGCTGTCATCTCCTCTCCCTCTCCCTCCTCCTCCTCTCACTTTTTCCTCCTCTCCCTCCTCTTCTTCGTTCTCTTGTTCCTTCTATTGTCATTATAATTGTCTATAGTGTTTTTTCCTCCCCCCCGCCTCCTCCCCCTCCCCCTCCTCCCCTCCTCCTCCTCCTCCTCCTCCTCCTCCTCCTCACTCACTCACTCACTTAGAATATGCCGTTCAATTATGATCGCCTTGTTTCGTAAAAGATCAAGCCAAATTAGAATCAGTTCAAAGAAGAGCAACCAAACTGATTCCAACTCTACGAAATTCATCTTACGAAGAGAAGCTGTGAAAACGTAACATGTTTTCCTTAAAGGATCATAGAATTCGTGGGGATTTGATAAAAATTGTTAAGATTTTAAAAGGATTTGATATTATTAATCAAGAGAACCTATTCAAGCTTTCTCCTCACGTGACAACAAGAAACAACGGTTTAAAACTGAATGTTCAGCGTTTCATCACAGATCTCCATAATTATTATTTTAATGTTAGAGTTGTTAATCGATGGAACAAATTACAAGCTAATGTTGTCGAAACCAGCACAATAACTACATAAAAAAGCAGACTAGGCGCGTACTGTAAAGTAAATGGGTTTGATATTGCCGTGCGAGTTATACCATAACGTCCCCAAGAACGACTAGTGTTAGTGGTAGCATCAGTTAGCATACTTCATAATCCTCTCATTCTTCACTACGAAACTTCCATGTTCCTATCTTCTTTAGGGGCATGGTATCCTTTTCCAACTGTTCTTTTACATGTAGTTTGATAGTTAGTTGTATGTAGGTGAGATAGGCAGATACCCTCGTTATAGAACAATAGGTCTCTTGGTATCTGTTCATCCTATGTATTCCTGTGTATTCCTATGTATTCCTATGTATTCCTATGTATTCCTCCTCCACAATACTCTCTCATTCAGACAATTCGTCTCAGAAAAGAAAGGTTAAACTAAAAATAGAAAAGAAAGGTTAACACTTCTCTTACAATTCTGTCTGGGGCACTGAAACTTGCTCTCTCTCTCTCTCTCTCTCTCTCTCTCTCTCTCTCTCTCTCTCTCTCTCTCTCTCTCTCTCTCTCTCTCTCTCGCTCTCGCTCTCGCTCTCGCGCTCGCTCTCTCGCTCTCTCGCTCTCTCGCTCTCGCTCTCGCGCTCTTGCTCTCGCTCTCTCGCTCTCTCGCTCTCTCGCTCTTCTGCCTCTCCTCCTCTCCCGCTCTCCTCTCTCCCCCTCTCGCCCCCCCTCCCGCTCCCTCCCTCCCTTCGCTCTCCCCCCCTCGCCCTCTTCCCCTCCCTCTCCTTTCTCTCTTCTCTCCCCTTTTTTTCTCCTTCTCTCTCTCTCTCTCTCTCTCCTCTCTCTCTCTCTCTCTCTCCTCTCTCTCTCTCTCTCCTCTCCTCTCCTCTCTCTCCTCCTCTCTCTCCCTCTCTCTCTCTTCCTCTCTCTAAGTTTTTTGTCCTTTAAATTTACACACACATATATAAAGAAAGAAAGAGTGATAATGAAAAGAGAGAGTGAGAAAGTGAGAAAAAACAAAACAAGAAATATTTAAAAACCCGTTTATTCATGTCTACGGTAAATATTTAAAAAACAGTCAAGAAAAAAAAGAAAAAAAATCTTGTCTCATTGTCCTTTTTTCCTTGAGTTTGTCTTAAAAAAAACTCACAACTTCTTCCCTAAAAACTTCCTCCCTCTTGGTCGTTTTTTGGCCCCGGGAAATCTGTTTTCTTTTTTTTACATTAACATTTTGTTTTGGGGTTCCATAGTTGGTGTGTCTTCTATTCAAGTCATAATAAAAATTTCATGTGAATGTTTTTATTCTCTCCTTCCTCTCTCTCTCTCCTTCTCTCTCTCTCTCTCCTCTCTCCCTCTCTCTCTTCCCCTCGCTCCTCCTCTCGTCTCCTCTCGCTCTTCTCTCTCTCTCTCTCTCTCCCCTCTTTTCTCTCCTCTCTTTTCTCTCCCTTTTCTCTCTCCCTTTTCCCCCCCCCTTTCTTCTCCTCTCTCTCTCTTCTCTTCTCCTCTCTCTCTCCTCTCTTCTCCTCTTCTTCTCCCCTCTCTTCTCCCCTTCTCTCTCTTTTTTTTTTTTGTGTTTAAGAAGTAATAAGTTTTTATTTCCATAGCAATTTATCATAAAATCATAAAAATTAAATAAATATTGGAAAGAATCTGCGAGCCCAAGGCCCTTTGACGATTAAATTTCTAAAAAAAAAATACAAAGCGAGGAGCATCAAAATACATTATAATTTCATCATATCAAGAAAAAAACAGATTCATGAAAATTGACCTATCTACATTATTTTTTGAGTGAAATTTTTACAAATTTTTTTTCTGAATAGATACTTTTTATTTTATTTTAAATTGAGGAATATTACCCGAATTACACAGAGTTTTCAAGTCAATTTGGTAAAGTATTCCATAATTGAGGACCAAATAAAAAATGCGTTCTGGAGAGAGCTGTCATATGGCGGACAAACTAAATTAGATTTTATTTCTAGTCTGTTTTTTGTGGTGAATGATCTATTCCTTATAAATGAGGAATAACCGAGATAGAGAAGAGAAGTCAGATTGGTAAAGTATTCAAATTGAGGAAAAAAAAAACATGCGTCTGGAGAGAGTTGTTCAATAGGGGACATAACTGGAAATTAACATCATATTACAGTGCTTGTGTATGTTGTGTGTTGGCCTCAGAACATGATCACCTTGAGGAGTGAGAGCAGGGGAGAGAGAGAGAGAAGAGAGAGAGAGAGAGAGAGAGAGAGAGAGAGAGAGAGAGAGAGAGAGAGAGAGAGAGAAAGAGAGAGGAGTGAAGAATGGAGAAGAAAGGCTAATAAAGAAGAAGAGGGTAGAGAGAGATGACAGAGCCAGAACAACATGATACCTACGCGTAGAGAGTGCACGAGTGCTGAGAGAGAGAGAGAGAGAGAGAGAGAGAGAGAGAGAGAGAGAGACGAGGAGAGAGAGAGAGAGAGAGAGAGAGAGAGAGGAGAGAGAGAGAGAGAGAGAGAGAGAGAAGAGAGAGAGAGAGAAAGAGAGAGAGAGAGAAGTAATAATCCTTCACTCATGCATATTTACCAACAGAATATCAAAAACCTCCCCTCCCTCTCCCTCTCCCCCCCTAAAAAAATGTATATACCATTTTGTCATGGTCATTTTACAAGCGAGACCTACACTTCCTAAAGAATAAAATAAATGCATCAATAAACCATGTCTTACCTTCCACAGCCGTTCAAAATCAACCTTCCCCTTAAAAAAAAAATAATAATATCACACACAATGATATAAAAGCAATAGAAAGTCTCCTTCTACAAACCACTTCATTGTTCTTTCATGGTAACCTTCACCTCACATCACAACCACAACCACAACCACAACGTACCATGAAACACCACCACTATACGCCCCCTTCTCTCCCTCCTCCTTCCCCCTCCTCCTCCCCCCTCCTCCTCCCCCTCCTTCCCCCCGCCCTGCCACCTGCGTTCACATATGTTACTTACTCCCTCAAAGTGTAAAAACCCCCAAAGAAAATGAAAATTACGAAGAAAAGATTAGGCGAGAGTTTGTAGTCCCGGACATTGAGACGGAGCCAGTGACGTAGGAGGAGGAGGAAGAGAGAAAGGAAGAGGAGGAGGAGGAGGAGGGGAGGAGGAGGAGGAGGAGGGGGAGGAGGAGGAGGAGGAGGAGGAGGAGGAGGAGGAGGAAAGGAGGTATTAGGTTCAGAGCATCACGGGATAGTAATGGTACGGAGGAATTGTATACGTAGGTGAGAGGGTCCAGCAAGGGTACGTTAGAGAGAGAGAGAGAGGAGAGGAGAGAGAGAGAGAGAGAGAGAGAGAGAGAGAGAGAGAGGGAATAATATGATCGAAAGTGAAAGTATAGAAGACATGTGGAGACGAATTGTTTTGATTCGTCCCCAACATATACTCTCTCCCCCCTCCCTCCTCCCTCCCTTCCTACCCTTCACCTCCCTTTCCTCCCCTTCCCTTCCCTTCCCTTTATCGTTACCTTGCCCTCCTTTCCTTGCCTTGCCCTCTATATACACTCCCATTTTTTTTTTTAGAACTACACTACTTTAGCTGCAATCTTACCTACTCCTACTTCTATTTTTCTTCTTCTATATTTTTTTTTATCATATCCGCGTCGTTTTTGGTTTGAATTTGTAAGCATTCAATATTAAGAAAACTTTGGTCGGTCATCCTTTGTCTTTCCTTGCATTAGTCATCATTAATTTGCATCTTCCACTATCTTACAATATCTTCCCTCCTTCCCACTTCCTTTGGTGGACGAAACTATTTTTTTCTGGTAAGTTTGATGTGTTTTGAATGAATCTGCTAAGCATTTCTGTCGCTTATGTCTGTCGTTTCTGTCGCAAATCACTTTTTCCTCCCTCTCTTCCTTTCTCTTCTTCTTTTCTTTCTCCTCCCTCTCTTCCTTTCTCTTCTTCTTTCTTTCTCCTCCCTCTCTTCCTTTCTCTTCTTCTCTTCTTTCTCCTCCTTCTCTTCCTTTCTCTTCTTCTTTTCTTTCTCCTCCCTCTCTTCCTTTCTCTTCTTCTCTTCTTTTTCCTCCCTCTCTTCCTTTCTCTTCTTCTTTTGTCGTTTCTGTCGCACATAACTTTTTCCTCCCTCTCTTCCTTTCTCTTCTTCTCTTCCCACACTCCCTCTTATCTTTCTCTCTGAACCTCTCGTTGCCTTTTTCTTTATTATCCTTTGCATTTATCTCTTTCTAGCCCTTTCTACCTCTCTTTCCCTTCTCTTCTCTTCTCTTCTCTTCTCTTCTCTTCTCTTCTCATCTCATCTCATCTCTTCTCTTCTCTTCTCTTCTCTTCTCTTCTCATCTCTTCTCTTCTCTTCTCTTCTCTTCTCTTCTCTTCTCTTCTCTTCTCTTCTCATCTCATCTCATCTCATCTCATCTCATCTCATCTCATCTCATCTCATCTCATCTCATCTCATCTCATCTCATCTCATTCTTCTCTCTCTCTCTTCTCTTCTTTCCTTCTCTTCTCTTCTCTTTCCTCCTTCTCTTCTCTTTCTGCTCTGCTCTGCTCTGCTCTGCTCTGCTCTGCTCTGCTCTGCTCTGCTCTGCTCTGCTCTTGCTTGCTCTGCTCTGCTCTGCTTTCTTCTCTGCTCTGCTCTGCTCTGCTCTGCTCTGCTCTGCTCTCTCCTCTGCTCTCTTCTGCCTCTGCTCTGCTCTGCTCTTGCTCTCTCTGCTTGCTGCTCTGCTCTGCTCTGCTCTGCTCTGCTCTGCTCTGCTCTGCTCTGCTCTGCTCTGCTCATCTCTTCTCTTCTCTTCTCTTTATCCTTTCATATCCTTTTTACCCATTCTCTTCTTCCTTCCTCTTCAGCTTCCATCTACGGCCTCTTGTAGCTTCCTTATTTTATTTTCTTATGTTCTTATCTATGACCCTAGAAAATGTAAGAGGGAGGGGGAGGGGGAGAGTTACTAAGTTTGTATTTGAGAGGAAGGGAGGAGGAGGAGGTGCAAAGTAAAGGTGTATTATGAAAACAAATGAATCATGAAACATTATAATACATTTGTGTGATAATATGGGCGTATCCTGTTTATTGTTCTAGTATTTCATTCATTTACTGGTCTATAAAGTATTGAAATTATGTACGAAAATTGACACGTTAACGCTACATTCTTATTTATTTAAACAGGCAATTATCGAGTGTTGTGTTTTTATTACATCATATGGATATGGGTCAAGGGGAAAAAAATGTACAAAAAACTAGCCTATTGTCAGTCCTGGTCTATAGTAAAAAAAAAGTGGTTGGAATCTATAACAAAAATGAGTTATTGTTCATGAGGGGAATTAATTAAGTAACTATTCATGATATATATAAATATATATAGTGAATGCCTGGCTGATACCCTCTGGATATAATTAGTCAACTTATAGACAACTAGTAAATGTGCAGACTAAAGATAGTTATCGGCACCTCACCGGGAACTTTTGGCTGTAAAATTAATATCAAATGTAAAAGAAAAAAAAAAAGAAGGAATAAAAAACAAAAAAAAAACATGTTAAAAAACAAGGAATATAATTCGTGTTGTTATTATTTGTTTGTGTCGTGTGGTGTCGGTGTGTGGAGTGAGGAGATTGTGTGTTTTGTGGTCATTTCTGTTCTCAGGTGGTCAAAGGCGATTGTGGTGTGTGTGTGTGTGTGTGTGTGTGTGTGTTGTGGGTGTGTGTGTGTTGTGTGTGTGTGTGGTGTGTTGTGTCTGTGTCTGTGTCTGTGTCTGTGTCTGTGTCTGTGTCTGTGTCTGTGTCTGTGTGTCTGTGTCTGTGTCTGTGTCTGTGTTGTGTGTGTGTGTCGTGTGTGTGTGTGTGTGGTGTGTGTGTGTGTGGTGTGGGTGTGGGTGGATATTCACACATGATCGTAGTGCTTACATAGAGTCATGAGTAGGTGACAGGGATAAGGCTGGAGATGTGGCTAGGGATGTGGCAATAGGGATGTGAGGGATGTGACGTCATTTCTAAAGTTTGTGGCGATGTGGATGTATGACTCTTAATAGTAGGGTTGTTAGGGTGATGTAGCAGATATATGGCACTAGGGATGTGGCTGTTGGAACATGAGATATACAAGGATGTGGCTTTAGGACGTGTCATTAACCCCTTCACACCCAGATCTTTCCATTGCTATATAAAATCGTCTGTTTTAGCCATAAAATTACAAAAAATAACTGAAAATACCAAATAGTTAGTGGACAAGGATACTAAACAGCTCACATCTATACAAAAATAACTTATAAACACCAAAAATCGTTAAATGGTAGTCATATTACAATGGAAGTTACGTTCTGGGTCTCAAGGGGTTAGGGGTATGGTCGCAAAAGTGTGGCATATACAAGATGTGAGGGCTATGACGTCGTTTATAAGTATTCGTGGATTAAAAGGTTTCGATCCTATTATGCAAACGCGAATAAATGATTGAATACCAAGTGCGATGCGAAACTAGACAAGACATGTTTTTTTCCCTTCTTTACTGGGGCACTTCATCCCTTTCTCTGAGGCTAAGAGGTGAAGGTGACGGCAGAGGAAGAAGAGGGGAAAGTAATGGGAAAGGGGAGGAGGGAGGGTGATGGGAAAGGAGAGAAGGGAGGGAGGGTGAAGGAGAGTGAAGGGATGGAGACTGATACCAAAAAGGAATCTGATGGCTATTGGGTGAGGAAAAGGTGAAGGTTTTGATAGCTTAGTGTGAAGGGTGATGATGTGCTATCGTGGTCACTCTTCACATGACCTCACCCTCAGGAGTCGTTAAGAAGCCCTTGGGTCATGCCTTAGTGGTCATCAAGGGCCACTGTGACCTCAGATAACGCGTGTGTACCGTCAAAGGTCCCCCAGTAGACACAGAAGCTAAGGCAGTGAGGCCATGTGCACCCCTATAGTAGCTCTCACTAAGGAGTACATACAGACAGACAGACACGCCGCCGCACCGCCCGCGAGAGTGTGGTTCCGTTAGTCTGTGTTCACCCTCGCACGCAGCAGGCCGCCACGCCTCTCATCCGTCAAGCCTTGGATTTCTCTTATTGTATCCGTGGCGTCTCTTGAGTTGGATGAGCTGAGGTGGAGTCTTGTGGTGGTGAGCCTGATGCTGCTGGCGATGGAGATGTCAATGAGGTGACCAGTGGAGTGTAGTGATCCCAGGAACCTCTCAAGTTTGTCTCTTAGTCCAACAGTAACTTTCGGATTACCGGCGTTGCCCTCCAGCGACACCGCGACCCATCCAACGGTAAGTTTTTGAGGATCCACAAATAAAACTTTCTTATCATCATTCTCTCTTGACTTCCTCGTCCACCTCTCTTCCTGTTCTTCCCACTCAGCGGAAGGTTCTTACCCGTCCTCATTTTTCGTCACTCTTTCCGCCTCTTCCCTTTCGTCAGCGTCGTTGTGGTCTGCGTGGTCTGCGTGGTCTGCGTGGTCTGCGTGGTCTGCGTGGTCTGCGTGGTCTTCCTCTTCCCCCATTCTCTTCCTCATCGCCCTCTGCCTCACTCTCATATCTTGTAACGTGTAATTTTAACATCCGTATGATCGTGGTGTGTGTGTGTGTGGTGTGTTTACCGCTATTCCGACGTTGTACCGCTATGCCATGTAAACACAACACAGATGAGACAAACACACCAAAACACACATGTTCCCAAGACCTTCGTGGCCCCAAAAAACATGATGGTAAAAAAAAAGAACAAATGAGATTGTAATAAAACCTTTCGTCTTGCAAGCTAATAGAATTGTCTGTCATAAATGTCTGCCTGTCTGTCTGTCTGTCTTGTCTGCTGTCTGCCTGCGTTGCGTCTGCTTGTCTGCCTGCCTCTGCCTGTCTACGTTACTGCCGCTGCTGTGCTGTTGTGTGTTGTCTGTTTCCGATCGCGTCTGTCCGCTTGCCGTGTGCCGACCAGATGAGACGTCCGCTAACTGTTCCGCTCGTGTGCCCTGTGTCTGTCTGTCATTCTTTCGTCCTGCAAGCTGTCTGATCTGTCTGTCTGTCTGTCTGTCTGCTGTCTGTCTGTCTGTCTGTCTGTTTGTCTGTCTGCCTGCCTGCCTGCCTGCCTGTCTGTCTGTCTGCCTGTCTTCTGGTCTATCTTTGTGCCTGTTTGGTCTTCTAAGTGCATGGAAGTAAAAGAAGGGAAACAACCTTCTTGGCAAGGCATGGACATCGCAAGAAGGTCGAAGGACCGGTCTGGCGGCGCGGTGAAGGGCCCGAACGTTCACCTGAAGAAGAGGTAGTGGTGAGGCCTAGACGATGGGAGGGTTGTACACAGATTTTTAGACTTTGTTTTATGGTGGTACTGGTGATGGTTGTGGTTGTGGTGGTGGTTGTGAGGGATGGCCTGAAGGGCGGCGAGAAAGCTTCTTTTTACACACACACACACACACACACACACACACACACACACACACACACATATATATATACACACACACACACACACACACACACACACACATACACACACACACACACATCAACTTTTACTTTGACGAAAATTTTCCAGAAAGTCTTACACAAAAATCACATTTCCTCGCTTTTTCCCCACACGCCCAGTCGCTTCGGTCGCTGATTTCATAGACCGAGGCAGAATTTCGATGTTATCACAGCTAGGCACGTAAAAAAATAGATAAGAAGTGCCTCGCGCCCTTTCTTGCCCCGCCTGGTCAGGGAGGGGCCGGGGAAGTCGCTGCAACGCTCTGAAACGCCGCGAAATCTGTAAATACATAAATGGAAAGTGTTTGTTGTGGAGGGAAAACTTGGATCGGCGCGACGCTGAGCAGCATTCAGGTGATGAGCCGCGTGAACGTTACGAGTCATAATTCTTCGTTCATCACTCACTCATCCCAAGCACATTGATTCTCTTTTTTTCCGCGGAATGGATAGTTATTTTCTTCTTTTTCCTTGATCACACATCCGGTCTTCCTTCCTCACACAGGCATCCGCATTGCAGTAATTGTCTTCATACTTTTGTTTTTTATGGAATGGAGATTTTTTTTTTTTTTTCTATTACATTTCCGTTTTCATTTCTTACACACTCATCCGAAACACAATAACTGAATTTTTTTTTTTTTTTTTTCCGCAGAATGGACTATTTTTTACATCCTTTAAATTTAGACTACTTATTAAATCTCACATTTTGTTATACATACACATAATAATATTAACTTTCATATTCTATTTTTTTTTTTTTTTGGTATTCCTACCAAAGGAATTCTTATATAGCACTTTAATTTACTTATATTACGTCTATATATATATTCCTTTGCAATCCCTACATTTGTTTCCAAATATACATATCAGTTCATAGTTCATAGTCCTCTAGTTCACGTTCATCTATGGGAGAGAGAGAGAGAGAGAGAGAGAGAGAGAGAGAGAGAGAGAGAAGAGAGAGAGAAGAGAGAGAGAGAGAGAGAGAGCAGAATCATGAAACAGTACCTTTTTTCGCAATAAACACGAGAGTTGCGAGTCATGTCACGGACCAACAGAAGTGAGGCGCCGAAGTACTGGAAGCGTTGAAGCAATCACTCACTGAACGTTGCCTTGCTTCATTGTCTTGCCTCATTATACCCTCATAAACGCCTCATAACCCGTGATGAGGGGAAGGCGTGGCTTTGTTTACTCTCCCTCTTGGATGGATGAGAAAAATGGAGATGATGATAAGAATAACAGCAGAATCCGAATAACACAAAAAAGGGAAAAAATATAAGTAGTGTATGCAAGGGTGAATTTTGATGGATATTTGATACTGAAAAGTGGGTAAAAAAATACTCATATGAATAAAAATTAGAAAAATTGGGACGAAAAATATGTAAGAAAAAATATAAATCAGTTTTCCATTAAAAAAAAAAAAAAATCTAACTATTTTTATTTGCTTCATTAATATTCTCGTCTCGTCATCGTGAGTGAAAACAATGGGACTTTTCTTTTCCTTTTTTATTGTTATTTTTATTTGGTGTGGTTATGTTTGTGGTTATCTATCTAGTGTGGTTATGTAGTGGTGGTGATGGTGATGGTGGTGGTGGTGGTGTGGCTATCAAAGAATGTGGCTAAATTTACATGACACATCATTTTGTCTTTATTTGCTTATCTTGTATAACTGTTACTCCCTGTTTACCTTCAAGATCAAATAGCTAGTTTTTTCTTCGTAGTGAAATCTGAAAAGTATCGAAAATTTCACTGTCATTCATAACGGCCTCTAAAAGCACGTCATTCATTCTTCATCCTCATACCAAGATTAACTGACTATCTCTATTATATTATCTGACTATCTATTAAAAGTCAATTGATCTAGCCTCCTGCAATATCCCTTGGCCATCGGGGAGCATAGTGATTCAGGCCGCGTCGACACCTCGTCCCACGCGGTCAGGGTCGAATGGTTGTCCTTCCTCGTTGATCGGCAAACACGCGTCTAAGAAAGTATTGTTTGCATATCCATCTCCTCAACCCCTTCCTCACCCTCGCCGCGGAAAACCTGAGTATAATTCTTCACTACGAAACTGCTTAACTATGAAAATATGAAAAACTTCTAACTATGCTTTTATGCTATGCTAAACTACTTTTCTAACTATGAAACATCACTATGTCTCTATCTTCTTTAGGGGCATGGTATCCTTTTCCAACTGTTCTCTTACATGTAGTATGATAGTAGCATGTAGTTCAGCAGATACCCTTGTTATAGTAGACCAATAGTTATCCTGGTATATATAATTCCTATGTATTCCTATATGCATGAGGAAGACATTATTGTTGATGGACATATACCTCATGGGGCCTCTCGACTGAGCTAAAAAAACGCCATATTGATAAATTTAAGAATAAAAGTAATTAGGCTACACAGTATTGGAAAGTAAGGTAAAACAGATGACAAGAAATATAAGGTAACAATAACCTAAACCAAAACTGAATCAAATATAACTTAACCTTTTTTTTGTTACTTTATTATTCTTGATAGTTTCTTTCCGATCGCCCATAATGATAGTTCAGTTTGTTCTGACCCTTTTTTTTGGTCAATTTTATGTGTCATTTCTTCACCTCATGCGTTCCAGAAAGATAACGTTATTTTCCAGGACTTTCGGATCATTATCATATTTGTGTTGCTTTTATGATTCTCTGTTTGGGATATTCTCGATTATTTCTCTTTTTTTGTATCCATTCATGATTTTTCTTTTCGAGCATTGCGCTGGTGTCCTTGTTGCCCGCATGACTCAGCACTCAGGAGGTCGCGAGGAAGATTGTAAGTGTACCAAGGATGTTTCAAGGCACGCGCGCACACACACCACACACACACACACACACACGCACACGCACACGCACACGCACACGCACACACACAAAACACACACACACACAAAAAAAAAAAAAAACACAAAAAAACACAAAAAAAACAAAAAAAAAAACACAAAAACACACACACACAGGGAAACCAGAAGGGGAAAAATATTAAAGTAGGGAAATGCTTGACTAACACAACTAATACCTACAGTTTTCCCATAGAAGTATATAGATGTTTATAATGGACACTAGAAGAAGAGGTGATAACGACAAGAAATGTGCATCAATTTAGACATAAACTAGATGAACATAGATACGGAGACAGGACCACACGAGTATAGCTCAGGCCCTGTATGCTAGAACAGAGTAAACACACACACAACACACACAACAACACCCCACACACACACACACACACACCACACAATCAAACTACACACACACCACACACACACAACAATAACACACACACACACACACACACACACACAACACACACACACACACACACACACACACACACACACACACACACACACACACACACCACACACACCCACCACCACACCACACACACACACACCACACACACACCACACACACATATATACACACCACACACCCACACACCACACCACACACACATACCACACACCACACACACACACACCATACCAATATCAAACTATATATATATACACACACACACCACACACACACCCACACACCACACACACACACCACACACACCACACCACCACACCACCACACACACACACAACTATATATATACACACACACACACACACACACACACACACACACACACACACACATACACACACACACACACACACACACACACACAGGGTTACGGTCTACTCAGGGTTAATCTATATAAGGCCTTGAAATTTCCTCGCTTGCGTTGCTTGCATCCCATTATCCTCTTGAGTCCCAGAACGTAATTTCCATTGTAATTTAGCTACCCTTAGACAATTTAGAATATGGGCAATATTTATAGATATGACCTGTTTGGCATCCTTGTTCACTAGCTAATTTGGTATATTAAGTTAGTTTTCGTAATTTCATGTCTAATAACAGACGATTTTATATAGCAAAGGAAAGATCTGGGCGTGTAAGGTTTAACCCTTCACACCCAGATTTTCCTTGCTATAAAAAAAATCGTCTGTTGTTAGCCATAAAATTACGAAAAGTAACTGAATATACCAAATTAGCTAGTAGACAAGGATACTAAACAGATCATATCTATAAACTATTGCTTATATTCACTAAAAACCGTCTAATGGCACCCAAATAACAATGGAAATTACGTTTTGAGTCTCAAGTGGTTAAACAGTGTCGTGAAGCCTCGGTGGGGTGGTTTTGTCCTAGCTGTCAAACGACTAAGAAACAAGAATGAGAAACAGTAAATGGAAAGCTTATATTACCTTAAAGATTTGTTAGGTAATAATACGTATACTAATTCATCTTGTTTCGTTACTTATGCTCTTATTGGAAAAAATTTGACTGTGTTTTTTATGTAAGTTTATGTGAGATTTTTATGTTTAGAGAATGAGAGAGAGAGAGAGAGAGAGAGAGAGAAGAAAAAAGACTAAAACTGTATATATATGCCATTATCTGGAAGGAAGTTTGAGAACAAGAAAGGAAATAGAAGGAAGAAGATAAGAAAATAAAGTAAATACAAAAAAATGATAACAATAACAATAATGATAACAATGATAATCAAGAAGGAGGATATAACAATTAACCCCTTGAGGCCCGGAACGTAATTTCCATTGTGTTATGACTACCATTAGACAATTTGTAATGACTATAAGCAATATTTAATAGCTATGACCTGTTTAGTATCCTTATCCACTACCGTAGATAACAGTGAAGTCGCCACCTGCAGTGAAGTCGCCAGGCGCCAAATATTACGAATTATAGCATCACTACTGATTTTTATGTGCCACTGAAGATGTTACACAGTAGTTTATATCATGATTGTATAATCTACCCTGTTTCAGCGTTGTTTTATGCTTTGTATCTGCAAATATAACTGTTGCGCATTTTGCTTCTCACGTTTTTCTTCGCGCGATGACAGACAGTAAACAGTAGCTTTTCGGGCGGCAGGACGCAGACTTGCCAGATCTTTCAAACTTGAATATAATTTATTTTCACGTTGGCAGAGGAATTTTTATATATCCAAGCATCTTCCGCAGCTAATATACATAGAGACTTGTTTTACTGTACCTCTAATTTCCCTGAATTCCCCAGAGTGGCGACTCAACTGTTGGGTTAAAATACTAGCTGGCGACTTTACTGTAATAGGTATAGTGAGGTCGCCACTCGGTTTTATTTTTGTAATTTGTTCATTTATAGCCCTAATATGACACAGATGAAGACACAAAATGACACAGACTCTCCAGATAGCCCCTTCTAACTTTTCTGAAATCATGGATGTAGAAATGTAAGTATTAACGCCACCACACGTCTGTAAATAACAAAGAAACGTAGAACTGGCGACTTCACTGTTATCTACGGTAACTTATGTGGTATATTAAGTTGTTTTTTGTAATTTTATGGCTAACAACAGATGATTTTATATAGCAAAGGAAAGATCTGGGCGTGAAGGGGTTAATTAAGGAGTGAGAGAGGAAGGAGGAGGAAGGAAGGAAAGAGGAGGAGGAGGAGGAAGCGGACACCAGAAGCCAGCGCCAGGAAGGGAAGGAAAGTGTAGGAACGCGTACTTTCACCTGCATAACTGGTGTCTCGCGAAGTACCTTGGGCAGTAGGTCACAATGTTTACTTTGGGCGAATTTCGTGGCGCCGAGCAACCCTTGTAAAAGTAGAAGAGAATGAAAAGTTGGTGAGAGAAAGAGAGAGAGAGTGAGAGACCTGTCCGGCTTTCTATCTTTCTTTATATTTTTCTTTCTTTCTATTTTTCTTTCTCTCACTGTTCGTCCTGGCGTGGTGGCGCTTTGTATAGTCAATAACCTTGTAGTTGGTATTTGCAAAGTGTCTAGATAGGGTCAAAGTATATTATCTTATATCTGTCTCTCTCTCTCTCTCTCTCTCTCTCTCTCTCTCTCTCTCTCTCTCTCTCTCTCTCTCTCTCTCTCTCTCTCTCTCTCTCTCTCTCTCTCTCTCTCTCTCTCTCTCTCTCTCTCTCTCTCTCTCTCTCTCCCCCCCCCCTCCACCTTCAAATCTTTTCCTCACTATTCTCTATCTTCGTTATTTTATTTATTCAAAATCTTTTATCTTCCTTTTTTCTCCCTTTGTATTTGTTTACCCTACTAGTTTTCTCTTTTTCCTACATTTTTACTGAACATTATTTCTTTTCTTTTGATACTTCATATTTTTATAGTATTTTGAACCACAGTATCGTCACTAGTGGAGCCTAATCTGGTGTTTTTATTTTTGTCTTTCACGATTAGCTTAAAATATTACGTGTTTTGGAATTTTGTATGGTTAGTTTTACTTCGGTTTTTCTTTACTCTTCGCTTCCAATAAATCAAACGTAAATATATAAAACGAGCAGTGGATATGGAGAGAACACTGCATCTAAATCCACCAAGAAAATATGTATTCATGACCCATTGGTGTTCACAAGGATTGATTCTGCTATAAAGACATGATATACAAGTCTTATTCTCCCATTTTCCTGTCAACACAAGCACTTTAGAATCCAACCCTAAGTGATATAGAAATATAGAGAATTTGAGCGTTTGAATCCCTAACTTTGTTTTTCATATTTGCATGATTTATTGTTTGATATTTTTTGTTTGCGTCTAGAGTTTGTATAAGGCAAGGATATTATTTGTGATTTGATCGTTGTTTGTGGTGGTTTAAGGATATAAGTTGTGATTTGATCGTTGTTTGTGGTGGTTTAAGGATAAAGTTGTGATTTGATCGTTGTTTGTGGTGGTTTAAGGATATAAGTTGTGATTTGATCGTTGTTTGTGGTGGTTTAAGGATATTAGTTGTGATTTGATCGTTGTTTGTGGTGGTTTAAAAGGATAAGTTGTGAATTGATCGTTGTTTGGGTGTTTAAGGATATGGTGAATTTGAGTGTTGGGTGGTTAAAGGGATAAGTTATGATTTGATCGTTGTTTGTGGTGGTTTCTTCACTCTGTTTTGTTTGTTAGTTTATAAATGGTTGATCAGTCAGTCCGATTTATTTTGCGTATATTAATTAATTCAGTCAATCAGTTAGTAAATCAGTCAGTCAGTCTGTGATTCATATAATTTATTTTATTTACAGTATTTCTATCATTTATCTTAGATTATTTAGCTGGTTAGTTAGTCATTCAGTCAATCAGTAATCCAGTCAACAAGAGAGAGAGAGAGAGGAGAGAGAGAGAGAGAGAGAGAGAGAGAGAGAGAGAGAGGAGAGAGAGAGAGATAGAGAGAGAGATTCCATTTATAGCTTCTTGCCTGAACCTAAAAAATTCCAAAAAATCTAGAAATATAAATTTTAGTTCGTAGACAAAAAAAACAAACCCAGCCGAACAAACTACATCAGATATAATCATTCAGTTGACTTAATTACACACTTTGTATTTATTTTTATTACAAATTTTCGTTAACAAATCACAGTCACTTTTCCCTTCTCTCTTGCATGAAAACCTGATCAATTTTTCCCTCGATGACACAACACAAGTGGCTGAGTGTTACCTGCTCGGGTCAGGGTGATTAACCTAACCTTTACCTGCACCGCCCCCTGCCCTGCACCGCCCCCTGCCCTGCCAACACCTCGGCCCAGTGTACCTGTTCTTACCTAAGCGAGAGGGAGACACGAGGTTGAGATGGTCATTGCTTTGGGATCGATTTTCGTGTGTGTGTGTGTGTGTGTGTGTGTGTGTGTTTGGCAGTTATTTTTTGTCCACGGACTCAAATTTATATTTCTAGATTTTTTAGGTTCAGGCAAAGAAGCTATAAATGGAATCGCCTTTTTTTTTTCTCTCTCTCTCTCTCTCTCTCTCTCTCTTCTCCTCTTCTCTCTCATCTCTCTCTCTCTCTCCTCTCCTCTCTCATCTCTCTCTCTCTCTCTCTCTCTCTCTCTCTCTCTCTCTCTCTCTGCTCTCTCTCACTCTCTCTCTCTCTCTCTCTCTCTCTCTCTCTCTCTCTCTCTCCAATTTTAACTCTTACTCTTATTCTCATACTCGTAAAAGCAGAAAATATCAAATGACAGTAAAAGCAGCATTTTTAGACTGAACCAAACGCCGCATATTGAAAGAAGGGAAAGTAGGGAAAGTGCTCCAGTAATCATAAATATGCGGGATGGTAGGCGATCCGATCCTTCTCTTTTGGTAGGCGATCCGATCCTTCTCTTTTGGTAGGCGATCCGATCCTTCTCTTTTGGTAGGCGATCGATCCTTCTCTTTTGGTAGGCGATCCGATCCTTCTCTTTTGGTAGGCGATCCGATCCTTCTCTTTTGGTAGGCGATCCGATCCTTCTCTTTTGGTAGGCGATCCGATCCTTCTCTTTTGGTAGGCGATCCGATCCTTCTCTTTTGGTAGGCGATCCGATCCTTCTCTTTTGGTAGGCGATCCGATCCTTCTCTTTTGGTAGGCGATCCTTCTCTTTTGGTAGGCGATCCTTCTCTTTTGGTAGGCGATCCGATCCTTCTCTTTTGGTAGGCGATCCGATCCTTCTCTTTTGGTAGGCGATCCGATCCTTCTCTTTTGGTAGGCGATCCGATCCTTCTCTTTTGGTAGGCGATCCGAGCCTTCTCTTTTGGTAGGCGATCCGATTCTTCTCTTTTGGTAGGCGTTCCGATCCGATCCTTCTCTTTTGGTAGGCGTTCCGATCCTTCTCTTTGGAGCGATCCACATTGGGGATCCGCTGTTTTGGTAGGCGTCCTCTATACCTTTTTAGGCAATCCCCTTAAGCGATCCGGCTTGCCTCTTGTACGCCGATCCCTCTGTGACACTCTCTGGCAGGCGAATCCGATCCTTCTCTTTGGTACGGACCATCCTTCTCGTAGTCGATCCGATCTCTTTTTGATACATAGTTCTCTTTGTTTTTTTTTTGACATGTCCTTTTTAGGTAGGCTTCCGATCCTCTCTTTAGACATACGAAGCCGTTCTAGTACCTGTTTGGTCCCCTTAAGATCAGTGTGATCCTTAACGGCGTCTTGGTAAATCGATGAAATGAAAGATTTATATGTACGGCCATAATTCTTCAATTCTTGTTTCTCTATATAGTTTCCTTTTTTTTCTCGTCTCTTATTATTCTCTCTCCTCTATTCATACACCCTTCATGCTCTCTCTCGTTTGTCGTTAACGATAGTGGAGTGAAGTGCGTTGTGTGGTAATCGAATGAGTTTTGGAGTTTTGAGTGTAATTTAAACTCTCTCTTATCTTCTTCATACTTTCTGACTTAGCTCAAATTGGTTTCTTTTCTTCTCTCTTCTCTCGTTTTGAACGGGTATATAAGGAGCTCTTGGGCCATGTGCCAAGTTTTGCTTCTTGATTGTCACCCTTAAACCTGTCTTAGTCTATACTTACGATACTTTGACTTAGGTAAATGGGGGATGGGTTTTTTTTCTTAATTGTTGGCGCTGTTTTTGAAGCTTTGGTTGCTTTGTTTATTGATAAGGAGAGTTGCCATGCATTATTTTCTTTTTGCTATCCTTGTCCTCCATCGCCCCCTGGTTTTTCGTGCCGCCCCCTGCCCCCCACCTCGCCGCCCACGCTGATCAAAAGTGAACAGACAAAAAGTAGCACTCATTGTAGAAAGTGGCCGCATCCGGTGGCTTGTGTGTGTGTGTGTGTGTGTGTGTGTGTGTTTATGTGCGCCCGTGCTGCGGTGAAGACATTACATTCTACATTACGTGCACGAAAGCATGAAAACACTCTCATTGTCATTAGGTAGTTCGGCCATGAGAGAAGAATCACCAAAAAATGAGAGTCTTGGTTTTCGGTTCGACCCCTCTTCCCCCTCCACACCACCACCACCACCATTATCGCTGAGGTAACCTTCACTCACTCACCGAGGTTTTCACTCACCACTGGCGTTCCTTTCTCTTTCCACGGACACACTCAACGCCATCTACAGGCTAAAAAATAAGGCATCCCATGACTTCCTCTACGAACAGTACCTCAAGGCTTACCTCTGTACCCTCACTGTTTATCATCCACCTGTTAAAATCATGCTAATTCGACCTTTTTTCGATTTGTAGTCTTTACTATTCCAACCGCGTTATGTGAGTTCCATCCGCGTTATGTGAGTTCCATCCGCGTTATGTAAGTTCCATGTGACGTAAGCTCAAATTACTTTCTCAGCATTCACGGATCAAGCCTTTCTTAACTTCGAAGTCTACCGGCAGTGACGTCACCAGTCTGGAGTGGTGACGTAGACTGGACACACTTGCACTGTTGCCACGTCACCAGAAACACTAACGAAGATGGGGAGTTTTACGTGGTAGAAATATTAAAGTAGTGAGAGGGCGCGACACTCCTGCTGGGGAAGACTTGCTGGGGGGCGTTGAAGTGACATGTGAGGTAGTGTTTATTGGGAACATATTGTCGCTGGATACACTACATCCTCGGCGTTGAGAGAGAGTGAGAGTGGCAGAGAACATGAACCGCGAGTGAAAGTGAACCAGGAGCATAAAAAGAGGAAGGTGGAGGGACTGGGGTGATGGAGGAGGAGCAGGGAGGAGGAGGAGGGAGGAGGGTATGTTAGCTCGTGTAGTATGTCAATTTGTCTAGTCAACGACATTATGAACCTCGTGTGTGTATGTGTTGTGTGTGTGTGTGTTATGGTACTGTGTGATGGTGTTTGCAGTGTACAGGGCCTCGTCAGGGACCACACCCACCGCTGGTAACTCCTATTAAGGGAGGGGGAGGAGGGGGGGTTAATGAGAGCAGTGTTGCCTCTAACCTCTAGCAATGTGAATGTGGGTGAGTGAGTGATGGATGCACAAACTACACACAACCACATGCCACCCTTACACCATAAACTACACACACCACATGCCACCCTTACACCATAAACTACACACACCACATGCCACCCTTACACCATAAACTACACACACCACATACCACCCTTATACCATAAACTACACAACCACATACCACCCTTACACCATAAACTACACATACCACATACCACACACACCCTTACACACACTATAAACAACCCCATGACAGTGTTTGCTCATGACTCACCTTTATCTAATCTACCTTAACCCAAAACCTGAATAAAACCTGTCCTAACTGGTTCCTGCTTTCTAGTTACCCTACTTTTTGTTTCCTTCACACTTTTACTTACGTTCAGCCTTTGCCTTCCTGATAACCAGACAAGTTCACAAACAAGTTACGAGGGTTTACTGGTGATTGCAAGATTATTAAAGGATAACAAACCCTAAAATACGGCAAAAATTAACGGTTATGGTGACAAAAGTAACATTTTAGAGAAGAAAAAAAAATAAACCTATATATATTTACAAGATAGTAAGTAAAGTGAAAAGAGACGTAAGAAAAGACAATAGATTACTCTCTACAAAAGGAGCCCATAAGAAGAAAAAAATTAACGGGTACGGTGACAGAAGTAACATTCTAGAGAAGAGAAAAAAATCAACCTATATTTTTTTTATAACATAGTGAGAAGATTGAATCGATAAGTAAGACACGACACTAGATTACTCACTACAACGAAACTTTACCAAACAAAAACAGAAAACTCAATTAATGTAACTCAATGTACCCAATTAATGTAAATACTAGAGAGGTCAAAAGGGAACTGACGAGTAGAGGATGTTGAATAGTGTTGGAAGCGTGCCATGCCAGGCTAAGCAAAGAGAAGGGAGAATAGGAGGTGGGAGAAGTGGCTGGGATGGTAGTGAGAGGTGAAGGGTTGTGCAGTGACGTCTTGGAATTAAAAGAGAGAGAGAGAGAGAGAGAGAGAGAGAGAGAGAGAGAGAGAAAAAGAGAGAGAGAGAGAGGTGTCAATTGACCGAGGATGACGTGGCTAAGTGTGTGTGAAAGAGAGAGAAAGAGAGAGAGTTGAATTCATCGTGTTTAATAGTTTCTCATTGTAAATCTTAACGAGTGGCAGAACCTCTCTCTCTCTCTCTTTTTTTTCTCTCTCTCTCTCTCTCTCTCTCTTTCTCTCTCTTCTCTCTCTCTCTCTCTCTCTCTCTCTCTCTCTCTCTCTCTCTCTCTCTCTCTCTCTCTCTCTCTCATGCTTTACTCTCATTCTTCCTTTCTCTTTACCTCCTCTGCCTCGTGGTCTCTCTCTCTCTCTCGTCTCTTCTCCTCTCTCTCTCTCTCTCTCTCTCTCCTCTCTCTCCTCCTCTCTCTCATTCCTTCCCTTTCTTCTTACCTCCTCCTGCCCCTCGTGGTCTCTCTCTCTCTCTCTCTCTCTCTCTCTCTCTCTCTCTCTCCTCTCTCTCTCTCTCTCTCTCTCTCTCTCATGCATTTTTTATCGTTTCAGTGCAAGCAATAAATATGGTTCCACTTGTTCAATTCAAGAAATAATAGACGGAATGACTCTATAGTTTTCAAGACAGCTCCTCATAAACGCAAATGATAAGCTTGAAAATATACTTGAGTCATCCATGCAATTTACATCCTTGTTTTCCGTGCTTTGTGATGAGAAAGAAATGGAAAGAGTGAAAATGTGACGTACAATTTCCTCAGGATTTTACGTCAGATTGTAGATTATATAAAAGAAGACATAAATAGAGGGTAGGATCTTAATATTGAAGGATAAAGAGTTGATTAGGATAATGAAGGGTTTAGTTACTCATGAGGTATCATTTAGTAGTCAGTCTTGTGTGGAGTTTATAGGGTTGTTTAAAAGAACTGGTATTGGAGAATATGGAAATTAAGTGATTTTGAGTGAATATAAGATTTTATGATTTGAGGTATTTAATAGTAATTTAGAAGATGCATGTTTGATACTCGTGTGGTATTTATGTACACACACACACACACACACACACACACACACACACACACACACACACACACACACACACACACACACACACACACAACACACACACACACACACACACAAACACACACACACACACATACACGAGAAAGAGAAATAAGAAATCAAACATAAAAAATATCATAGCGAAAGTGTGATCCTCCTTTGAGAGAGAGAGAGAGAGAGAGAGAGAGAGAGAGAGAGAGAGAGAGAGAGAGAGAGAGAGAGAGAGAGAGAGAGAGAGAGAGAGAGAGAGAAGGAGTGAGGGGAGTGAGTGAGTGAGTGAGTGAGTGAGTGAGTGAGTGAGAGTGAGTGAGTGAGTGAGTGAGTGAAGTGAGTGAGTGAGGTGAGTGAGTGAGTGAGTGAGTGAGTAGTGAGTGAGTGAGTGAGTGAGTGAGTGAGTGAGTGAGTGAGTGAGTGAGTGAGTGAGTGAGTGAGTGAGTGAGTGAGTGAGTGAGTGAGTGAGTGAGTGAGTGAGTGAGTGAGTGAGTGAGTGAGTGAGTGAGTGAGTGAGTGAGTGAGTGAGTGAGTGAGTGAGTGAGTGAGTGAGTGAGAGAGAGAGAGAGAGAAAAAAAAAATATTAATGCAACGAGAAGTAGGAAGAAAAAAATTGTTGCATTCTTCAATTCTTATTCAACAAGGAAGTCTTCTGAGAGGCCACCCAGTAGGACCTGTTTGTGGAAGGCGTGAGGCGTGGGGAAGGCTGGGAGGTGGATGCTGTGGATGAGGGAAAGGCGACGTGGATGCTTGAATACCTTGTGTGTGGATGAGGGAGTATTGAAGGGGGAGTGAGGGAGCAAGGTGGATGAAATTTAGATGTGATAGAGTGGTGTATGAAAAGTGGATGGATGTTGGATGTGGGGCAAGACATGGATGAGTTTAGGGGAGTGATAGGGCGATGGGTGAATAAATGGATGGATGTAGGATGTGGGACAAGAATGATGGATAAGTTTTGGGGAGTGATAGAGTGATGGATGATGAAGAAATGGATGGATGTTGGATGTAGGGCCATGATACTGATGGATGACTTTTTGGATGTGATAGGTTTGTGGATGAAATGTGGATGGATATTGGATGTGAGACCAGACAGATGGATGAGTTTTCGGAGTGATTGGATGATGGATGAAGAAGTGGATGAATTTTGGATGTAGGACCAGATATTGATGGATGAGTTTTTGGGAATGATTGGGTGGTGGATGAAAAGTGGATGAATTTTGGATGTAGGACCAGATATTGATGGATGAGTTTTTGGAAATGATTGGGTGGTGGATGAAAAGTGGATGGATGCAAAACCAAGACGCAGATAAATGTTGAGTGTGGAAAATGAACAAACAAACAAACAAAAAAAAAAAAAAAAAAAAAAAAAAGTTAAAATCAAGAAATTGTTGTTGTACATATATTTCCCACTAAGCGTTTTACTGTTTCCTATATCAAATTTGTTTTTTGTATATTAAATTTGGGTATTTTTCATGACTAAACATTTCACCATATCCTTCTTATTATCCTGTTTTCCTCTTATATCCATCTTTATTTATTTTTACTAGTCATCATCTTTACATTTCTCCACATCATTCCTCTTCCTTTCCACCCTTCCATACCACTCCTCTTCCTACCCACTCTTCCTTCCCACCACTCCATACCACTCCTCTTCCTCCCCACTCTTCCTTCCCACCACTCCATACCATTCCTCTTCCTCCCCACTCTTCCTTCCCACCACTCCATACCACTCCTCTTCCTCCCCACTCTTCCTTCCCACCACTCCATACCACTCCTCTTCCTCCCCACTCTTCCATTCCACCACTCCATACCACTCCTCTTCCTTCCCACTCTTCCTTCCCACCCTTCCATACCACTCCTCTTCCTCCCCACTCTTCCATTCCACCACTCCATACCACTCCTCTTCCTCCCCACTCTTCCTTCCCACCCTTCCATACCACTCCTCTTCCCCCACTCTTCCTTCCCACCACTCCATACCACTCCTCTTCCTCCCCACTCTTCCATTCCACCACTCCATACCCTCCTCTTCCTTCCCACTCTTCCTTCCCACCACTCCATACCACTCCTCTTCCTCCCCACTCTTCCTTCCCACCACTCCATACCACTCCTCTTCCTCCCCACTCTTCCTTCCCACCACTCCATACCACTCCTCTTCCTCCCCACTCTTCCTTCCCACCACTCCATACCACTCCTCTTCCTCCCCACTCTTCCTTCCCACCACTCCATACCACTCCTCTTCCTCCCCACTCTTCCTTCCCACCACTCCATACCACTCCTCTTCCTCCCCACTCTTCCTTCCCACCACTCCATACCACTCCTCTTCCTCCCCACTCTTCCTTCCCACCACTCCATACCACTCCTCTTCCTCCCCACTCTTCCTTCCCACCACTCCATACCACTCCTCTTCCTTCCCACTCTTCCTTCCCACCACTCCATACCACTCCTCTTCCTTCCCACTCTTCCTTCCCACCACTCCATACCACTCCTCTTCCTACCCACTCTTCCATGTCCTTCCCATCTTTACATCCTTCCTTGCACTCCTTGAAACACTATAATCCATTTCCTTGTAGACCCAGAAACATAACTTATCTACACCCTGTTCTACTCCCACTCACTCCTGCCTCTCCACTCCTACCTTCTCCTACCCTGACATATCTTCTTGGTCGTCCTTGCTCACCTCTAAATTCCCCGACTGTAGCTAAATCGTGCTTTCCTTAAGGTCACCGAGAAGAAACAAACCCCCTCCTCCCTACCTCCTCCTCCTCCCACAACACACACACACCACACACACACACACACACACACACACACACACACACACACACACACAGTCACATGATCACACACTACACACACACACACACACACACACACACACACACACACACACACACACACACACACACACACACACACACACACACAGTCACATGATCTCACACACACACACACACACACACACACACATACACACACACACACACACACACACACACACACACACACACACACACACATACTCACACTCACATGATCTCACACACACACACACACACACACACATGCACACTTTGAACAGTCACATGATCTCACAAGAACGTCTATTTTAAATTTTAAGTTCGTTGAGAAGGACACACACACACACACACACACACACACACACACACACACACCACACACACACACACACACACACACACACACACACACAACACCACCCACCACTTAGTCACACTCACAAAAACGTCTATTTTTGGACGCGCCACTCAGGGTATATTAATAATGTCTTTAGCTAATTTTTCAAGGTGTTTCCGAGGTTATTTAGGCTTAAAGGAAGGCCATTGCGAGGGGGGGGGTGAGGGGGTTGTGAGGGGCATTGCGAGGGGGGGAGGGGAAGGCGAGTTAAACTGTGTTGCGTTGATCACGATGGAAGCAAGGTGATCAAGTGAGTGTGGTTCAAGGAGAGATGGAATACAGTTTCAAGGTAATATTTAGGTGGAAGTGACCTCACCTCCACCTAAATATTATATGAATAAATCCCTGAAACACAATGTTCCTACGTGTGTAGGTACATATGTGTTAAAAAGCAGTAGTTAAAGTGTGTAGGTAGTGTTAATGTGTGTAGGTAGTGTTAAGGTGTAGGTAGTGTTAATGTGTGTAGGTAGTGTTAATGTGTGTAGGTAGTGTTAATGTGTGTAGGTAGTGTTAATGTGTGTAGGTAGTGTTAAGTGTGTAGGTAGTGTTAATGTGTGTAGGTAGTGTTAATGTGTGTAGGTAGTGTTACAGTGTGTAGGTAGTGTTACAGTGTGTAGGTAGTGTTAATGTGTGTAGGTAGTGTTAATGTGTGTAGGTAGTGTTAAGTGTGTAGGTAAGAGGTGTGTACAGTGTGTAGTAGTGTTAATGTGGTAGGTAGTGTTACAGTGTGTAGTGTTAGTGTTAAAGTGTGTAGGTAGTGTTACAGTGTGTAGGTAGTGTTACAGTGTGGTAGGTAAGGTTGTTTACAGTGTGTGTATTAGTGTTAAAGTGTGTAGGTAGTGTTACAGTGTGTGAGTAGTGTTACAGTGTGTAGGTAGTGTTACAGTGTGTATTTAGTGTTAAAGTGTGTATTTAGTGTTAAGTGTGTAGGTAGTGTTAATGTGTATAGGTTAGGGTATATAGTGTGTAGTAGTGTTACAGTGTGTTAGTGTAGTGTTAAGTGTGTAGGTAGTGTTACAGTGTGTAGGTAGTGTTACAGTGTGTAGGTAGTGTTACAGTGTGTAGGTAGTGTTACAGTGTGTAGGTAGTGTTACAGTGTGTATTTAGTGTTAAAGTGTGTATTTAGTGTTAAAGTGTGTAGGTAGTGTTAATAGGTAGGGATAATGTGTGTAGGTAGTGTTACAGTGTGTAGGTAGTGTTACAGTGTGTAGGGAGTGTTACAGTGTGTAGGTAGTGTTAAAGTGTGTATTTAGTGTTAAAGTGTGTAGGTAGTGTTACAGTGTGTAGGTAGTGTTACAGTGTGTAGGTAGTGTTACAGTGTGTAGGTAGTGTTACAGTGTGTAGGTAGTGTTACAGTGTGTAGGTAGTGTTAATGTGTGTAGGTAGTGTTAATGTGTGTAGGTAGTGTTAATGTGTGTAGGTAGTGGTAAAGTGTGTAGGTAGTGGTAAAGAGTAAGATTGAAATGATAAATAGCTTGAATAGTCAGAATTTCCTTCAAGATATATATAAGTAGCATATATAAGCCAAGACAGCGAGTTCCTTGGTTTTGTGAAAGGAGAAACACAATATTTCGAAACATAAGGAAATCTGCGAATAAGAAATAATTAAGGTCAACAGAATTTCTTATAAACATTAAAGCGAATTCCAAACATTAAAGTCAAGATAGCGAGTTTATTAGTTTTGTTAAAGGAAAACATTCACTTGAAACTTCGAGAACAGCGAATAAAAAGTAGTAGAAAAAAATCATAATTCTTAATAAATATTGAAGCAAATTATAAATCACAATCAAGATAGCGAGATTTTTTGTTCATAGCTCTCTGTCAAAGGAAAAACTCACACATCTATTGAAACCTTAAAAATTGTGAACTCTTATTAGATTGGAAAGTTAATTATAGTGTCTTTCCAGTGCTGCCTTCAATAGCGTGCAATGATAGAACGCAACAAAACGACCCAATTGATTCCCTTGTAAATCATTGCAGTAAAAAATATTCCTATGCTTTCATAAATAAATTTCCATATCGCCTCGTATCGGTTCATAGATCGTTCTTGATGTTTCTTTGGATTACTTAACATTTCCAAACAATTCTCGGTAAAACAGTGTACAGGAAGTGTCAAAAGAGGAAAAAAAATACTAAAGCGTCATTATACACACTCTCTCTCTCTCTCTCTCTCTCTCTCTCTCTCTCTCTCTCTCTCTCTCTCTCTCCTCTCTCTCTCTAAATTGGTTCAAAAATAGGATAGTACTGGTCCACAAACAAGGTAAAAGATGAATGGAACAAGCTCAGTAATAACTACGTCGTATAAATGTAAACACGATAGATAATTAGAAGAACAGGCTAGATAGATATATGAATGATGTTGATAGATAGTAAGGATAGTAATAGCGTGGCCACCGAGATGACAAGGCCTGGTACATCGCCCGTGACGTCACACCATAAGGATACCACCCGCTCCGCTCCCCGTACAAGTTTACCTTCCTAATATAATGTTTAACAGTATAAAAGATATACTGTTATCTTCGGAAATGTTTGTTCTATAATATTATCAAATAAAAAACCGTAAAACACACAAAGAAAATGCCCGATTTCATGATGTTATTTATTTAGTTAACGCTAATTTATGCATGGTTCTAATTCATTTATCAGAAAACGAAATATATCAATGGAAATCTAATTAAATTCCGCTTCTATTAATATTCTCCATGTAAAAAGTTTTTTCACAAAATATTAAATGGCGAAAAGTTTAAGTTCATGCATATTTCTTGAAAGTCTCATAATGGCATTTCTTTAGTGTGTTTTACTGTTTTTTATTTGATAATATTATAGAACAAACATTTCCGAAGATAACAGTATATATTTTATACTGATAAACATATATTAGGTAGGAAATTACCCGATTTCATGATTTTTTATATTTAGTTTACGCTAATTTATGCATGTCGCTAATTCATTTATCACTAAACGAAATATATCAATGGAAAGCTAATTAAACTCCGCTTCTATTGATATTCTCCATGTAAAATGTTTTTGAGCAAAATATTAAATGGCGAAGAGTTTAAGTTAATGCATATTTCTTGAAAGTCTCATAATGGCATTTGCTTTGTGTGTTTTACGGTTATTTATTTGATAATAGTATAGAACAAACATTTCCGAAGATAACAGTATATCTTTTATACTGATCAACATTATATTAGGTAGGTAAACTTGTACGGGGAGCGGAGCGGGTGGTATCCTTGTGGTGTGACGTCACGGGCGATGTACCAGGCCTTGTCTCTCGGTGGTCTCGGTAATAGACAGTAAGGATAAGATAGTATAGATAGTGAGGTTGATAGATAGTAAGGTTGCAGGTGTATGCAGGACTGGCCTTGAGTAGGTCACAAAGCCTTCTGCAGGTCTGGTCTAATTGTTCTCATTGTTCTTATTGGTCACGCTCTCAGCCTCGATCCGCGTCCCTCACCCCCCCGCCAGCCTGCAAGCCTGCCAGGTGACCCAACCTTTGCTGACTGCCTCCCTGCCGCCCCCTCCTGCTCCTCATTCCCCCCTGCCCCCCCTCCTGCTCCTCATTCCCCCTGCCCCCCTCCTGCTCCTCACTCCCCCCTGCCCCCCTCCTCTTCACCCCCTCCCTCCCACACCTGTGCCAAACTTGCTAAACCTGCCAAACATCTTACACACACACACATAAACAAACATATAAGCCTACACACTGCCTACATGTTTTTGTGTTAATATTCTGGTTAACAGTAACTGGTGACACACACACACACGCACACACACACGCACACACGCACACACACACACACACACACACACACACACACACACACACACACACACACACACACAGACACACACACACACACACACACTGACACATATTACTATTGTTATCTGCTCAGTCATTTAATATAACATCCTTTAAAAGAGGTTGTATGTATCTACCGAATGCCACCACAGAATTTAGGTTATTTTATGAGTAGGTGTGAAAATATATCCCTCATTCTACGGGTAAAAGTCTGTAGATCTGTTAGGGTTAAGAAAATATATCCCTCATTCTAGGGGTAAAAGTCTGTAGATCTGTTAGGGTTAAGAAAATATATCCCTCATTCTAGGGGTAAAAGTCTGTAGATCTGTTAGGGTTAAGAAAATATATCCCTCATTCTAGGGGTAAAAGTCTGTAGCTCTGTTAGGGTTAAGAAAATGAAACCATGATTAGAAAACGCCATGACTGGTTGTTTTACTCGTTAGCCGCTCGAGGGCAGCACCAGCGCGGCATCAACAAAGAAAGAGAGCAAAGTGAAATTTCGCGAGTACTAAACTCTCTACTCTTACTCGTTGCCATAAGCTTTAGCCATGACCTAAAATGTATAAAGCTAGGCCGAGATATTGATAAAAAATTATTAATCCACGCCATTGGTAATTGTTAATAGGCGATTTTGTAATTACGATGTTATTTTGTCTTGACGCGACGAATATTACGATGGTTTTTTTATTAACGCGACGAATATTACGATGTTTTTTTGTATTAATGCGACGAATATTACGATGCTTTTTTGTATTAATGCGACGAATATTACGATGGTTTTTTTTATTAACGCGGCGAATATTACGATGTTTTTTTGTATTAATGCGACGAATATTACGATGTTTTTTTGTATTAATGCGACGAATATTACGATGTTTTTTTGTATTAATGCGACGAATATTACGATGTTTTTTTGTATTAATGCGACGAATATTACGATGTTTTTTGTATTAATGCGACGAATATTACGATGTTTTTTTGTATTAACGCGACGAATATTACGATGTTTTTTTGTATTAACGCGACGAATATTACGATGTTTTTTTGTATTAACGCGACGAATATTACGAAGTTTTTTTGTATTAACGCGACGAATATTACGAAGAAGTGAATACAGCAGGATAATGAATAGAGATTTTACAAATGTCTTACTTCCGTCACTAATTCTTTTCACGTACAGAAAATTGACTTAGAGGAAAAAAAATAGAAAAGGTTTACAAATATGGCAAGTAGCTTTAGAGTGTAATGATAATGTACACTTTTGATAACATGGATGCAAGAATATGTAGGCTTACCAGGCATTGTGATAGAGTTAATTGACCTAACCTTACGCTATCTGATCTTGAGACCAAACCTCCACATGTTTGTTTGACTTTACGTGGAAGTGACTGTTAATATAGATAGAGAGAGAAAACAAATATTAAAAGACCTAAATCTTTTATAAACTGTGAAAGCTGAGTGAGGTAGAAATTCACACACACACACACACACACACACACACACACACACACAACACACACACACACACACACACACACACACACACACACACACACACACACACACACACACACACACAAACCACACACACACACACACACACACACACACACACACACACACACACACACACACACACACACACACACACACACACACACACACACACACACAGACAGACAGACAGACAGACAGACAAACAGACAAACAGACACATACATACACACACATGGACACACACACACACACACACACACACACACACACACACACACACACATATACAGACAGACAGACAGACAGACAGACAGACAGACAGACAAACAGACAAACAGACACATACATACACACACAGTGACTCAGAGAGGTGTGTGTGTGTGTATGTGTGTGTGTGTGTGTGTGGTGTGTGTGTGTGTGTGATAAGGGCATGACTGTAGGTTTGTCAACGTTGCATCATTTGTGCTGATGTGCTGATCGAAAGATGTTGAGGCAGAGGACGCGAGTATTAGTGCTGATGAAGTAATAACATCAAGAGTGCTGAGTGGTGAGTGAGTGCTGACAGGAGGCAGGTAAGGATGACTGAAGGATAGAAAAAGAGCTAGCGTGTGTGCTGAAGAAAAGAATGAGTGTTTAGAGTGAGGAAAGAGTGCTAGAAGTTAAGGGAAAGTGCTGGGAGTAAAGTGAAGAGTGCTAGTAGTTAGGAATGAGTGCTATTAGTGAAAGGAAAGTGCTGAGTTGTCTAGTAGTTAGGAATGAGTGCTATTAGTGAAAGGAAAGTGCTTGAGGTTTAAGAAAGTGATGAGAGGGATTTAAAAGTACTAAGTGGTGAAGGAGAGAGTGCTGGCAGTGCTGGTTTTAGTGCTGAGTTGTAGTGGCTCTAATAGGTAAAGGGAAAGGGGGGGGGGGGGTGCGGTCTGGTGGCCAAGCGTATGGTAAGCAAATTATGTACTGGAAGCTCCCTCCCCACCCCTCCCTCCACCCCTCCCTTCCCTCCATTGTCTCCTCCTTCCCCTCCCTCCTTCCCCTCCCTCCTTCCCCTCCCTCCTTCCATTCTTCCCTCCTTCTCCCTCCTCCCTCCTTCCATTACCAAATTCTTCTGCTTGTGACGCCCCATTCCCCCGCCCCCCCAGAACATTCTTGTGTGTGTGTGTGTGTGTGTGTGTGTGTGTGTGTGTGTGTGTGTGTGTGTGTGTGTGTGTGGTTAAAAACGAAGACAGATAATGGAGAAAATATAATTGTCTTTTTCAAACTAGCGGAGGGAAAGTATGCAGTCTTGGAGGAGGAGGAAAAGTTATCTTAAATCCCACTCTTTTCTTTTTCTTAAGTTGTTAAAAAATATGTAAATTGCGCACAGCTGTCCACCTCCTTGGCCAGTCCGTTGCCAGTGAGCGATGGGTTGTGGACCTTGTGGTGCGGCCCGCTATGCTACAACAACTGTATCACATCCTTCATTACTTGACTCATATCTATTCGTCCACAACAACTATAGTAAAAATTTTAAGACACTGTAGTAGATATCTCACTTATGTAACTTTATGATCTACTTTATAGCTCCTTCATTCTTCATCTTTATTCATTCTTTTATTACTTCCTTCATTCTTCATCTTTATTCATTCTTTTATTACTTCCTTCATTCTTCATCCTTATTCATTCTTTTATTACTTCCTTCATTCTTCATCTTTATTCATTCTTTTATTACTTCCTTCATTCTTCATCTTTATTCATTCTTTTATTACTTCCTTCATTCTTCATCTTTATTCATTCTTTTATTACTTCCTTCATTCTTCATCTTTATTCATTCTTTTATTACTTCCTTCATTCTTCATCCTTATTCATTCTTTTATTACTTCCTTCATTCTTCATCTTTATTCATTCTTTTATTACTTCCTTCATTCTTCATCTTTATTCATTCTTTTATTACCTCCTTCATTCTTCATCCTTATTCATTCTTTTCTTCATATTCGTTCAGCCACAACAACAAAAGTAATATTTCAAAGACACTGTAGTAGATACCTCACTTACATAACTTTATCATCTACTTTAAACCGTACTTTCACTTCTACCGCTAGTATGTATCACTGTTATTAGTATACTTTCAAAGACACTGTAGTAGATACCTCACTATATAACTATCATATATTTTAAGCCAATACTTTTACTTCTACCGCTATTATGTATCACTTTTATTAGTATACTTTCATACCTCACTTATATAACTATCATGTATTTGAAACCGATACTTTTCCTTCTGCCGCTATTCTATATTACTGTTATTTGCTCTACTCATACTAAACTACGCTTCTGTGACGCCATCCGCCTCTGCGCTGTTTTGTCTTAAAATGCGTCTGGTGAATGTTGTTTTTTTTTTTTTTTTTTACCTCTATGCCTATAGCGCCTGTAGGTTGTGGTGACCCAGGGCTCGGGTGGTAGACTCTGGAGGTTCACTTGAGGGCTGTGATGGCTGGCTGGTGCCGTGGTGGTAGTCAGGGCAGTAGTTAGTGTATAGTGACGCCTGTGATTAGGGTGCATGCCGACCTGTGTCTCGATGTCACTC
>JACEEZ010000567.1:330000-332500 GCA_016584305.1 Chionoecetes opilio
GCAATTTGTGTTATTTATCGATAATCTTGATCTTGTGTTTATTATACTTCTTATTTTGTTTGTGTTCTTCATTATGTATTCAGGTATTGGTTTATTTTCTTAACGTATTACTGCTATGTGGTTGTTTATTTGATTTCTATTTTGTTTAACATGTACTATATTTTTTGTTCTATTTTCTAATTGATGATAATTTACTGATGTAAGTTGGTTTTTTCCGCCCTTGTCATCCTGTGTTTGCTGATTTACTTTTACTTTTCTGTTACTGTGTATATTATCGTCCCAATGTTGTTTATACGTCTCTTGCATTATAACATTATTAAGTGTGAGGCTGAAACGCACACCCTACCACATGCTACACACCCTACCATACCCTGTCACCCTGCCACACTTAGTAACATAATCATTAACCAACGTCTACACACACACACACACTCACTCACTCACTCACTCACTCACTCACTCACTCACTCATTCATTCACTCACCACCACCACATCACCACTCACTCACTCACTCACCACACACCAACACCACATCAATCACTCACACACCACCACCACATCACTCACTCACTCACTCACTCACTCACTCACACACACACACACACACACACACACACATCTCCCTTTCTATTGCCACATAAAATCGCACTCAACTCCTGCATATGAATACACAAGCACATTAGCTGACTACCACATCTCTCCAGCCACACACACAGCCACACCCTCGCTGCCTTGCCACACTGAGCCACACCTTGCTCTTAAAGTGATGTGGTAGTGTTCTTATATTAATTGAGAAGAAAAAACTTGGAGAAACTTAAACTTGGTAGAAGGAAACGCAGACAATAATATGTGTAAGTTGTTAGTCAGTCGCCGAGATCAAGTTAACTGAAACAATGAAACCTCTGACTTGAATATGAAAAATGTAGAAGAATATGAATACAAAAATAAAATAGATCTGTACTTATAGAGTATTGTTTCTATTTTGTGATTTTTTTCATTAGTTTTTGGATTTGGTGTAGCGTAATTTTCATGTAAGATATTATGGTAAGTCGTGGTTTATATATGGAATCATTACACGTGAGATCATATTATAGTTCAATAGAAATAAGTGCAAGGTAATATAGATACGTGTGTTGACAGAGGCAAAAAAATACTTCTCTACTTCTACTTCTCAGAAACACAAAAGCAAAAGGAATGAAAACAATTGCTGTAGTGAACCAAGATATATTTCGAAGGTCCGAAGTAACTTTCAAAACACTTTAGGTATTTCCCGGACAGAGAATAAAGAAATATCAGTGTGGGGAGAGCAACTGGACTGTGACAAGAGATGAAAAAAATGATATTAAAAAAACTATATCACGAACGTTGCGGTGTTAATGCTATAAAAAACTACAATAAAATTATAAAAACCTGATGACAGCACCGTTGCACAACACAACTACTGAACTACAGGAAACATTTAGAGAAACACGTACGAAAGATTTTTTCATATATTTTTTCTATACGTTGAGTTCAAAGTTACAAATTCCAAGTTTTGAATTTCACAAATTTATCATTTTCTTTCGTTATATATAAAAGAGAATTGAAAATGATCTCTGGAAGTATTATATATAAGAAAAATTATATATGATTTTTAAAGTTAAATGGAAAAGAAACTACACAATCATAAGTGAATAGTATAGGAATAGAGAACTATATGATTTTTTATGATCTTATAAATGTATATATTAATGATACATATATATGCACACAATTGATAAGGGTTAATCTTTTTTTTTAGCAAAGATTGAAGTACAAACTGTCTAAGGATTGTTGTAAATAGCTCATATTACCAAACATATAGAAAACGGGAAGTAACGTGAGGGGTAACTTGTCTTAAACAAGATACATAATTGAGAGGCGTTTCGAACATAGTACTAACCTGAATTTTACGTAACAGAGGAGAGAAGAGAGAAGAGAAGAGAGAGGAGAGAGGAGGGAATGAGAGAGATGAGAGAGAGAGAGAGAGGAGAGAGAGTGGTGAGTGAGTGATGAGTTTGTGGTGTGAGAGAGGAGAGAGAGAGAGAGAGAGGGAGAGAGAGAGAGAGAGAGAGAGAGGAGAGGAGAGAGAGAGAGAGAGAGAGAAGAGGAGGAGAGAGAGAGGAGGAGAGAGAGAGAGAGAGAGAGAGAGGAGAGAGAGAGAGGAGAGAGAGAAAGGGAGAGAGTGCGTGAGTGAGTGAGTGAGTGAGTGCGTGAGTGAGTGAGTGAGTGAGTGAGTTTGTGAGAGAGTGAGTGAGTGAGTTTGTGAGAGAGAGAGAGAGAGAGAGAGAGAGAGAGAGAGAGAGAGAGAGAGAGAGAGCAGCGTGTGTGTTGTGGCGGCATGAGACTGAGATCTTTCCAAACCCTCAGCACAATATTCACCAGCAGGCAGACTTGCCTCATCTCACTCATATTGTTACGTTCACCTTTGTAATGCGGAGAATGTTTACTTGACTAATTCAAACATTCTCTCATGAGTTA
>JACEEZ010000567.1:340000-357500 GCA_016584305.1 Chionoecetes opilio
GTCGATGTGTGGAGGATGTGTCGTTAATTACAGGTGGAAAAGTGGAAGTGTGAGAGACAGTGGTGGTGGTGGAGGCATGGCACCCGACTCCCTGCCTCCCTCCCTCCCTGTCCCTCTCTCCCTCCCGACCTTCCGTGCCAGTGAGGAAGTTTGTTTGTCCTTAGTTCCTGTCTTCAGCGTTAAGAGGAACCTTAAGGAGTGACTTTAGACCTTTCCTGAGGGCATGGCGCGTACCTCCTACACGCCCTTCCGCGTTTTTTGAGATACGATAAGAAAAAAATGTGATTCAGGTGACAGAAAGAGGGAGAAAAAATGTAAACGGAATGTTGTTGTTGTTGTCGACTATTACTTTCTCTTTTTTTTTGTGAACAAGTTTTTTTTTTTTAGGCAAGTTAGAGATACAACTTTACACAATCACTTTAATTATTTCTTCTTATCTGTAACGTAACTCGTAGTGAACGCGTAATCAGAACATCTCAAGTGGTTCTGTTCACTGATCTTAACTAATGACCTGGGCGGCGGTATCGGGGCCTAATCTAAATGAGATGATATTTGCAATTCATGAACAAAAAACTGATCTCTTTTCGCGTCTAATCTATCTAACATCGACCTTACCGTTAATGTATTGGGATTATAGCCACTTTCTAACCGTGTCTGTGTGTGTGAATGCCGGAGGTTGTGAAATATTTCTTCGATCCTGCTACAGTGCTATGCGGAGAGAGAGAGTGAGATAGAGAGAGAGAGAGAGAGAGAGCTGACTGACTGACTGGCACATTATTTTCTCGACAGCACCTCTCCATTCGCACTCAGCCAGACAGACAGACAGTCAGACAGTCAGACAGTCAGAAAGCCTCAACACTATCAGAGATGCAAACAAATAGATGCATTGTACACACTCCCCTCTTCACTTTCTCCCCCGCTAAGGTCTTCATCCTGAGGCCTGTCGGGGTATTGCTACTATAGAAGTATTTATAGAGGGATGTAGGGAGTAGTTACGCCGCTAGATGTCTCTCCTTCAAGGCTATCCGACTTAGAATGGGTTTGGCAAATATAGACACACACACACACATACACACACGATGTACTACGTTGTTGCTTAGGCAAGGAATAATGGAAGGAAGAATAGGATATATATATAGGTAGGGAAGGACGAAAGAATGTTAGAGGAAGGAAGGAAGAAAAAAAGGAAGATAAGGAAGAAAGGAATATAAGATAAGGAAGCGTTTAATCAATCAGAATATCACATCAAATTGAAAAGGCTAACTTAAACATTTGCTCTTAAGGTAAACTCACTCATAAACTTCAATTGAGAAGGATAACTCATAAACTTCACATTGAGAAGGATAACTTATAAACTTCACATTGAGAAGGATAACTTATAAACTTCACATTGAGAAGGATAACTTATAAACTTCACATTGAGAAGGATAACTTATAAACTTCACATTGAGAAGGATAACTTATAAACTTCACATTGAGAAGGATAACTTATAAACTTCACATTGAGAAGGATAACTTATAAACTTCACATTGAGAAGGATAACTTATAAACTTCACATTGAGAAGGATAACTCATAAACTTCACATTGAGAAGGATATAACTCATATAAACTTCACATTGAGAAGGATAACTTATAAACTTCACATTGAGAAGGATAACTTATAAACTTCACATTGAGAAGGATAACTTATAAACTTCACATTGAGAAGGATAACTTATAAACTTCACATTGAGAAGGATAACTCATAAACTTCACATTGAGAAGGATAACTTATAAACTTCACATTGAGAAGGATAACTTATAAACTTCACATTGAGAAGGATAACTCATAAACTTCACATTGAGAAGGATAACTCATAAACTTCACATTGAGAAGGATAACTCATAAACTTCACATTGAGAAGGATAACTTATAAACTTCACATTGAGAAGGATAACTTATAAACTTCACATTGAGAAGGATATGTAAAAATTTGCTCTTACTGTAAGCTTACTCATAAACTCAAGATTCAGGCAGACCAAACTCAGGAGGAAGAGGAAAGGAAAACAAAATAAATAAGTTACTCGGTCTCTTCAACGCATCCAAGACCAACATCAGAAGGAGGAAGAGGAAGAGTAGGAAGGCAAAATGTAGTGTTACGTAGCCTGGCTCGGCGCATCACCCCATCCTGTCTTCCTGAAACTGGCCAGTGCACGCGATGTCATTTCCGCGCGGGCGTCACACGTACTAGGAAAAAAAAAATCTTATGACTAAACATTTTATTCGCGTTTTTTTTACGGCCGCGAATGGAGTGCATGGGAGGAGGAGAAGGAGGAGGAGGAGGAGGAGGAGGAGGAGGAGAAGGAGAAGGAGGAGGAAGAGGAAGAGGAAGAGGAAAAGGAGGAGGAGGAAAGAAAGGCTGCCCCGGTACAAGTGATAAAATTTTAATGTATTTAATTTTAGGGCGCTTTCGATGGGTAAATGGGTTGTCTTTGGTGGCCGAGGGACTACGATTGGGTCTTGGTAGGGAAGGAGGGGGTTGTAGTGGTAGGGGGAAGGGAAGGAGGGGCTTGTAATGGTAGGGGGAAGGGGGTTAATAGTGGTAGGGGGAAGGGAAGGAGGGGGTTGTAGTGGTAGGGGAAGTTGGGGTCTCTCATTCGCACATAGTCGGTCTTGGTCGCCTGCACGATGTTATGTTATAGTTAATTCTTTTCTTTCTTGTTTTGCATTGCTTATTTTCTTGGTATTCAGTTGTTTGTATTTATCTTTCTTGGTTTGTTTGATGTGATTAAAGATTACTATTTTCCATGTCATTTCTTTTTCTGCATCTTCTTTTCTTCCTTTCTTTCCGATTTCTATTTTACTTTCGGTTCTTTTCCTTTCTTTTCTGTATTTTTGGTCAGTAATTCTAGTTCGGGTTTCAATTTTTTTTTTCTCTTAATATCTTTCAGTTTTTCAATTCCTTCTATCCTTCCTCTTTTCTTTTCTCTTCGTTTTTATCTAATGTTATTTTTCTCTTAATGTTATTTTACTGAAGTTGAAATTTGTTACTTTTTGCCTTTTCTCTTTTTATTTCTTTTCACCAGTTTTTTTTTTCTTCACTTATCTCTTTCCTTGCCTTATTTCTGTCCCTTTCCATCGTTCCCTTGGGTATAGTGTGGCGTTCCCTTGGGTATAGTGTGACGTTCCCTTGGGTATAGTGTGATGTTCCCTTGGGTATAGTGTGGCGTTCCTTTGGGTATAGTGTGGCGTTCCTTTGGGTATAGTGTGGCGTTCCTTTGGGTATAGTGTGGCGTTCCCTTGGGTATAGTGTGGCGTTCCCTTGGGTATAGTGTGGCGTTCCTCTGGGTATAGTGTGGCGTTCCTCTGGGTATAGTGTGGCGTTCCCTTGGGTATAGTGTGGCGTTCCTTGGGTATAGTGTGGCGTTCCTTGGGTATAGTGTGGCGTTCCCTTGGGTATAGTGTGGCGTTCCTTTGGGTATAGTGTGGCGTTCCTCTGGGTATAGTGTGGCGTTCCCTTGGGTATAGTGTGGCGTTCCTTTGGATATAGTGTGGTGTTCCTCTGGGTATAGTGTGACGTTCCCTTGGGTATAGTGTGACGTTCCCTTGGGTATAGTGTGGCGTTCCTCTGGGTATAGTGTGGCGTTCCCTTGGGTATAGTGTGGCGTTCCTTTGGGTATAGTGTGGCGTTCCCTGGGTATAGTGTGGTTTCCCTTGGGTATAGTGTGCGTTCCCTTGGGTATAGTATGGCGTTCCCTTGGTATAGGGCGTTCCCTTGGGTATAGGTGGCGTTCTTTGGGTATAGTGTGGTGTTCCCTTGGGTATAGTGTGGCGTTCCCTTGGGTATAGTATGGCGTTCCCTTGGGTATAGTGTGGCGTTCCTTTGGGTATAGTGTGGCGTTCCTTTGGGTATAGTGTGGCGTTCCTTTGGGTATAGTGTGGCGTTCCCTTGGGTATAGTGTGGCGTTCCTTTGGGTATAGTGTGACGTTTCTTTGGGTATAGTGTGGCGTTCCCTTGGGTATAGTGTGGCGTTCCTTTGGGTATAGTGTGGCGTTCCTTTGGGTATAGTGTGGCGTTCCTTTGGGTATAGTGTGACGTTTCTTTGGGTATAGTGTGACGTTTCTTTGGGTATAGTGTGGCGTTCCCTTCGCTGTCCTTCCCCTGGACGCTGCCGGAGGGGGGGGGGGGTTGTGGCAATACTGACGTTGATGACTGTGCTATTGAAAGGAATGCATGAATCGTTGTTGTCATGCCATCACCACCACCACCACCACTACCATTACCACCACAATCGCTACCACAATTCATCTTGTTTAATAATATATGAAGGTTGTTTTTCTTCTTAATTTTGTGTTTTTCTGAATTAAATACTCATGAGGAATCGTTGCTTTTGCATTTCTTTTTCTTGTAATATTGCGTCCTTATAAGATGGTGGTAGTGGTTGTGGTTGTGATGTCCGTGATAGGTAATTACACAGTTCTGTATCATTTTTCTCATTATAATTATTAGTCATCACATATTCAATAACAAGAAGGGAATCATGGCGATTATGTATGGTAAATCACTCTCTGTCGCACTCACTTGGAAGTAATTACTATACTTAGCACGCCCGTTGCAAATGCAGAAAAAACAGCAATAACAACAACATATTATCCGTCATGGGGGTGAAAGTAATTTTAGTTAGAATCTTAAGTAGCGGGAAGCGGCGCGGGCAAAGAAGGGTAGGCAGGTAGGTAGACAGAGGACAGGTAGACAGGGCGGTAGACAGACCCCCACGACCCTGTATCATAGCTGGACAGGATGTAGAATGCCTGGCGATCCCGGGAAGTTAGGCGAAGCGGCGAAGGTCAAGTCAGTAGGAAGCGAGTGGAGCGTTCAGGGAAGAGTTTGTGTGAGGCAGTGAGTGTCCCGCCGCCCCGCCGAGAGGACCACCAGCTCCCTCTCGTCCCTCACAAGACTCTCCTCCGCCACGTTAGTCACCCTAAGGGCACGAGCCTCCTGTAGTGGACGAGGGATTTTTAGTTCTGTTTGACGTGAATAGCATCGTTCTGCTGCCCTTCCTGCCTCGATTTGTGTCCACGATGTATAGAGTTGATCCGCCCTTCGTGTTCTGCGTCAGGGGGTCATGTTTTGTCATCCAGCGACTCAGGGCGAGGCAGGGAAGGTGACGGGTCGTAGTGGCCGCGGCGTGTTTCTGCGGGTGTGGTCAGGGTATCGTCGGTGTATCAGTAGCTGTGTCAGGTGTTGCATCAGTAGCTATGTCAGGTGTTGCATCATTCTATCTTCCGCCCTGATCAGAGAAACTGTAGTGAGTGATGGGAAGTTTTCATGAGTAGGTAAGATGACCAAATGTTCTGTAAGGCAGCGGCGGGCGTCGTTCAGCGGTAGCGAGGTATGGTTGGTGTTAGTTACCCATCCCTGCACCGCCCTCACTGCCCTCTCGCCCGCCAAACCACCAGGACAATGACCTCCACGTGTTGAATTTTACATGTCCAGCGCACAGGCTTAAGACATGCAGAGACTAGTGTAGCAACCAGACTGACAGATAGGCATAGAGGCGTGTGTTGCTACAAGTGTGTTGCTACAGACAGACACACGGCCACGGCAGGAGGGAGTCGCGGTGGTCATCTCCCAGTTTCATACAAGCCACACTGTCAGGACGCAACGAGTTGTGGTCAGCTAGCGAGGCTCCGGCAGCTTACGCACATCACTCAGGTTCTTGCTTAATAACACGTTGACAAACTCCCCTTACGAGGCAGTGCTGTGTACTACTAGGTTAGTGTGTGTGGCCGCTGCCGGGCTGTGGTTCGTCCTGCTCTGCATGTCAACCTAATGATCTGCAGCCTATGTTGTCATTAAGCCAAACAGAAGGCGTTGTGGTGGTGTAGATGGCCGCAGGCATAGACCTCCTGTTAACATTAAAGTATATAAGTGAGGCAATGATGACGTAGCTCAGGACGCCAAAAGTCTGCGACCAAACGGTGGTGAAACTCGCGCCGCCGCCGTCCCCGTGCCGCACGGCAAAGCCAGGGTATTAACACGCAGGTACAGTGTATCTATACACTGGCTTTGGCACTGGGTATCGTCGCCTCATTACCCTAACCTTACACGTGGTGTGATATCGTCGTATATGTCATAGTTGTGTTTTTCGCAGGAATACGATTATCAGCTTCAGGATGAGAGTGAATCTGTAGCGTCATCGAGTGAGCGATCGCGACGCCATATTGGAAGTGAGAACTGCCGTGCCAAAGTGTGCGCGTGCGTGTGTGTGTTTGTGTGACGAACTTAGTCTGAGTCACGGCAGCCCTGCAGCAGCTTCTTCAGGATAAGTGAACGCCGCCAAGACACCGCCATGAGGAGCGAGGTGGTGCCCGCGCCGGGGCCAAATGAGGCACAGGTCCTCAACTACAGCAAGCAGCCAAATGATAGGTAAGTGTGGGGGTTGGCGGGTGTGTTGGGGAGGTGTGTGAGGCGTTGTCGTTGTTTGCTGAAGGAGGAGGAGGAGGAGGAAGGTAAGGGAGGAGAACAGTGAGATGAGAAAGGAAAAAGGAAGAGGCTTGTGTATGACGGGGTGCTCAGGCCTTCCTGCTCCCTGCTCTGTGCTGTCCCGTGGCTGTGGGTGAGCACATCTTCGTCAGCAGTCTCAGCCAAAGCCGTCCCTCAGCCCGGTGCGTGGAGTCGCTGAACTGTCACTTCCATGCTGGCGGGAGGGAGGGAGATGTGTTAATAGCAGGCCGCGGGACTGTCTTAAGTGGCAGCTTGCGGGAGGATGTGACGAGAGATGAGACAGAGAAATGGTTAACAGCTCCGGAAATAACTCGCTTTGTCCTTGGTCGGTGGAGTGGCGAAAGGAAGAACAGTTTTTCAGCGACGTAACCTAAGAAATGCCGCTGCAAGGCTTGGAAGGTCCCTGGGCTTGCCATCTTCCCTCACCTTCCATCTTCAGGAGCAACAGTGGTATAAGGGGAGACATTCACTATACATCTTATCTATCTTTGACGCCTCTACTCCATCACCACTTCCATCTTAGTTCAACCTTCCACCTGTGTATACCTCACTATCCACACAAATCTTCGTCTTCCACACTCATTTCATCCTTCACAATCCTCGCTTTTGCTTCTCCGCGCATCACCATCATCAAAAAGTTACAACAGGTTCTCTCCTCTGCTGTTTCATGTGCCGGCTAGCTCTGTCGCGCCCCTAAACTCAGTACCGTTGTGGGGGGATGAGGAGCAGCCTTTCCAGGAGCTTACTGAACTTTGGAGTCATAAGGAAACCGGTGCGGACGAAGGAGTGAAAAGACGCATTACATATATAATCCTCTTAGAATACTTTTGCTGGATATTGTGATGACGTGACCGAAAGTATTGTTGTGTTAAAAGGAAAAAAATGCAAACTATTCATAACCAGCACGAGAGAGAGAGAGAGAGAGAGAGAGAGACACACACACACACACACACACAAGCATTAATAATATAAAGAGCTATAAAAAAGAACAGGAGGCCCTTTAATACTGAACGGAGCTTTAATGGTCCCGTCAATGGCCCTGTCTACTGGTGCCCTAAGACCCATATAAGGGGGGGGGGGGGTCGATGTTGTTCCAGGTGGCAGGTTTGGTGTCGATGAACCTTTCCTTTAACCCCCGCGGCTCCTGTTCCGAATCTTATCTCAGAGACGTCATCGTAATCTTCTTTTACCAGCGGGAGTTTTAAGATTATTGAACCGTGTGAGAGAATTTTGTTCTGTTGTGGCACATTTTTGCTCTTCACTCATTCAATATTTCTTGCATTTTTCTCATACCTATGTCCTCTCTCTCTCTCTCTCTCTCTCTCTCTCTCTCTCTCTCTCTCTCTCTCTCTCTCTCTCTCTCTCTCTCTAATTACATAACCTGTAGAACCACCACGAACACGACAATGGCTAACTCTGTCGCTCACTTTGTTATTAAGGAAGTAGAGGGAAGAGGAGGAGGAAGGTTCGCAGCGTGGCGAATTTACGAAGCGAGTCCTTTGGTGATGTGACTCTAATCATCCTTAGATCCGCGTCGCTCCAGGGTGCCAAGAGTGGAAGATTGGGGAGTGCCGTTACGATGAGATAGAGAGAGAGAAATCATAGGTGGGAGAAAAATGTTATAATTACAGAATGAGTGAATGAGTAAGAATGTGCTACTATAGTTACGATGAGAGAGAGAGAGAGAGAGAGAGAGAGAGAGAGAGAGAGAGAGAGAGAGAGAGAGAGAGAGAAAGCATAGGTGTGAAAAATCATAGGTGTTAGAAAAATGCTATAATTACAGAATGAGTGAATGAGTAAGAATGTGCTACTATAGTTATGATGAGAGAGAGAGAGAGAAGAGAGAGAGCAGAGAGAGAGCATGGGTGAGAAAAATGCAATAATTATAGAATGAGTGAATGAGTAAGAATGCGCTACTACTATATAACAACATTCTCTCATTCGGTTCAACTAATCATAAAACTTTTGAAAATAATCTAGAAATGAAAAATCGCTCGAAATATTCCGCCTGTTATAGACTACAAAAATAAAATACGATCTTTTCATTTTATTTTTTTACACTCAAAGCTCTGAATTCAAGTTTGTCTTTCTAAATAATCGTCCTAATCATTTTATAGCATACAATACCATGTCAGAAAGGTGTCAATCCTTTTAACAGGTCAAATGCTAACTTAAGAATCCTTGGTAGGAATCCTTATATAGCGTGACGATCTTTTTTTTTTTTTTTTTCTTTCTACCAGTCGTGTTCGGGAATGTCGGCGCGATATCCTTGAAGGAGTATCGAGGCTTTATAATAGCAGCTTTTTTCTCTTCTTTTTCTCCTTCCTTTTACCTTTTTTTCTCCGTCTTTTTTATAGATCTTGAACCTTTTTTCTGCGTTGAGTTTTTTTTTTCTTTTCTGACTGAATTGCATAATCTCTCTCTCTCTCCTTCTCTCTCTCTCTCTCTCTCTCTCTCTCTCTCTCTCTCTCTCTCTCTCTCTCTCTCTCTCTCTCTCTCTCTCTCTCTCTCTCTCAATCTCTCTCTCATCTCTTCTCTCTCCTCCCCCTCTCCTCCTCTCTCCTCAATCTCTCTCTCTCTCTCTAATCTCTCTCTCCAATCTCTCTCTCTCAATCTCTCTCTCAATCTCTCTCTCAATCTCTCTCTCTCTCTCTCTCTCTCTCTCTCTCTCTCTCTCTCTCTCTCTCTCTCTCTCTATCTATCTCTCTCTATCTCTCTGCGTCCGTCAGCTGCTGTCAATCATGCGTCACCTGCGCGCGCACGATCCGTCCTCAACACAACGCAGTCCTCCAATCACTGTTTACTTCACCTTTGTTTACCTTTAGCATTGCGTCATTGACAGTCTCATCCACCTTGGGCAAACACGCGAGCCATCACATTCCTTAACATATCAACGCCTGGAAATATAGAACAGTAAAGGAAACACAGTAAAAGAAAAACAGTAAAGAAAACACAGGAATATATAATTGAACCCAACATGGAGGTATCATATTAAAAGACCTTAACCTACTTTCGTTAATTCACTAAATATTCCCTTAAACGTAAAAACAGAAGGGGGAACATTTACAGAGAAGGAGAGGAGTCGAAGAGGACATTCCTTAACTTATCAAATCCTGGAAATATAGAACAACATAATCTTCCTTCAAAAAAATACAGAAAACACAGGAATATATAATAAAACTCCAGTCCAACCTTTCTGAACCTTAACTCAAATATTATTTTAACCCCTTCACGCCCAGATCTTTCCTTTGCTATAAAAAAAAAATGTGTGTTTTCGAGCCATATAATTACGAAAAATAACTGAATATACCAAATTAGTTAGTCGACAAGGATACTAAACAGGTCATATCTATTACATATACATATATTCACTAACAAGCGTCTAATGGTACACAAATTACAATGGAAATTTCGTTCTGGGTCTCAAGGGGTTAACGTAGAAACAGAAGGAAAATATTCACACAGAGGAAGGAGAGGAGTCGAGGATGTAACACAAGGTATAGAAACTCTGCAACACCCTTGTTTGTTTCGTAATGGGCTGCCTTCCACGCGCCTCAAGGTTGCCAGCACAGGTAACAGGTGTTGAAAGTGGGTGAGTTGAAAGGTGGTGAGGAAGGCGTGTGGTGAATGCAAGCTACGGGAGGGAGGGAAGGAGGGAACCAAGAGTGCAAGGACAAAGGGATGTGCGTGTGAGAGAGAAATATTACATTAAAGAAATATTTGAGTTTAGGTTTAGAAAGGTTGGATTTTTTTATTTATTCCTGTGTTTTCTTTAGTTTTTTTTAAGGGAATTTATGTTCTTGTATATTTCCAGGAGTTGATAAGTTAAGAATGAGAGAGAGAAAAAAATGGATAGACAGACAGAGATAGATAGATTGACAAGAGTTTATTAGATTTATTAGTGAACATACATCTTTATGGGCGATTGAAAGAAGGCAAAGAGTAATAGAAGATGAAGAAAAAAAGGAAGAGAACCTATGATGAAGAAAAATAACGAAAGAAGACACCCAAAAAAAATATATGATATGAAGATAAGAAAAAATACAAAGGAAGAAACTAAACAACGAATATAAGAAAATGTAAATGATGAGACAGGAAAAAGACGTAAATATTAAATATACACGGAGGAGGAAAGAGGAAATTGAAGTCGTTTTTTTCTCTCTCCCCTTCTCCACAAAGGTCTTGGGAAGGACTGAATAAAAGATGTGTATTATGACCAGACATCATGACGCGGCAGGAACCCATCACAACCTTGCTTTTAGGACTTATATAAGAGTGCGTGGGCTTATATATGACTGTGCAAATAAGCGTATGTGTTGTATGTGTGTGTGTGTTATGTGTTGTGTGTATGTTATGTATATGTGTATGTTGTGTTATGTGTATGTGTCTATGTTATGTAGGTATATGTGTGTATGTTATGTATATGTGTGTATGTTATGTGGTAAGTGTATGTGTGTATGTTATGTGTTATGTGTATGTTATGTATATGTGTGTATGTTACGTGTTGAGTGTATGTGTGTATGTTATGTGTATGTTATGTATATGTGTGTATGTTATGTGTTCTGTGTATGTATGTTATGTGTTTTGTGTGTGTTATGTGTATGTTATGTATATGTGTGTATGTTATGTGTTCTATGTGTGTATGTTATGTGTTCTATGTATGTATGTTATGTGTATGTTATGTGTTATGTGTATGTGCGTGTGTTATGTGTTTTGTGTATGTATGTGTGTTTACCATTATCGAAGTGTTCCTATATGTTATCTTTACGTCATCTCATCCTTATTCAAAGCTTCGTATAGCACAACGTATCAAGACCTGGATTTAACGAGAACATTTACACAACCCATAGCTAAGAAATGTATACATAAGAGAGGTTTGGCAGACGATGTGTCATGCGTCATTGCTTTACCTTAATTACTCGTTACAATAGAGAGAGAGAGAGATAGAGAGAGATTGATTGATAACTTTATTGTCAATGTTACAACACAAGACAAATGGATGAAACAAATTACATCTCATGAAACATCTCCCACAATCACAACACCTTGACAAACAAAATAGATACCTACATAAAAAAAATAAAAAAAAATAAAAACTGTCAACATTGGCAAAGAATATTGCACTGAAACATCATCCACAAAACACAAAAGTACAATGACATACAAAAGATAATCCTACTTAACCAATAACCCGGAAAGAGGGACAAAGATAACTACACTGAAACAACACCCACAATGCACACAAGTACAGGAACATACACACAACAAACCCGCACGCAATCACCGTGGCGGGGCAAAATCCTTACATTTCCTTAAAATTTCTTCCACTACTCCATTCTGCAACATCCATATGATCTGTTCAGTCACATCATCAATGTATGTTCCGAAAACCACTGACACACGAACACCGCAGCACATAATGCTCTAAAGTGTGACCATTTTCAGCCCCACAAACCCTACACCGTGTCTCCTCTACAGTAGATACTCCTTTGTACTGCCAGTAATATTTATATCCTACACTCAGAAATAAGGGGTACATTAAGGGTCGAATTGTTACATCGCACATCACTACCCTTTTTAAACCCTATGTCCAGGCTGTAGGGTAGATGCTGCCAATTATACCCTTCATCTACCCTTTATCTACCCTTTTTAGACGAGAGGGTTGAGAAAGGGTATATTTGGGGTTGGAAAAGGGTATATTTGGGGTTGGAAAAGGGTATATTTGGGTTGGAAAAGGGTATATTTGGGGTTGGAAAAGGGTATATTTGGGTTGGAAAAGGGTATATTTGGGGTTGGAAAAGGGTATATTTGTAAGGTTAGAAAAAGGGAAGCTGTATTTCATCACTACAAACACCCTTTTTCTACCCTTTTCCTACCCTTTTTTTCTAAGAGTGTAACCTCATCCTCATTTTCACAGCGTCACTTTGCGTACCCTTTTTACCATAACTAACAGCAACATGATCACTAACCTTATCGTAGTGTCTAAATGTACTGTACCACTATCGGCATGCTCCCTCATCATCCTACTTCTGGCAATACAATACTGTTCCTTCCTAACTATACTTCGGATCTGCCTAAGGGATAAGTGAAAAATGACATCAATAACATCCTTCTCAGTTCCACATTTGGCCAACACATCTGCCTTTTCATTTTGGGGAATGCCAACATGAGAGGGCATCCAGTGGAACGTGACCTTAATGCTTTTCATAAGGGTTTTACATAAAGACACTATCTCTACATACACAGGCCTCCGACTATTAAGAGAATCTAATGCTGTCCTACTATCCACAAATATATACACCTCCTTGCCTTTGTCTTGCACACGACAAAGAGCAACATAGATACCGTGCAGTTCAGCCTGAGTAGATGAAATACCATCAGACAATCGAAGAGAGAGAGAGAGAGAGAGAGAGAGAGAGAGAGAGAGAGAGAGAGAGAAGGGGGTTGAGAGATGCACGACTATACTCTTAAAAACTCTCCAATTTGAAGATTTACCAATGACCCACTTTCAAACTCACTTTCTTAACACCAAACAGAGAGTAGCATAAGAGGGCTTCGTATGCCTAGACAATATCTTCTACATTAGAGAGAGACCCCACTACAATCACCTTTCCTTAATTATCAACTTATTAAAGGTATATCTCCCCTGAAGAAAAGAAAAGCAAGGAAAGAAGAATATAAAAGCCTGTTATTTCTCCCTTTTTTTGCGATCTCCTCGTGAGCAGGTGTTCCGTCCCGCCAGGTAACTTCCGCCTAACCTATAATAGTGATGCGCTTTTCTGGTATTCCAAGGACAGTTATATATATAGAAAGCGTAGACAGGTAGTGAGGTAGTGCTCTAATTAGGGGTTACCTGTCTGTGCCTGTGATTTCCTGTGTGCTTTGTTACTTGTTTTCTTTCTTTGCTTTTCATGTTTTTGTTTGTTGTTGTTTTTTGTCCGTTTTTATTTTGTGTGATTTAAAGGAAGAATGGGAGAGGTGTTTGTGTGTCGCCCTATGTGGTCGATGAATTCTGGTTGAGTCTTCACACACACACACACACACACACACACACACACACACACACACACACACACACACACACACACACACACACACACACACACACACACACACACACACACACACACACACACACACACACACACACACACACACACACACACACACACACACACAACCCACACACACACACACACTCTTATTTACATCACACATAATTTTCTACAACTATAAAGCATTCTCTCAATTTTTTTCACACGAAAACAACACACTGTATTTTTATCGTAATATAAATGCAACTTTAACATTTGTTATTCTTTCCACAGGTACGTTTATCAACACCTGAAGATCTAATTTTAACTACTATAAGATAAATGTGATTATAACATGAGTAATACAATTATATAACTAACAAAATGTATTCAAAAACTAGCAACCTTATGATAAACTAACTGACAAAATTATTATAAAACTAGACAAAATGATTATAAAACTAGACAAACTAGACAAAATTATTATAAAACTAGACAAAATTATTATAAAACTAGACAAAATTATTATAAAACTAGACAAAACTAGACAAAATTATTATAAAACTAGACAAAATTATTATAAAACTAGACAAAATTATTATAAAACTAGACAAAACTAGACAAAATTATTATAAAACTAGACAAAATTATTATAAAACTAGACAAAATTATTATAAAACTAGACAAAATTATTATAAAACTAGACAAAACTAGACAAAATTATTATAAAACTAGACAAAATTATTATAAAACTAGACAAAATTATTATAAACTAGACAAAATTATTATAAAACTAGACAAAATTATTATAAAACTAGACAAAATTATTATAAAACTAGACAAAACTAGACAAAATTATTATAAAACTAGACAAAATTATTATAAAACTAGACAAAATTATTATAAAACTAGACAAAATTATTATAAAACTAGACAAAATTATTATAAAACTAGACAAAATTATTATAAAACTAGACAAAATTATTATAAAACTAGACAAAATTATTATAAAACTAGACAAAACTAGACAAAATTATTATAAAACTACAAAATTATTATAAAACTAGACAAAATTATTATAAAACTACAAAATTATTATAAAACTACAAAATTATTATAAAACTAGACAAAATTATTATAAAACTACAAAATTATTATAAAACTAACAAAATTATTATAAAACTAGACAAAATTATTATAAACTACAATTTTAGAACTAGACAAATTTTATAAAACTAGACAAAATTATTATAAAACTAGACAAAATTATTATAAAACTAGACAAAATTATTATAAAACTAGACAAAATTTTATAAAACTAACAAAATTATTAAACTAACAAACTATTATAACTACAAATTTTTATAAAACTAGACAAAATTATTATAAAACTAGACAAAATTATTATAAAACTAGACAAAACTATTATAAAACTAGACAAAATTATTATAAAACTACAAAATTATTATAAAACTAGACAAAATTATTATAAAACTAGACAAAATTATTATAAAACTAGACAAAATTATTATAAAACTAGACAAAACTATTATAAAACTAGACAAAATTATTATAAAACTAGACAAAATTATTATAAAACTAGACAAAATTATTATAAAACTAGACAAAACTAGACAAAATTATTATAAAACTAGACAAAATTATTATAAAACTAGACAAAATTATTATAAAACTAGACCAAATTATTATAAAACTAGACAAAATTAGTATCTACAAAGTTCTTCCGTGTCCTGTTTTAACTGTTCTCTATATGCATATTAAAAAGAATTAGTTTTGAGGTGGAAAATTCTAGAGGGGTCATATTTTTAAGGCTAGGTGAAATTTTAGGGTTGTTGCCTTTTTATTTTGGGTTGTAATAGGTGTGAAATGAGTGTGGTTGCTGTTTTAGGAGGGTTATAAAGGTTAGTGCTTTGCGTCTAATTGTTGGGTTGTGAGGCATTGAGGAGGGTAGACGAGATTGGGTGTTGGCCTTGACGGGTTTGTAGTCAGGAAGTACTCTCTCTCTCTCTCTCCTCTCTCTCTCTCTCTCTCTTAATTTTTTTTCTCTCTCTCTACAATTATCGCCATGGGTCTAACTTCCTTCTATTCTTTCTCTTCGTGTTGTTCAAATTTAGCTTTTGTCACATTACCTTCGAGCTCTTTCTCCCTTCACTTCCTCCTCCTCCTCCTCCTCTCCTCCTCCTCCTCCTCTTCCTTTGCTCACCCTTCACATTTAAACACAAACAATATCACTTCCTTTTGTTCTTCCTTCTATTCATTATGTTCTGTATTCTCATCCAACTCTTCCTAAGAACCTTCCTCTTCCTCCTCCTGAAACTGTTCCTCCTTCCTCTTCCTTGTTTTTTTATGAGGAAGGACATATAATAAGCAAGAGTAGTTTTATATTCTTTCAGGATAAGAGGACGGAAAAAATATTCGTTGATGTCTTGTTTTGGTTTAGGAAGAATGTATACTCTCTCTCTCTTTCTCTTTTTTTTCTCTCTCTTAGTAGTGGAGTGGTAGTTGTGGAGGAGGTAGGGGATGGTGGGGGTATATTGGGGTTACTTACTCCTCTAAATCAGGTCATAACGGCCACTTTTCTTCCTCCTCTCCCCCTCCTTCTCCTTCTCCTCCTCCTCCTCCTCCTGCTTATACCTGTCTCGCTCTCACCTGTTGACGACTTGACTAAACCGGTTCAAGTGGAATCGATTGATATAATTTTTATTGAGTTTAATTTTACACAACTCTTTCCTTCCCTTAATTTTCCTTTCTTTCTTATTCGTCATTTATTGTAATTTGCTTCCTCTTCCTTCGCCGTCTTTAATTGTTCTCATTTTCAACTTTTTTTTATTTTAGCTTCTTACTTCTTGCCTTCCTCCTTTTCTTAATGACTTTCTCCCTCTCCTTCCTTCCCTCTCTATCTGCTCTGTTCCTTCTCATTTTCATAAAAACATATAAGAAAATAAGGTGCTACTTTAGTATGCGTTCTACCGTTCAGTTTCTACTTTAGTATGAGGACTACCGCGCTATACTGTGTGTGGGTTTAATGGATTATTTACATCGGAGAATAAGATTTTTTAAATTTATTAATCAATTTATTAATGAACAATAACATCACATTGGTAATTCTAATACAATAGTATATCATGCATAAGCAATTAGCGGTATACATTACGAATATCGTTCAAAAATGCTATAAACAAATCAGGTTTATCTTTTCTGAGCACTTTCCAGCAAAAATTATTAAGGTGTGACCGAAACAGTTCCTTGCTAACACCTCTCATGTTCTTTATAATACGTGTTTTGGCATCCAACCACGATCGTTCTATGCCTTGAGTGTTTGCTCCTGTTACTGGATCCACGTAATTTTATTGGTGATTCACTGTACTTTGGCGATAACCCAGATTATTTAAGTTTCCATATGCAGGCCATTCATCAGAGTGAATCACTGCACCGGCTTCACATTCCCGCTGAATGATGGGAATCAGAGTATTTCTGTCACGCCGTGCCACATGAAAATAACGGCAATCAGAGCCTTGCTTGAGGCCAAGTACCCAAGGCCCATCGATTCGGCGTCAATGGTTGACCTGACCTGTGTTAGCTACCTGACCTATGACCTGTGGACCAGCAACTAATCCCTTCAGATGCAGGGGTAGGGGACCTGTGGACCTGTGTAGGGGTAGATCACACCCCACACCACTGTAGACTGCGGTGCTGCGGTAGAACGCATACTAAAGTAGCACCGAAAATATGGAAGCTACAAGAGGCCGTGAGACCTACACGAGGTAGTTCCTGTTACTTAACACTACCTACATCCACCTTTCATCCCCATCCATGAATTTATCTAGCCTCCTTTTAAAGCTCTCTAATGACTCCGCACTAACTACCTGTCTACTGAGTCTATTTTCCTTCTCTCTCTCCTCTCTCCCTCCCTCCCTTCTTCAGTTCCTTGCTTGTCCTTTCGTCCTTCCCTACT
>JACEEZ010000567.1:360000-362500 GCA_016584305.1 Chionoecetes opilio
AGTGTGTGTTTGGGAAGGCTTGAACGTGTGTTGTTTGTGTGTGTGTACATACAAAATCATACGTGCTAACAGAGACAAACAAAATTCAACAGACAAACAGGTCAAAAATACGCACACACAAACAAACAGAGAAACATAATACAAACACATTAACAGAGGAAATAACAGAACAAACACACACACACAAATGAACAAAAAAGCAGCAAACTCTCAGAGGTCGAAAGAGAGGAAGGACCAGAGGGAAAGGCAGAAAAATGTGGGGAAGTCCGAAAACCAGAAAAAGAAAAACGGAGTAGACTAGTGGAGGAGGAGGAGGAGGAGGAGGAAGAGGAAGAAGAAGAGGAAGAGGAAGAGGAGAAGGAGAAGGGAGGGAAAGGAAAGAAGAGTAGCGATTGGAGGAAAGTGTTTGGAAGAAGAGGACAAGGAAGGGCTACATCTCCTCCCCTCCCCCCTCCTCCTCCTTCCTTCCCCCTTCCTTCCTCCTCATTTCCCCCTCCTCCTCCTCATCTCCCCCTTCCCTCCCCCTCCTCCCTGCTTTAATCTGACCTCCCATGGACAGTACCGTCTACCTCAGAGGCTCAGAATAGATTTGGGATCCGCGGCCGACACCTCTCCACGCCCATCGCCTTGTCTTGTGAGTTAGAGAGAGAGAGAGAGAGAGAGAGAGAGAGAGAGAGAGAGAGAGAGAGAGAGAGAGAGAGAGAGAGAGAGAGAGAAAGAGAAAGAGAGAGACAGAGAGAGACAGACAGACAGACACACACACACACACACACACACACACACACACACACACACACACACACACACACACACACACACACACACACACACACACACACACACACACACCCTCTCACACACAGGCACACACACACACACACACACACACAGAATCGTCGTGAATTCAAAACACAGAACGTCTCATAAATTCGGGTCCGCTCCGGTGTGTCAGGAATGTCCTTAGGGTTAGGTTAGGTTAGGTTAGGTTAGTTTAGGTTAGTTTAGTTTAGGTTAGGTTAGGTTAGGTTAGGTTAGTTTAGTTTAGTTTAGGTTAGGTTAGGTTAGGTTAGATGGATATGAATGGACGTTCTCACCAGTGGACGTTATGGTAGACACCGTGGGCGTTTTGTACAGTGGACGTTTTGACCCGTGGACGTTCTGACCGGCAACCCATCTTCCAACTCCAACACAAATATCATCATCATCATCGTCGTGTTCGTCATCATCATCATCATCATCATTAATGTGCTAGGTCTGATTATTCTATTTCGTTTCCAACCTTAGAAAACTTGTGAAACCGGTGAAATGTATGTCATGATTGTTTATATACACATAATGATTATTGACTATTATCAAAACGTATAATTCATTTCAGTAATTCATCAAAGAGAAAATATGTAAATGAAGAGAAACTGTTTTTCTTTCACGTTTCTATATAAAAAAAAAAATGTTCCAAAATTAAGAGAATATAAAAAAAAATGTTCCAAAATTAAGAGAATATAAAAAAAATGTTCCAAAATTAAGAGAATATAAAAAAAAAGTTCCAAAAGTAAGAGAATATAAAAAAAATGTTCCAAAATTAAGAGAATATAAAAAAAAAGTTCCAAAATTAAGAGAATATAAAAAAAATGTTCCAAAATTAAGAGAATAAAAAAAAAGTTCCAAAATTAAGAGAATATAAAAAAACAAGTTCCAAAATTAAGAGAATATAAAAAAAAAGTTCCAAAATTAAGAGAATATAAAAAAAAAATGTGGCCAGATTTTGATGATATTACATTTAAAAAAAATATCAGTAGAAAAATAAATTCATAGTAAGTACTTTTAGGAAATTATGAGCCATGGATCAAGTTTACTTCTCATTTTATAATATATCACACCCGTTTTGCATTACTTTCCTCCAATCTGTTTCTCCCATAAGAAATACTATTATATCATGTTTTATACCATATACCATTCTTCCGTTATTGCAGTCCCTTTTTATATATATATTTTTTGTGTTACTCTTATTTCATCTTATTTATTGTTTTTTCATCATTTGTGTACTGAGATTCACCTTGAGGAGCCCTTCAGCCGGTGTGGGGAGGCCTGCACGGGCTTCCCAGGGCGGCTGTGGGTGGGGGACCTCAGGCGAGAGAAAGAGAGAGAGCTGGCTAACCCTACTCTCTCTCTCTCTCTCTCTCTCTCTCTCTCTCTTCTCTCTCTCTCTCTCTCTCTCTCTCTCTCTCTCTCTCTCTCCTCTCTCTCTCTCTCTCTCTCTCTCTCTCTCTCTCTCTCTCTCTCTCTCTCTCTCTCTCTCTCTCTCTCTCTCTCTCTCTCTCTCTCTCTCTCTCTCTCTCTCTCTCTCTCTCCCTCTGGTAATCACTAATCCTCACCTATTTTTTCTTCCTTTCTCATAATTACAGTTCATGCACTCACCCACACTTCCCTCTGTTCTTCTCTCCCTCTTCTTCTCTTCCTATTGTGTTTACTGCCTCCTATCTCATTCTTACACGTTCATTCA
>JACEEZ010000567.1:367500-410000 GCA_016584305.1 Chionoecetes opilio
TGAAGGGAAGATATCAATACGCTAACTACACGAGAAAATAAAGAAGCAGTAGATCGTAGCAGTCATCGAACTCATTAAATATCTGAAGGAGAGCAAAGTATATCAATGAAAATCGATATAACCTTGAAAAAAGTCAGTCTCGCGTTGCAACTCGTTCTCGCCGCTCGTTATAGAAAGTCGAAACTCTTGGTGGTTCGGTTTCGCATTGACGCTGTGTCATTGGTCGTCGCGTTGAGGCCGCCATCTGTTGTTTGCCGTTGATTCCTGAGGGCGGCGGTGCAGTGCTTGTGTTGTGTGCGTCCCCCTTCCGTCACACGCCTCCCAACACACCACAGCAACGCGAGTGATAGTCCTACCGCGGCCTCCTGACATGGGCGATAAGCTACAGGTGTTCCCGTCGACCTCATTAAGAGACCAGGTGAGGTAGCGATGTGGAGGTGCAGCCAGGCTTTACGACGCGATGTAACACTAGTGACTAATGTGATTCCGTCCTCTCCCTCTGTCTACTTTCCCTTATACCTTTTGCCGTAGTATTAAGAGGTAAAGATAATAGAGACAGTGAAAATTAGTGAAGAATACCTGAGGAATCCTTTTTTTGCCGTCAATGGTGTTATAGTAATGGTTGTTTATGATGATGAAGCCCAAAAATATGTCATTTAAGAGACATCAAAAAGCTGTTCGTTGTTGGAATGTACAACTATAGAAAGCTGAGCAGGAAGAGGTATGGAATGAAGGGAGGGAGAGTAGGAGTAATGAAAGGGCGGGGACTTATTTTACCTCCCCGATGATGAGGGGGAATAGGGGTTAAGGGGAGGGGTTGGGTCTGGAGGGGGAATAGGGATTAGGGAGGGGAGGGGTTGGGTCTGGCCTCAATTTTATCCCTAGCCAACATCTGTGAGGGTGAGGTGAGGTGCGTCTGGGCGGGATGAGGTTGAGGTCACGGAAGGGAAGGGCGAGGAGGATGGGGATGATAAGGGAAGATGCGGAATGAAAGGAGGACAGGTTTAGGATCGGCATCAAGGGCTTGGGCGCGGTATTACTTTATACAGTTAATTTACGAGTACCAGTCTGCATATTTGTCACGCGGAGGAAAAACAAAACATAATTGGATAGCGTAGCAGTTAAAGTATTATGAACATCGGCGTGAAATACTAGAATAATAAAAAGCTCTTTTATAACTAATTCGGTTGTTTAAAGATGTGTTATCAGTTTTAATGTAACTAGTGTAGTTAAATTTACGCTGTGTTGAAATAAAGATATTTTCAACATGTGAACAGAACGGGCGTTGACCTGAGTAATTTGATGGGTGTGTTCCCCTTAGGGAATGGGTCTTAAAGGCGAAGGATTTGGTGTCCCTTGAGAGAACGAGGCTAAAGGCACAGCCCAAGATTAATAGACATACTATTCAATTAGATTAAAGAGTCTATATTAAGAGTCTATATTAAGAGTCTATATTAAGAGATAGATTAAAAGTCTGTAGAGATAGTCTAAGAAATATATTAAGTATAGATCTTGGCACAGACCAGGTGGAGATGAACCGTGAAATGTTCCTGGAAACTAACGTGTTCGTAGTTAAGAGGAAGTTATTTCAATATCGGATGTGATGACTGTATAATATCTAAGGCGACCCACTTGAGTCCCGCCCCTTACTGTTATGTCAAAAGCGGCGTCGAAGTTCTCTTTATATGAAGACGAACATTTTCTGAGTGGAAACAATAGAAGAGTGGCGGCTTTATACTCTTGTTTCATGATAATGCCTAAGTGTTTGAATGGTTAGGACTATACCTAGTTATGTAATGCTAAACATGTAGAATTATGAAACTCTTGGGTATTTTGAGCTTAAAAAATAACTACTAAATGAGAGTTTATTAATGGAAGGATCGCCTGTAAGGGAAGAGGATATATTCAGGATGTAATTGGACGTTGGTAGAAAAGAACAAATGTGTTTGGCGAAATTATGCGGGTATTTTTTTTCTCCCTATATAGTAGCACTTGGTTGTTCCGGTTGTTAAAAGGCGAAATAAAAGGTTATTCTCCATAGCGTGAAGGGGGAAGGCGGTGTCCGTGACTTTCAGGAAGTGAGAGATTTGTGAGGGCAGCGACACAGCAACATGACTGACTTGGGCTTTGTTGAGAATATATTTGTTGGAGCCTATAGCGCCTGTGTGTAGGCTTATAGAGGTCTTGATGTTGGTTGAACTCGCCCGTTGGTGACAACCCTGCCGGAGGAACAACAGCAGCAGCAGAGCAGCAGCAGCAGCCTGGCCTGACGTGGCAGTGTTGATGCAGCGAGTGCTTACAAGGGTGAAGAATGGAAGCTATATCGAAGTAAAATTATCCGTATGAGGGTACGAATCCCGCCCAGCTGCCTTGGGGATAAACTGAGTCATCGTTATCAAGCACGGATGTCAGCCTCTCCTTACAATCTCCGTATATTCGCGTGCTACTTGGCGGTAACTTAAGTGGTGCAGCACGCGTGGCGGAGGGAGAGTTGTGTAAGCTGCCTTCCCTGCCTCTCCCTCTCTCCCACTTCACCCTTTGTCCCTGGCCACGATGACGGAAAGGGCGAATGTTTGCTCAAGTAATTATAGCTGTAGGGATGAAGGTGGGAGAGGGGGTGAAGGAAGGGTAGACTGTTTGGGGCCATGGTTTTTTGGGGTTATGTAATGGGAGGAATTCTTGGAAGTACCTGTAGGTGAAGGGACAGGATGGGAGTGACTTTGTGAAGGGGAAGGAACAACGTGGCGGAACCAAGGCCATCGTTCGGTGGTTTCTGGCAAAGGTTTGGCTTTTTGGAAGTACCGGGATGTGTGTTCAGACTTGTGGAATTTAACGTGTAAATATTTAGCAAGATTTCCTTGTACAGGGCACGTCATAGGCAAATGTAGTGGTGTTGCAGCAAGGCTTAGGACAGACAACAGGTGAGTTGCTTGTCACTTGCCTAGCGTCGCCCGTGTGGGTAATGTGCTGACCTTCCCTCATTCCAGGTGTGAGGAGGGAAGACCCGCCGAGGACCAGCCCGCCTCTGCCTCCGCGTCCTCCTCCTCTTGTTGTTCTTCTGCGGTTGCCTGTTGCCGACCAGTTCGCCACATGATGGGCTGCTTCCTGAAGAAGTTTGATAACTTCTTAAGCCGCACATTCTACAGCCTGGGCCACATCATCGCACGCCACTTCGGTTACTTCATCATCATTCCCATCTTCCTGACGGCAATCTTGGCGACGGGTTTTCAGAACATCCGCTACGAGGATGACCCCGAGTACCTCTTCTCCCCCACCACGGGCTTCGCCAGGAGCGAGCGGGCCATCGTTGAAGAAAACTTCTTCCTTAACTTCAGTTCAGACTTCCACCCTTCCCGCGTGACCCGCCTGGGCCGGTTCGCGCGCCTCATTATCATGGCGCGGGACGGCGGCTCCATCCTGCGCACGGACGTCTGGGAGGACATCAAGAAGCTGGACGACCTGGTGCACTCTCTGTCCTTCAAGATGGAAGACCGCACGCTGCACTACAAGGACGTGTGTGCCATCTGGGACAGCAAGTGTTACGAGAACACCATCCTGGACCTGTACGACCTGATGCCCGAGGTGGAGTCGAAGAAGTTTCAACCTCACCTACCCCATCATGCTCAACCCCAACACCTTCGAGACGTACGTGTTCCCGCACTACCTGGGCGGCGTGAACCTCACCGACAACAGCGTGCTGGAGAGCGTCCAGGCGCTGTCCATCTTTTACTGGCTGCGTAACAACAACAATAGGGAGGATGCTGAGTGAGTATACTGTGTGTGTATATGTGTGATGAGAGAGGGGAGAGAGAGAGAGAGAGAGAGAGAGAGAGAGAGAGAGAGAGAGAGAGAGAGAGAGAGAGAGAGAGAGAGAGAGAGAGAGAGAGAGAGAGAGAATGAAATATTGGGTAGAGAAAGACAGACCTACAGACAGTGAGACAGTGAAATTGAATGAGAGGGAGAGACAGATAAAATGATTGATATTTGCCCCTATAGGATCCATTGCCTGTGTAGTATTGTGCCTAACGCTGTTCCTCTGTAGGGCCGCGTTGTGGGAGGAGGAGCTGCTGAAGATCATGGAACACTTAGAGTTCAAGAGCATCACGGTGGCGCGCTTCGTCTCCCACACGCTGGAGACTGAACTGGAGAACAACACTAACTCTGTGGTGCCTTTCTTCGGCGTCACCATCACCATCATGTTGCTCTTCAGCGTGGGGTCGGTCATGATGGGTGACTGGGTGCGCACCAAACCCTGGCTGGGCTTCATCGGGGTGCTCTCCGCCGCTCTCTCCTGCTTAGCCGCCTTCGGGTTTCTCATATACTTGGGCGTCCCGTTCATCGGGATTAACATGGCGGCGCCCTTCCTCATGCTAGGTAAGTGTGAAATTTAGCTTTTTTATTTTGTATTTTTTCCCCTCTGCCGTCTGGAGAGGACAAGTGGCGGTCCCTCTCGCGGTAAGGCAATATTTTCTTCTAGAGCAGTAGGGCAGAGCGGGGCAGGTTGCATCGAGGGTAGGCTGCATCATTGCCTCTAACTCGCATTAACTTTTTTTATTATTATTATTATTGTTGTAGTAGTTTATAGTAGTAGTAGCAGTAGTATTAAGACGATGTACGTGTGATAACATGCGAGTTAGAGGCAATGATGCAACCTGCCCCGCTCTCCCCTATTCCTTCGATGCTCCTGCGAGGTCGTCTGAATTTGTGTGGATGAAATCAGTTTCTAATTTTTCTTGTGATGTTGGAGGCAGAGGAAAGTGTGGGTAATTAGCAGACATCCTTCCATATAAGATTAGTTCAATTATATCATTTTGAGTCAGGTCACTGCTCACGTCTAGTTTTTATGAGTCAGTTTATAATCCCTATGGTGACGAAGGAGGCAGAGGACAGATCACCAGTCCTTAGCGCCAGTCCTCATGAATTTGTCTCATGTCCTTTGAGTCAAGTCACTGTTCATGTCCTTTGAGTCAAGTCACTGTTCATGTCCTTTGAGTCAAGTCACTGTTCATGTCCTTTGAGTCAAGTCACTGTTCATGTCCTTTGAGTCAAGTCACTGTTCATGTCCTTTGAGTCAAGTCACTGTTCATGTCCTTTGAGTCAAGTCACTGTTCATGTCCTTTGAGTCAAGTCACTGTTCATGTCCTTTGAGTCAAGTCACTGTTCATGTCCTTTGAGTCAAGTCACTGTTCATGTCCATTGAGTCAAGTCACTGTTCATGTCCATTGAGTCAAGTCACTGTTCATGTCCATTGAGTCAAGTCACTGTTCATGTTCTTTGAGTCAAGTCACTGTTCATGTCCTTTGAGTCAAGTCACTGTTCATGTCCATTGAGTCAAGTCACTGTTCATGTTCTTTGAGTCAAGTCACTGTTCATGTCCTTTGAGTCAAGTCACTGTTCATGTCCTTTGAGTCAAGTCACTGTTCATGTCCTTTGAGTCAAGTCACTGTTCATGTCCTTTGAGTCAAGTCACTGTTCATGTCCTTTGAGTCAAGTCACTGTTCATCACGTCTCAATAATTATGTTGTTGGATCCGTCAGTCACCTGTTTGAGTAGAGGGTCAAGACGTAATAGATTGTTGAATAGGCCACAGCTTACCACCTCGTACATGGAGTGGGGGGGGGGGGGATGGTGAGGAGCCTTCAACTTTGCTATTATTATACCTCCAACACGTAGAAACTATAGTGGTAGAAAGTAGTAGTCACAGGCAGCCTCGTTTGACCCAGTAGTCTCCTTGCTGTCTGTTATTATTTTATATTTCCTTATATCATTCAGGTTTCAGAGAGGGAAGGGACAGGGATGACTTCAGCGCTTAAAAATATGTGGAAATAAGTCTAGAAATGCATTAAAGATTCTCAATTACTCTTATTAAGGTTGTATATGTTGATAGCAATAGACGGCAGCAAATGACAACACTTCCACGTTAAAAATAATCTTCCTTGACTCTAAAACTAAATCAAAAGTAAAGATGAAGAGATCGTAAAGCGTGTCAGGAAGTTAAATGCGGCAAAAAGTAGTGATCCTCGGCGAGTCGTGAGCTGCGCCTCCTTGTCTAAGCCACGATTTTGACTCGCACTATCACTACTTAAGGCTCTCCAGACTTGACCTGGAAACACAGAACAAGAGGAAATGGCGCAGATTCGTGTCGAGGAGGACTTGAATGTGTTGACGTAAATCTTGTGGTGTTGGGAGGAGGGCTCGAATGTTTTGACGTAAATCTTGTGGTGTTGGGAGGAGAACTTGAATGTGTTGACGTAAATCTTGTGGTGTTGGGAGGAGAACTTGAATGTGTTGACGTAAATCTTGTGGTGTTGGTTTCATGGGTCGTGGTAATGTATTTTTGTTGAAGGTGACTTGAGGGCGGGACTGAGCGCTTACTGTGGGTGTGTCAGTCGAGTCATTCGGTTTGTCTGAATGAATCGCGTGTACGTAACCAGTCAACCTCATCAGTCACAGAGGTTATTGTCAGTCAGTCAGTCAGTCAGTCATTCAACTTAACGAGTCACATAGCCTTCAATCAGTTAGTCTGTCAGTGGACCGATCAATGAGTCATCCAGCAAACCAACGTATCAGTCAGTCAGTCAGTCTGTCAGTCAACTTAATCAGTCACAGCCACCAATCAGTCATAAAGCTAATCAGTCGGTCAATGAGTCACCCAGCTAACCAACCTGTCAATCAGTCAGTCAGTCAACTTAATCAGTCACAGCCCCCAATCAGTTATAAAGCTATGTCAGTCAGTTAGTCAAGCAACCAGTCAGTCCGTCTGTCAGTCAGTCTTTCAACTTAATCAGTCATAAAGCTAATCAGTCAGTCAGTTAGTCAGTCAACCAGTCAGTCCGTCCGTCAGTCAATCTTTTCATACCTAGCACTTAAGGAAGGAAGGAAAGATGCGTCAATCGGCGTGCCAGGGGAAGGCCAACACGTACTCCCAAGGACACATTACGTACGCACTTCCTCCCTCCCTCCCTGCCTGCCTCCCTGCACTCAGCCTCTCGCTACCACGTGCTCAATGCTTCCCCCCAAAACAGGCCTGTGATGGTTAGTGTGCCAAGGTTTCTGTGTACAGTGCTTGGCCGATACTCTAGGTCAAGGTGTGGGTGGCGTGAGGGGGTGATGTGGTGATGATGGTAGGGGTGGTGGTGCTAGTGATGGTGGTGGTGATAGATGTGGTGATTATGGTAGGGATGGTGATAGTGGTGATGGTGGTGGTAGAGGTGGTGGTAGAGGTGGTGGTAGAGGTAGTGGTAGAGGTAGTGGTGGTGGTGGTGGTGGTGGTAGAGGTAGTGGTGATGGTGGTGGTGGTAGAGGTAGTGGTGATGGTGGTGGTGGTGGTGGTGGTGGTAGAGGTGGTAGAGGTGGTAGAGGTAGTGGTGATGGGGGTGGTAGGCAGGAAGTCAACCAATCTCGTGTTTTGTTGCATCATCTCGACCTTTAATGGGAATGAACTGTGGTTTTTAAGTGTATTGTTTCTTTCATCTATTAGGCAAGTTTAAAACAGTGATAAGTTTTTTTATATCACTAATGACAGTCAAAAGTTATGTTAACATCTAATCGCATGGCCTAGAGGTTATCTGAGTGTAATTAACGATAGCGACTCATGTGAGAAGGTTTGGGTGTTAGTGTGTGTAGCGGCGCGGGAGATCACGTTGGGAGGTGGAGGCCGTTATTGCCGCCTGACTTCTGACGGCAGGGTCACCCACGTCTGTAGAGGAGGTAAAGCGAGCAGCCTTGCGAGACAGCGAGGAGGAGGGGGGACTGCGCTATGAGTTGGGGGACTGAGTGAGGAGAAGGGGGTACTGAATGACTGTTAGGTGACGGAGAATGAGGAGGAGAGGGGGCTGAGTGAGGAGGAGGGGGTCTGCGTGATGAGGAGGGGGACTGAACGACTGTTAGGTGGGGGCCAAGAATGAGGAGGAAGGGGGACTGAGTGAGGAGGAGGAGGGGGATTGAATGACTATTAGCTGGGGGCCGAGAATGAGGAGGGGGGGAGCCGAGAGTGAAGAAGAGGGGGACTGAGTGAGGATGATAGGGACAGTGAGAAGAAGGGGGATGAGGAGAGAGGGGTACACAGCGAAGAAGGGGACGGAGTGAGGGAGAATTTGTGGGATACACTTGTCTGATATGATCGAGATAAACAGGTGACTTAAGGTGCGGGAAAGGAAAGGCAGCGGAAGATCATTGTGTGTGTGCGTGTGTGTGTGTGTGTGTGTGTGTGTGTGTGTGCGTGCGTGCGTGCGTGCGTGCGTGCGTGCGTGCGTGCGTGTGTGTTGTGTGTGTGTGTGTTGTGTGTGTGTGTGTGTGTGTGTGTGTGTTGTGGTGTTGTGTGTGATGTGTGTGTGTGTGTGTGTGTGTGTGTGTGTGTGTGTGCCAGGGACGGCAGGTGCGGTAAAGTATTTTTGGAAGCAAGCAAAGCAAGGAAGGACGTATTGAGTTGGTAGTATGTTTTTAGCAAGGCCTAAAGATTATAGTGTATGATAATTGATTTACTAGAAACTGGTTTCTCCTCTACCTTCCCCAACAACATGTTTAGCTGCACTCAAGCCTTCGCCAGATGAGCCATGAGTAGAAACAGCCATTGTCGAGTTTATGACAAAAAAAACACTGAAGAAAAATATCATTTATCTCAGTGTAGATGAAACTTCATATCAACCAACTTTCGGTCATTAATTCTAAGCCAGTCCCACTTTTTCTGATCGTGTTCCGTCTATTACTGTGGAACTCTATTCGTGAGACTTCTTAATTTCTTTAACTTCACATCTGTTCTGGTCAGTGTCATTATGGTTGAGCAACAGCTAATACATCAAGTAAGGAACGTCTCATTTCTTAAGTTATTCCGCGTTAAGGGACTGAAGTGAATGCATAAATAGAGTCTTAAAACTCCAACTTGTTCTGAGCGTGGGATTCCTGCGGGCCGCGGCGGAGGGAGGGCAGCGGCCGCATCGCTATAGAGTAAAAGTCAATTAATGTTCTGTCTCAGCGTTGTGAGGCGATGAGTTGTTCAAGGGTCACTGCGCCTCGAGCCTTCACCTTGGGGGAGGCGGAAGAGAAAGGGAAGGAGGAGAAAGAGTGGTTAGAGAAAAAAAAGAGAAAGGGAACGAAAGAAGAGAGAAAGAGAAAGGAAGGAAAGGATGGAGAAAGAGAAAGGAACTGAGAACCAGAACCTGAACAAGTCTTGTAAGCCTGTTGTCGGAGCTTCATATCGTGACCTGAAATGATAGGAAAGTGTACAACGTGGCAGTAAACTAATCTATACAAGAGGCTGTCTCACGCGATCCCCTGATAACCCCTGAGGGAGGCTTGTTAGCGTACTTACCTTGCCAATAACACATCAATATTTCATTCCACCACGCTAGGAAAACGCTTGTTTCTAGGATAGGCTTAGCTAGACGTGTTACCAGTCTTAGTTTTCTCCCCCTCGAGTGTTAGAAACTACTTCCAGGTTGGGCGTAGTCAGGGAGAGCAAGGGTGATGGCGAGGACCGTAAGTAGGACGCGGGGGACTGACGCTGGGTGTACTGTTAGCTCCACGCCGCGAGGGAAAGTCATCCACCTCCCCAGCTGATTTGTGGAGGGGGAAGAGGGATGAGGTAAGAGGAAGAGGAGAGGTGGGTACAAGACTAGGTGGTGGAGAGGTGGGTGGACTAGGGATGGAGGGAGGGGAGGAGCAGTGGGGGAAGTGGACGTATGTGGGTCGGGTATGTTGACGTGAAGAAAACAATAATAGTGTCGCGTGTAGGAAGTTGGTATGGTATGGTAATGGCGGTGTGTAGGGGAATTATCTGATCAGTTCCTTATATATCCTTATCATTCCTTCCTTGTAACCCTTTCCCCTGCACGGTCACTTCTCTTACGTGCATAATTAAGACTTGACTAACGAGGTATGAGGTAAAGGAGAAGGGAGTGACAGCCAGCGAGCGAGGGAGGTCGGTGGCCCCAAGACCTACATTCCTTGGCGAGATGGAGAACGCCAAGTAGGAGTAACACACGTGCATGCGCACGCGCGCGCGCGCGCACACACACACGCACACGCACACGCACACACGCATACACACGCATACACACGCATACACACACGCATACACACACGCAAACACACACACACGCAAACACACACACACGCAAACACACACACACGCACACACACACACGCAAACACACACACACGCACAACACACACACACGCAAAACACACACACACGCAACACACACACACGCAAACACACACACACGCAAACACACACACACGCAACGCACACACACACACGCAAACACACACACACGCAAACACACACACACACGCATACACACACCACACACACGCAGCATACACACACAAACACACGCACGCATACACACACACGCACCATAAAACCACACACACGCACGCATACACACGCATACACACACACACACCAGCAACGCAACACACACACCACACACACGCACAGCATACACAACACGACCACACACACGCACGCATACACACACACCACACACACACCACCACAACAACACAACACACACACACAGCAACACCACACACACACACACACACACACCAACGACACCACACACACAGCATACACACACACCACGCATACACACACACACACACCACACACACACAACCACAACTACAACACAACACGCTACACACAACACACATACACACACACACACACACTACACACACACACACACACACACACACATACACACACACATCACTAACACACACACACACACACACACACCTGGAGATAGTAAAGCGTGTCTAAACTACAGCGAATTTTAGTGAAACCTTCAACGCCAGACTTTTGAAACTAAAACTAGTAAGATTTGAGGCTGTTCGTTTACTCGTAATCAGATGTTGAAGCACAGAAAAGTTTAGGGTTTTTGAGAGCACGTGCGAGATCTTCCTGTTGCAGCTGACTGTGATTGAGCGTTGAAGCAGCAATCTTTAGGGGGGAAAGTAGCAAAATGTGACTTAGGAAGTGAGAGCTGGAAGAGAGGCTTATAAGGATGAGAGGAAAAGATCGGAAAGAGAAGTAGAGGTTGGTGGATGGATGGAAGGATGGATGAGCGAAAGGAAAGTTGAAAAAAAAAGGTAGTATGTCATGAATTAAGAGACTAGACAAAGTAATGAGGGATGGATAGAGGGAAAGAAGGATGTTTTTGAGTCATGAGTTTAGTAATTAGAAGAGGCGAGACGAGTTAAGGACTAAGGAGGAGGTCGAAGGAGGGGAAGGTGTGCATACATCACCATACCGTTAAGGTCGTTCAAGGTGTATCAAGCCCTTGGTGTACTGGGTCATGGCCGCTCATGTGACCTAGTTATGTAGATAAAGATAAAGACTGAGACAATATAGATAAATGTAGCATCTTATATGTAACCCAAAACAGGATATTGCTAGATTGAGTCTCACGTTTTTTGATACCATGCCGGGTCCTGTGTAGGTTAGTGGGTTCATTCTACTAATAAGGTGGTGGGTAGGTGTTGTGACCCGGTGTTGTGAAGTCAGTGGTTTTCTTCGCTTCAGTCCACACAACCTTTCCTTCTTTACACCTTTAAACCTTTCTTCCATACTTTTATTTTTCTTATTTAGTCACTGAAAAGAAGTGTGTGAGTGCATGATGGGGTATTCGATCCATGGGTTTATGAGGAATACAGAAATAAAATAGTAATGAGTAGAGTGAAACTACAAAATATGCTGTCATGGTTCTCCCCTTTCTGCCACCACCACCCATTACCACCCACCCACCCACCCATTATCACCCACCCACCCACCACCCACCCATTACCACCCACCCACCCACTCATTATCACCACCACCACCGAGAGCATGTTGTGTCCAGCCATATTGAACAAACTTTCCAAGATGAGTCAGTGTTGTTGTGTTGCGGTGACTGTGGTGTTGCGGTGACATCATCAAGCCACCTTCTAACCACAAGACGCTCTGCGGGTGACGTCATGGCCAGTGATCTGGTCGGTGGTCTGATCCGCGTGTTTAATGGAAAAGCGGTACACAAAATGCCGAGTGTTGCAAACCGCATCCGATCTGCCGCCGCGAAGGCCTGTCTGTGGCGGGGCAAAGGGTCTTTTAAACCACAAGTTCTCCTTCAGTGATGGCGCAATTGATTAGCAGAATTAATGTTCACCTTCTCAGTCTCTCTATCGACATTGCTTCCTCGGTGCTGCCCAACCTTCATCCCCTCCTCCCCCACCTGCCTCCTCACCTCCTCACCCCCCCTCACCCCCCCCCCACCTCATCACCTCCCAGTATGGCAGGCCAGGAATTCCCCGCACCCAAGGCCCATAGAACGTTGTATAGGGAGCAAGGTCTTTATACACAAACCTTGGTCCCTCCGCCAGCACCTTCAAGCCCTCGGGAAAGTTTGGCAGTGGTGGTGATGGATTGTTATTGAGTCATGGGAAGTTATCTTTGCTATTTTTACCTGGAGTAATGGACCCTACCCATAACTACGTCACGGTTTGTTTACATCGGTGCATTGTGGGGATAAGTCGGGGTCGCCGCGGGTGGACCTACGAAGGGAAAATTACGGCGATGGAAGAATTTAAAGTTATTTTGCGCGAAATTGATATTCCAGGTGCTATATTACTGTGCTCTGTTCTCGCTGACAACACTATAGAGAAGACCTGAGGTAACGGCTGATGTGCAGAGGCTTCTAAACCCAGAAAACAGAGTCATAACAGAGCCTCGTCAAAAGGTAAGCAACTGGTAGGTACGTAATGTGTCCCTACCACTTGCCTACTTCTTAATGAGACTGCTGAGACTGTTTTCCTGGTTTAGAAGCCTCTGCACATCAACCATCACCTCAGGTCTTCTATGTTGTCAGCGAGAACAGAGCACAGTAATATAGCACCTGGAATATCAATTTCGCGCAAAATAACTTTAAATTCTTCCATCGCCGTAGTTTTCCCTTCGTAGGTCCACCCGCGGCGACCCCGCCTTATCTCCACAATGCACCGATGTAAACAAACCGTGACGTAGTTATGTCTGGGGCCCAAGTATTTTTTTTCTGCTTCAAATATTTTCATGTGTGGTTGTTTTACTGGAGCAGTTTTGCTGTGCGTTGTTTTAAGTTAGTTTTTGTGCCTTGCCCCGCCCTCCCTCCCCCGCCGCGGCCTGTCCGTTGTCCGCCTTGGCTTGCTTGTCTCTGTCCGTCTGGAAGTAAATGTGCACACAGGCGCAATCCTGTATTCAGGCCTTCTCGCCAGGGTACTTGTTCATGTATGAACGACGCTCGCGTATGTGCGTCTTGCCTAGCTTAACTCATCTAAATCTGGTGCACTTCTGCGTTATGCTGTGGTGAATATCTGAAGTGCGTAATATATATATATATATATATATATATATCACTGAAGAAACTACGGCGCAGCAGAGGCAGTGCGGCGCGGGATAACACTGCGGCGCCGCCCGCCGGAGGCATCACCGTCTGGTCAATGTCTTTTACCGGAACCACAAAAAAGTAGCGGCAGCAGCAGTACCGCAGAGCCGCTCGCGGCTCCCATTCAGCTCCCTCAAACTTTCGCCTGCGGTTTTTGAGTCAAGGCTGACCGGGTCAAGGCTCGCTCGCCGCCACACATGCAAGGCGCCGCAAGGGCCTTAATTCATCCCAAGGTGGGAACCTAAGGCGGGGGACGGCGCGCCCCTCGCCCCGCCCGGTGAAAGTTCAGTGGATAGGTCAAAACCTCGCCCGGGGAAACTGCTCCCCAGAAGCCATTGTGTGCCGCTGTTTTCTCCAGGAAACATGAATGTGTAGCATTTAGTCTGTGTGAGGTCACGGGAGGAATGGGTGACGCCGCGGGAAGTGAAGGCCCGATGCGGGGCGGGGCAGGGCAGGGCAGGGCGGGGCGGGGCGGGGCGGGGCTGCCTCGCGACCACTTACCAATGAATGAAGGGAGGGAGGGAGGGAGGGAAGGGTGTTAACGTGTGCCGGTCATTGCAACCTTAATGAGTTTGGAGGAGGGAGGTACGGGCGGCCATGGACGGCGGGTTGGTTAGCACGGCCATAGGAGCCCGAGGCAGAGGCGGGTGTGAGGGCGGGAGGCTGTGCGGTCTTGGGGAGGGTCAGGAGCGGCGGGCGAGGGGCGAGGGGCGCGCTCCAATATCGCGGTGAGGAAACATGACTCCCACTTTCCCTCGTGGCCCGTTCCATAGAGAGAGAGAGAGAGAGAGAGAGAGAGAGGAAGAGTTCATTTCCTCGTCATTATCTCATAATGGTGGAAAACATGTGGAAACAGGAAAGGCTGATAAGGCAAGTAACCTCGATACTAGTCAAGAGGCCTGGTCACCTGCTGCTTGCGTGCCTCTCCCCCTTCCCGCCCCCACAGGGTCAGGGGGGGGCTGGGGGGCCGTACCTCCAGGCCGTCGCTCCACTCAGCACGGGGAAATCCGGGCTCGTGAGAATATCCGGTCTAAAATTAGGCTGTAGGAAAAGCTCAAACAGGTGGCAGCGTCACAGGTGCGTCACAGGTTCACGGCGCGTTGATATGATGACTTGTATATAGTGATTACGTCACGTGACTTATATTAAACAACCACGAATCCCCACCACACATAGATCGCCTTTCAACCCTCTACTCTCCCTCACGCCCCCTCCCCCCTCCCATAACCCATAGGGACATCAGGCTACCGTAATCTTAACTGTATGAGATTGTGTCTCGATGGACGTGTTTTCATGAGTCAACACTGACCTTCGCCGCCTTGGTATGGTAATGTCGCCGCGCAAGACAAATAGATAGAATAATGACTGAGGGATTTCCTGATAGATTACCTAATGGTGTCGATATGTGTACACGTGTAAGTGGGTTGAGTGTGTGTGTAAGAGAGAATTGAAGACTGAATCAAACCTACAGTCATTTGTCGAGAGAGAGAGAGAGAGAGAGAGAGAGAGAGAGAGAGAGAGAGAGAGAGAGAGAGAGAGAGAGAGAGAGAGAGAGAGAGAGAGAGAGAGAGAGAGAGAGAAAAAAAAAAAAAAAGGGGCAAATATGATGCTTTCCTTAGTAATATTATATTGTATCACGTATTAATGATTGAAGGTTTACAACATCCCTCTGGTCTCACGCTGACCCTAACCAACACTCCCTCTGAGACTCGTATAGTACAGTCACCAGCACGAAATTACCTTGAGAAAAAATGTCGAGCACGCAGAGTAAGCTGAGCGAGTGTTTGGCGGGGTACCAACGCAAACACCCCTTGCTTGCCCGCCTGCCTGCTTGCCCGCCTGCCCGCCCGCCTGCCTTCCCACCTGCCTTCCCGCCTGCTTGCTTGCCTACATCACCCAAGGGCACAGCAAACACGTCGCTTATTCTTTTTATAATTTCTTCTTAGGAACTTTCAAGCTAGCCATAGTAGGACGAGGACCAGAGTGACACGAGAAGGTCTTTCTAAACATGTATTCTTAGTAGTTAGATTCTTGATTCTTAAGTTCTTTGGAAGTGAACATAAAGGCGTTTGAGTTAGAAGTTTGTGATGGGTTTTAGTGGCGAGCTTCGTGAGTGCAGTCTTGTATATCCACCTGCCGAGCTTCTTGCTAAGTCGTAGTTCGGATTCGGTCTTATAAAGGAAACACTACTTAAATAAAAGGTAGAATAGAGCTGGATATAGGGGTGAGGATAGATTAGGATAGGAATAGTATGATAGTTCATTGATGTATGGAGGAAGAACTTGAAATATCCGACTATGAAGTAATTTTTGGTAGCATGATATTAGTCGAGGTGGTAAATACTTGCAGCAGGAACTTCATCGTGTAGTTCTCACGGCCTCTTGTAGCGTCCTTATTTTCTTATGTTTTTATGTAAATGTGATGGAAAAGACTGTATTGTTAGAGGTAGAGGTGCAGTAGAGGTAGAGGAACTGTCTATAGAAGCACGGGTATCACTAATAACGGGGGTTACCTGTTTGAACGGACCCCTCTATTCATGAGCAATGGCGGAGACTGTCGAACCTTGAGACTGCGTATATGTGTGGGCCTCCTCCTTTCCGGGTGTGTCCCTAGCAGGTAGAGGCAGGTGGAATGGTAATGAGGGAATGGAAGGAGAGGAGGTAAAGGGAGGAGAGGGAGATTGAATGGGTACGAGTTACGGTATGGAGAGAAGGGAAAGGAGAAGATTGAATGGGAACGAGCTAAGGGAGGGAGGAGGTTAAGGGTAAGAGATGGGTAGAATGGAGAAGTGAGGCAAAGGAAGATGGAAGATGGGTAGAGTAGAATGGAGAAGTGAGGGAAGGAGAGGGTGGAAAGGGTTAGGAGAATATGTTAGAATGGAATAAAGTGAATGAAAAGGAAGGAGGGAGAGGAAGGTTGAGCTGAAATAGGTAAGAGGAAAGGTTGGAGAGAAAAATGGAATGGAAGATGGTAAGGAAAAGAAGAGAGATGGAAAGGAAGGGGAGAGGAGAGGAGAGGCGAGGCGAGAAGAGAAGAGAAGAGGCGAGGCGAGAAGAGGAGAGGAGAGGCGAGGAGAGAGGCGAGGAGAGGAGAGAGGCGAGAGGAGAGGAGAGGCGAGGAGAGAGGCGAGGCGAGGAGAGAGGAGAGGCGAGGCGAGGAGAGAGGAGAGGAGAGAGGCGAGGCGAGGAGAGAGACGAGGCGAGGAGAGAGGCGAGGCGAGGAGAGAGGCGAGGAGAGAGGCGAGGAGAGAGGCGAGGCGAGGAGAGAGGCGAGGCGAGAAGAGGAGAGGCGAGGAGAGAGGCAGAGGCGAGGAGAGAGGAGAGGCGAGGAGAGAGGAGAGGCGAGGAGAGAGGAGAGGCGAGGAGAGAGGAGAGGCGAGGAGAGAGGCGAGGAGAGAAGAGGCGAGAAGAGGCGAGGCGAGGCGAGAAGAGAAGAGGCGAGGAGAGAGGAGAGGCGAGGCGAGGAGAGAGGCGAGGAGAGGAGAGGCGAGGAGAGGAGAGGAGAGGCGAGGCGAGGCGAGGCGAGAGGCGAGGCGAGAGAGAGGCGAGGCGAGGCGAGAGGAGAAGCGAGGAGAGAGGAGAGGCGAGGCGAGGCGAGGCGAGGCGAGAACAGGCGAGAACACTGGAGTTGCGGGAGGTTAGTTAGTAGTAAACATTGCTTCGCCGTCTCTACGAACAACCTTGGGCAAGTGTTTGTTGACTGCCCAAGGTCCCCCTGCAGTCCCCCCCACGTCCCTCGATGGCTGCTGCGTCTCTCCCACGCCCACCTACACGCCTTCCCGCCCTTCCCCACGTCGAGCAAATATTTGTCTTGTTGGTATAATGTAAGTTTGCCTGATCCCCCCCGCGTCTCCCCTTTCTTCGCTCCTCGTTTGCTCTTCGCTATCCGTGCCTTGGCCTTTTGACCTCCTCTTGATACCCGTCTCTTATAGTCCATCTTGACCCCAAAACACCCTTAAATCATCCCTTAAGTCAGCTAGTTAACATAAATTCCAGACGTCTTTATTTTCCATTAAAGCAGAAAAGCAAACTTGGACACATCGTTGATGAATACAAATTTTGGAATGGCCCTGGAACAGCCGCCTTCAGGGTACCAGTAGCGGGTCTTGCACTGGCCACTAGACGTCCCTGAGTAGGCGTGAGTTGTCTTGGAGGATAAACACGCTTGGGTGAATGCGAGTCAGGAAGGTGAAGCTGACAGAATATTGAGTCTGTACCCTTCCAAGTGCGATCTGTGAGTGTGTTGTGACCCCGGGGCGTGTTTTTATGTCTACGTTAAGTCCTAGTGGAGGTTACGACTAATAGGAATGCGTGGGTTGCCCGAGGCCATTCTAGGAGGGAAGGATTCGAACACGGGTCCGTAATCATGTAGTCATTAGTTTCACCGTTACGCCACATAATCCCTCAAGCTGAAACTGATTCATATAAAGATAAAACTGATGGGTTTTTGCATAGTTTGATTTATATGTGAAGGGTTAAGATGAGAGAAAAGACAAATTGAAAAGAGAAAAGGCCGAATCAAGTTTTTTTTTTAAATTAAAGTTTCTTACGGTACTCTAATGATTCAATGTCATGAATGTTTTGTTTCATCCAACATTGAATGAGGTAGTGTGTTTTCAACCCCTTCTATTAGACATTACGGAGCGTCACACTGCCAAATATAGTACTTTGGAACTTCACTTAGAGACATATTATTCAAGATAACAGAGGGAGTGTAAGCATTAGGATCTACTGTGTGTGTAGTGGAGAAGGAGACTTATCTGTGTGTGGGGGGAGAGAGGGCTGTGTGTGGGGGGGGGAGGAAGGGTTTTCTGGGTGTGCTGGAGGGGGAGGGCTGTCTAGGCGCTGGGTTTTCTACGTAGTTGTGTTGGGGAAGGAGTGCTGTCTGGGTATGTGGGGGAGGGGAAAGGAAGATTTTATTGGAAGGGGAAGGGAGGTTTGTCTAGGTGCGTTGGGGAAGGAGGGATGTCTGGGTGTGTTGGGGAAGGGAATGAGGGTTGTCTGGGTGTGTTGGGGAAGGAGGGATGTCTGGGTGTGTTGGGGGAAGGGAAGGAGGGTTGTCTGGGTGTGTTGGGGAAGGAGGGATGTCTGGGTGTGTTGGGGAAGGAGGGATGTCTGGGTGTGTTGGGGAAGGGAAGGAGGGTTGTCTGGGTGAGTGTTGGGGAGGGGAAGGAGGGTTGTCTGGATGTGTGTTGGGGAAGGAAGGTTGTCTGAGTGTGTTGGGGAAGGAAGGTTGTCTTGAGTGTGTGTTGGGGAAGGAAGGTTGTCTGAGTGTGTGTTGGGGAAGGAAGGTTGTCTGAGTGTGTGTTTGGGGAAGGAAGGTTGTCTGAGTGTGTGTTGGGGAAGGAAGGTTGTCTGGATGTGTGTTGGGGAAGGAAGGTTGTCTTGAGTGTGTGTTGGGGAAGGAAGGTTGTCTGAGTGTGTGTTGGGGAAGGAAGGTTGTCTTGAGTGGTGTTGGGGAAGGAAGGTTGTCTTGAGTGTGTTGGGGAAGGAAGGTTGTCTGAGTGTGTGTTGGGGAAGGAAGGTTGTCTGAGTGTGTGTTGGGGAAGGAAGGTTGTCTTGAGTGTGTGTTGGGGAAGGAAGGTTGTCTGAGTGTGTGTTGGGGAAGGAAGGTTGTCTGAGTGTGTGTTGGGGAAGGAAGGTTGTCTGAGTGTGTTGGGGAAGGAAGGTTGTCTGAGTGTGTGTTGAGGAAGGAAGGTTGTCTGAGTGTGTGTTGGGGAAGGAAGGTTGTCTTGAGTGTGTGTTGGGGAAGGAAGGTTGTCTGAGTGTGTGTTGGGGAAGGAAGGTTGTCTGAGTGTGTGTTGGGGAAGGAAGGTTGTCTGGATGTGTGTTGGGGAAGGAAGGTTGTCTTGAGTGTGTGTTGGGGAAGGAAGGTTGTCTGAGTGTGTGTTGGGGAAGGAAGGTTGTCTTGAGTGTGTTGGGGAAGGAAGGTTGTCTTGAGTGTGTGTTGGGGAAGGAAGGTTGTCTGAGTGTGTGTTGGGGAAGGAAGGTTGTCTGAGTGTGTGTTGGGGAAGGAAGGTTGTCTGAGTGTGTGTTGGGGAAGGAAGGTTGTCTGAGTGTGTGTTGGGGAAGGAAGGTTGTCTGGATGTGTGTTGGGGAAGGAAGGTTGTCTTGAGTGTGTGTTGGGGAAGGAAGGTTGTCTGAGTGTGTGTTGGGGAAGGAAGGTTGTCTGAGTGTGTTGGGGAAGGAAGGTTGTCTTGGGGGAGAGTTGTTGTGTTGGGGAAGGAAGGTTGTCTGAGTGTGTGTTGGGGAAGGAAGGTTGTCTGAGTGTGTGTTGGGGAAGGAAGGTTGTCTGAGTGTGTGTTGGGGAAGGAAGGTTGTCTGAGTGTGTGTTGGGGAAGGAAGGTTGTCTGAGTGTGTGTTGGGGAAGGAAGGTTGTCTGAGTGTGTGTTGGGGAAGGAAGGTTGTCTGAGTGTGTGTTGGGGAAGGAAGGTTGTCTTGAGTGTGTGTTGGGGATTAGACTGCCTTTCCTGGATAGACTAGGACCTTCCCGGAGCGGCAGGCCTTGTGGCGAGTCTTGGTGGCGGTGTGGCGGGCACGACAGCCTTCCCGCCCTCAAGGCTGTACACCTTGCCTTGTCCCGCCAGCCTTCAGGTGCCATTAGGCTATCACTCATTAAATTATCATTCCTATATTTTATTTAATCGCGTTGCGTCTCTGAAAAAGATCAAGAAAGTACTATTTATGGAACTTTTGTTATGTAATTGTTTTTTAAAGTTTGAGATATTCAGGAATTCTAATATTTGTTTTCATGATGCGGTTATTTATTTCGCTCTAGAATACAACAATTTGACTTAATTCACTTGATTTTTTTTTTTTATTAACTTCTTTGTTGTTGTTTTTGTTTGATTTGTTTGTCGCATTCCTTTTCATTCTTTACATTCCCTTTTATTTTTCCCTGGGAGTCTTTGTGCTGCCTCTGCCTCCACGCTTGCTTTGTCCTCAACCTTGGGACTCGCTACGTAAACATTGCGTTCGCTGAAGGTGAACAACAAACGCAGGTGATTCCGCGTCGACCTGCTGTATTGACGGGGTGCAGTCAGTTCGTACACAAGTTGTTTCGTACACCAGTAGATTCGTACATCAAAAAGTTGTTTCCTAGTACTATATATGAAACCATAGTCGTTTCATACACTCAGCTCAGAGTTGAACTTGACTACTAGAGTTACGATACGACACCAGGTATGTACGAAACAACTAACAAAACCTGGGTACGAAACAACTTGTGTACGAAATTCCCTGTAACGGTGTTGACGAAGCTCACGCACGCACGCACGCACGCACGCACGCACGCACGCACACACCGGTAATAATGAGCTCCAAGCTCGCACTGAGAGGGTGAAACTGGCGATCGCGAGCCAGCTCGCGTGGACAAGACCATGGGTGAATGACACACACACACAGCCTTAGGTAGCCTCGTAATGGCATAGTTTATTTTAGCTTCAGAGGCTTAAGACCGCCATATCCTAATCCTCTCATCCATTGCAACATCCACAGCATCTCTATCCTGCCAGACGTCTCAACCTTCATCCTTATCTATCCATCACAAGATCCATAACCATCATTTCCTCCTCTGTACACCCCAGACACGCCTTGCCTTACCTGTCCCCATACATTCCGATCACCACACTTCCGGTTTCTCTCTATTCATGGCGCACAGTTAAACCAACACTAACCCTGTCCCATTAATTCTTACCTACTACCCGAACATCCACACCACCCATCTCTTCCTCATTCCAATCTCCTCTCTCTCCCTCCCTTCCTTCCTTCTCCCTTCTCCCATCAACGTTACAGCCTATGTCTCTCCTCTCTCTATCTATCTCTCTCTCTATCTATCTCTCTCTCTCTATCTATCTCTCTCTATCTATCTCTCTCTCTCTCTATCTCTCTCTCTCTCTATCTCTCTCTCTCTCTATCTCTCTCTGTCTATAACTCTCTCATTAACTCATAGATTACCACAGTAGGATGTATGAACGAAGAACGTGAGTTAGGAAAGAGTAGGAAGTAACACGCGAACAACTTTCAACGGGAATTTGTCTGCCGAAGGGTTTTGGGAGAGTGACAGTTATGGGAGAGAGGGGAGTGAGGAGGAAGGAGAGTGAGAGAGAAAAGGTTAGGAAGAAGGGAGGACACTGAACTGTTGAAGAAGTGTGTGTGTGTGTGTGTGTGTGTGATGGTCTGACAGGAAATACGTACACTACTGCTTTAGGTGTGTGTGTGTGTGTGTGTGTGTGTGTGTGTGTGTGTGTGTGTGTGTGTGTGTACGTATACATACATTCTCACAATTCTGTAAAAGTGAAAGTGTATTGGCATGACTCCAGCACGATGTTGCGACTAGTGACTGAACTAATACCACACACACACACACACACACACACACACACACACACACACACACAACCACCACACCACACACACACACACACACACACACAACACACACACACACACACACACACACACACACACACACACACCAACACACACCACACATCAGCACAACTCACACCACACACTGACGCAACCACCCCACACGGATCACACAAATCACACTCCACACTACAAACACACCACACACGCACCACACAACGAAAAACCACAACACACACGAAGGACACACTCACACACCACCCACACACACACGAACGTGGCACACCGCGCGATGGTAGGTTGATAACGTTCTTCTGTCACTCTCGGTAGGCGGTTCGAATCCTCGCGTCCGGGGATTTTCACTTGACAAATTCGGGCGGTTACTGTCCCCCTTGAGCAAGGGGATGGGGGGGTGTGGTGTGTGAGGTCCCAGCATTGCCCAAAGATCGGTAATAATGAGCTCCAAGCTCGCACTGAGAGGGTGAAACTGGCGATCGCGAGCCAGCTCGCGTGGACAAAGACCATGGGTGAACGACACACACCCACACACACCCACACACACCCCCACACCCACACGCACACGCAACCCCCCCCCACACACACACACCTGTAACGAAGCCTTATTTATGTATCTGAAGACTAATCTATAAGACATAAACCAAAAAAAAAAACCTGTTTGTATTCTACCCTGCACCCCGCTAGGAACCACCGCTAATTAAGGTATGCTCCACAGCCCTCCGCCCTCAGGCTCGCCCACCTCTGCTATCTGGGGAGTTTTCGTAGAGGGAGAGGTCGTGTCCCTTTGTCCAGGTGTTGTTATTGGTAGTGAATAACGTTGCTTGTTTTATGCTTGTATGTGTGTCACGGTGGCCTGAAGTACTTGTATAGGTGGCTTAAGACTATACCGTATCCTGATCTTATATCCATCGTAGCATTCACAGCCTTCTAGTTACCTTTGTTCTCTTTCTCTTTCTCTTTCTCTTTCTCTTTCTCTCTCTCTCTCTCTCTCTCTCTCTCTCTCTTCTCTCTCCTCTCTCTCTCTCTCTCTCTCCTCTCTCTCTCTCTCTCTCTATGATAACTCCAGAAAGAGAGTGAGAGAGAGGGGGGGGGGGCAGGGCAAGTGAACGAGGGTGGAAACGTGAGGGGGTAATTAAGTGGCGGAAGAGACAAGATTCCATGGAAAAAGGACATAATATCTAGTCTTGTGAACAAGTTTAAGTTAATATCATGAATCACTGAATTTATTAAGCGGCGAAAACAGGAACTACCACGTGTAGGTCTCGCGGCCTCTTGTAGCTTCCTTATTTTATTATGTTCTAATGAAAACTTGTAAGTGTTTCAATATGGCTCTCTCCTTCCTCTCTCTCTCTCTCTCTCTCTCTCTCTCTCTCTCTCTCTCTCTCTCTCTCTCTCTCTCTCTCTCTCTCTCTCTCTCTCTCTCTCTCTCTCTCTCTCTCTCTCTCTCACATACATTGGTCTTTTGTTTCTCTCGTTCGCTTTTTTATTTATTTCTCTCCATCTCCATCTTTCCTTTTATTCTTTGCTAGTATTGGTTTTTACTTTCTTTATCTGATGTTTTTTTTTATTTATATTATATTAATGCCTTTAAATCCATTCACACTACTGACCAAGGACTAACACTTTTCCTCCCTCCTGCAGGCATAGGGATAGACGACACCTTTGTCATGCTGGCGGCCTGGCGACGCACGAAAATCCAGGACTCGGTGCCCGACAGGATGGCAAAGACCTTCAAGGATGCCGCCGTCAGTGTCACCATCACCTCAATCACCGACATGATCTCATTCTTCATCGGTGCCATCACGCCCTTCCCCTGCGTCCAGATATTCTGCCTCTACACAGGTAAGTCTGGTTATCATCTCCACGTGCAGGTTGTCTAGAGTCGCCGCACGTTAACTCCTTCATGCCCAGATCATTCCTTTGCTATATAAAATCATCTGTTAGCCATAAAATGATAAAAAGTAACTTAATACACCAAATTAGTTAGTGGACAAGGATACTAAACAGGTCATATCTATAAAATATTGCTTATATTCACTAAAATTCGTCTAATGGTAACCAAATTACAATGGAAATTACGTTCTGGGCCTCAAGCGGTTAAGTTGGCGAAAATTAGGTCCCTTCACTCCCCTCTTCCGAACGCACGGGATTGACTGAGGTGTTGGGTGAGAATGCGTTACTCCATATTCCGCCCTAAAGTGTGGCCACCGAGAGAGCCTCTCGGTGGCCACGCCTAAAGCCCCAACACCCAACACCTCAGCCAGTCCCGTGCGTGCGGAAGGGGGGAGTGAGGGGGCTCAATTTTCGCCAACTTAACGTGCGGCAACTACAGGGGCTTTATACAGGTGAGTCTTCCTTGTATACAGGTAATGGAAGATAGATAGATATTTATTAACTGCAAAAATACAAGTAAAAGATATACAATTTAGGTTATGGGCCAATAAAAGCCATATAACAAATTTCAAAACAATGACTTAACACAAAAAATAACTTAAAAACATAAGAGAATCTAAAAAAAAGATTATGCACCTTTAACACATGCCAAGAAAACAAGAGTAAAATAATGATTAAACCGTATTAACTAAAAACCACAAAGCCAAAAGAACTAAATATAATCATCGAACCTCTGACATAAATGACTCAAGAAAATAAACAAATATTGATTGATTGGTTTAATGCCAAAAAAAAATAATAATAATGATAAAAATAATAATAAATAAATAAATAAATAAACAAATATTCAAATCAACATTACACTTCAGGGAAAAAAACGTCCAGGTAGGGGAGTGGCGGCAGTGAGGGTAGGGAAGGGCGGCAGTGAGGGCGTGGTTGCCGGGAAGTCAGGGCTGATGTGTAGAGGGAAAGTCTGGGAAGCGTTAATTACTACTGTGGTTATTACGTATTATCATGCTTATTAAATTTCTACAGTGTTTTGTTTGGTGAAGTACAATATATGGACGTTTCTTTTCATCATGGTTTCGTTTATTGAAGGGTTTAATCGCTTTAAATATCACCTGTTGTATTAATGTATTTGATGTAGTTAACAGTTAAATGTGTCAGGTTTCTACAGGTATGAGTCTTGTTTCGTTTTCATCTAAGTCTCTAGGGTCACCTAGTCTTGTAGGGGAGAGCGGGGCAGGTTGCATCGAGGGTAGGTTGCATCATTGCCTCTAACTCGCATGCTATCACACGTACATAGTCTTAATACTACTACTACTACTACTACTACTATAAACTACTACTACTACAACTACAACAATAATAATAATAAAAAAAGTTAATGCGAGTTAGAGGCAATGATGCAACCTACCCTCGATGCAACCTGCCCCGCTCTGCCCTATTGTTATCCTCTAGGTCCTCAAGGAAACATTTCAGGTCAGGACACTTATTACAAATTGGACATAGTATTTAAGAATTATTGATGAAGGTTCGGACAGAGATGAGACGAGTGAATAGTTAACCCCGTGAGGCCCAGGGCGTAATTTCCATTGTAATTTGGGTACCATTAGACAATTTTTAGGGAATGTAAGCAATGTGTTATAGATATGACCTGTTTAGTATCCTTGTCCACTAGCTAATTTGGTATATTCAGATACTTTTTCGTAATTTTGTGGCTAACAACATACAATTTCATATAGAAAAGGAAAGATCTGGCGTGAAGGTGGTAGCAAAACACAGGCTGAATTTAACAGGGATCTCTTATCTCTGCACTTGGACGATCTTCACAGAGAACTGGGAAAACTTATTGATTTATCTTTGATGTAGTAGTATTCCTCCTTCAACCAAAGATTTCCTGCCACCTATCCCCTTATGATGGTGACTGATGGTGTGTGTGTGTGTTTGCATCCCCTTATGGTGGTGACTGATGGTGTGTGTTGCAGGGACGGCGGTGCTCACGACCTACCTGTGGCACATCACCTTCTTCGGCGGCTGCATGGCGCTCTCCGGCTACATGGAGAAGGGACAGAGGCACGGCATCACCTGTCGCAGAATCAAGTCCAAATCGGAGTCAGGTGAGGGACGCGATGTTGCTTTGGGAGACTGCAATTTATTTTCAGATACAGTTGAAAGGTTTGAAAGAAAACTACTTATGAAAATTTAACTTAATGATGGCAACCAAAAGAACAATCTCTGATAAATCTTTAAGGATGAAAATGAAAACTTTGATCTGTCAGAATAATATGAAAAAATGGGTTGTAAGTAATTAAACTATAAAAACATGAATCTTGGGCATCCTTCTCTAAGCCTCTCGTAGGTGTTATAATGATCCCAAGTGGACGTCAAGTAAATGGTGAATGTAATGGTAAAAGTGAATGGCCATGCTTGTATGTGCTCAGTGGGCGGCCTTTCCTCTTCCTGCACAGTGAACGAGAGCAAGTGTTTCCGCATGTTCTGCACGGGCGGCATCAACGAGGAGGATCCCTACAACCCGCAGGACAACAAGCACCACGCCCTCATGGCGTTCTTCAGGGACTACGTAGCGCGATTCCTCAACATCCCGGCCATCAAAGGTGAGACGAAGGTCCTGTCAGCGTGGAGGCATGTCTCTATTCACCCTTGGCACAGCTATGGATTAAAGAGGAATGATTATGATGCTGGATTATATATTTGGGAAACTAAATTCAGTACTTGTTAAAATCTGGTCGTTCTGTTAAGTCTTATAACTCTTGTAGGATATTATTATGAGAGAGAAGCCTGGCTATTTTAGTGTATATATCAGCGGAAACTCATCTCTTACCTGTAAATTCATTGTTTTATGTACTTTTGTCGGTCAGATTATCCTGTGAAATGTCTGCGCAAGGGTTTGTGGTTAACCTAAAGTTGTGGTTACTATGAAAAAAGCTTAAAAGATCTCCCACAAAATGGCATTGTATATTTGTGATGGATGATTCTGACACATGAGTGTGTATAGCCTGCATGTGTGTGTGTGTGTGTGTGTGTGTGTGTGTGTGTGTGTGTGTTGTGTGTGTGTGTGCGCGCGCGTGCGTGTGTTGAGGCCTTCCTTCTTTGTCCTCTGTTTATCCTCGCTACCCAACAATCAATTGCTTTCTTCCAACTATTTCTGGTACATATGTAACTGTACTTATGTGTGTGTTTAGGGCATCAGTAGTCATGTGTTGCGAGCATGAATGTGTGTGTGTGTGTGTGTTGAGGGGATCAGTGTGCACGTATATACATGCTGAGGGTCATCAGTGAGCAGCTTGTGACCCCGCCTCTCCCTCGCAGCCCTGGTGGTGATGGTGTTCCTGATCTACTGATGGTGGCCTGCTGGGGCTGCACCATGGTCAAGGAGGGGCTGGAGCGACGCAGACTCTCACGCGATGATTCCTACTCCGTTGAATTTTACGACCGCGAAGACATGTACTTCCGCGAGTACCCTTACAGGATCCAGGTGAGCGCCCTTTACCCTCCCTGGCCTGTTATAGCTTTATCCATAGCTTGATTATGTTTCCTCCTGCGCATCCTCTCCCTCCTGGCTCCTTCCTATCTCTTGACTTTCTTCAATTCCTTTGTCTTTCCTAGTATATTTTTCATTACTTTTTTTCATCTAATTCTATCTCGCCTTTCTTTTCCTTTCTCTTTCCTCGTCTATATTTTTCATTACTCTTTTTCCTCTAATTCTATCTCGCCTTTCTTTTCCTTTCTCTTTCCTCTCCTCGTCTATATTTTTCATTACTTTTTTTTCATCTAATTCTATCTCTCCTTTCTTTTCCTTTCTTTCCTATTCTATATTTTTCATTACTTTTTTCCTCCGAGTTCTCCCGTGTCTCCATTAGTACCATTACTCCTTTGTGCCTGTCCACCTGTGCCTCTCTATCCTCCCTTTGGGCCTCTACCTCTGATCTCTTATCTCCGACCTTCTTTGTCCTTTATTTTTGACTTCCCTATCCTCCCTCCCGTCTTCCATCCCTCTCCATTATAATTGCACTTCTGTTATTCTCTCTCATTCCATTTTCCTTGGCTGCCATTGCAACTGTCCTCTGTTTGGGAAAGTTTAATTCTAGTGCAGCAAATTTAGTATTCCTTCAGGAAACTTAACTTTGTGTCAAGTCTCCTATCTTTTTCATGATTCCTTACATGATTACGGTCGATGCACCCATGAAAAAAGGCTGTAATATCACCCTTACCCACAGGTCGCCATCACGGGAGATGTGAACTACAGTGATCCCCAGACACAGCAAGACTTGATGGCACTACACCAGAAATTTGAGAACATGACCTACGTCGCCGGTCCGCTGTACACGGAGTCCTGGATCAGGGCCTGGCTCGGCTTCCTAGACCGAAACCAAGACTACCTCGGCCTCAATGTGACCAGCGAGGAGGAATTCATCGACAGTTTGAGAGATGTAAATTTTTCCTCGTGTTTGTAGGATTTGGCTAACTTTTTCCTCGTGTTTGTAGGATTTGGCTAACTTTTTCCTCGAGCTTGTAGGATTTGGCTAACTTTTTCCTCGAATTTGTAGGATTTGGCTAACTTTTTCCTCGAATTTGTAGGATTTGGCTAACTTTTTCCTCGAGTTTGAAGGATTTAGCTGTGTGAATGTTGTTGTTAGTCTGATTGCGTAACTTATTCCTGCGAAAGTTCTGGAGGATTATGTTACGTTGCAAGGGAAGTTGAGATCTTGTTAAGTGACCACCACGAGATCTCTTTTTCTAGACAGAGATCTCTTTTCTAGTGTTTGCTCTTATCTCACATCTCTGAAGCCTCCAGTGACTTATAACCAGCAACCATAAGATTCTTGTTTTATTTATTATAACAGAACAGGAAACATTTATCTCAGTGTACATTTACTTTTACTTACTTTACATTACAATTTATTTTATCCAGCTTTTCGCTTGGCTAGATGTGTCAGCGGAAATTAAAACTTCCAGTATTTATGACTTCCCCATTGTGTTTGTAGGCATTGTGAAGCTCAAGGCCTGTAAGGAAGTGTCCCTCACCTCTGTTTTCTCCTCCAGGTGTACCTTTCCGGGCCTGCCAATCCGTTTGCTCAAGACGTGACCTTCAATGAGAACTACACCCGTATCGTTGCGTCGCGCTTCATCGTGCAGACGTATAAGATCCTGGACGCCAACGCGGATAGGGACATGATGGAGGCGTTGAGGAAGGTGGCGCTGGAGTCAAAGTTCAATGTGACGGTGTTCAATCCCTTCTTCATCTTCTTTGATCAGGTACAGTGTGTGGTTTTTAACAGTTAGCTTGATGGTAGGGTGGATGACTTGATTCTGTCTTCTAGGGTAAAACTTGGCAGGTGTATGTGGTAATGCTCAGAATTATCCAGACCTTTGCATATAAATTATTATAATGGCTCCAGTTTGGCTCCAGTTTAGCAGTGATTGTAACTCTTGATGGTGTGTGTGTTGCAGTATGTGTTGGTGAGGACCACGAGCATCCAGGCCATCAGTCTGGCAGCGGGCGTCATGATGGTGGTGTCGCTCATCTTCATCCCCAACCCGCTGTGCTCCCTCTGGGTCGCCTTCTCCATCGTCTCCATTGAGATCGGCGTGGTGGGCTACATGACTCTGTGGGGCGTCAACCTGGACTCCATATCCATGATCAACCTCATTATGTGTATTGGCTTCAGCGTGGACTTCTCGGCTCACATATCCTATGCTTACCTGGCGGCCAAGGTGGACACTCCCGAGGAGCGGGTTCGGGAGTGCCTGTATGCCCTGGGCTTGCCCATCCTGCAGGGGGGACTGTCGACCATCCTGGGCATCACTGCACTCATCCTCGCCCCGTCCTACATATTCATCACTTTCTTCAAAACTGTCTTTCTGGTCATCTTCTTCGGCGCCATGCACGGGATCTTCCTCCTGCCGGTGCTTTTGTCCCTCTTTGGCCCAGGGTCGTGCACAAAGAAAAAGTCTCCAACTATCAGAAATCCTGGACATCCCTTCTACGTTCATGGTAATGACCTGACTCCCGTGGATCCCAAGGACCCCAGCGGCTTAAAGATCCCTCGTCCTCACAGTGTGATCCCTGCACACAATGGCATAGTGACCACTGTGCCCGGGACTCTGGTGCGTCCCGGCACCCTGCTGCCTCCTGGTGCCTCCAACAAAGATGATGGCCAGAATCTGGAAAAAGATTTAGGATTGGGCACCTCAGGCGAAGAGTCCAGCGAGTCTAGCCTGAGCAAAGGCGTCACCTCCCGGCGTGGGGGTCCCGAGTTAGTGCCGGGCAGTGGCGGGCGCCGCAGCCTGCCCATCATGGAGGTGTACAGCAATAACGGGTATGTCAGCGACGACCTGGAGGCCGAGGAACGGAGAGCTCAGGAGCGTCGGTTAGACCGCTACGGTGAGTGGGAAGACCTGCGCCAGAGTCTGCCCAACCACCGTCCAGTCGACTACGTCTCTCCGCCCGCCGCCGGTCGGCGCTCCAACTCCACGCGCCCCCACAGCCAAGATCGTTCCCGTCCCTCTGACTCGAGGGAGCGCCGGAATTCTTCAGCGACAAGACACGGGTCGCGCGCCTCTCAGGAGCCTCGGGGCCGCTACCGTGACCGCCACTAAGGCGCCGCATGGGTGCCGTGTGCCATGGCCCTGTACAGTGTACATAGTGTGAAAGGACAGGTCCAGCGGAACCCGCCCAGGCTCTCCCTCCCGTCCTTACTGAGGTACTAAGGCGCTCCACAGGCGGTGCCATCCTGACCTCCTGCCAAATTGTTAGTCTACCGTTAAGGATGTCATTCCTTCCAATGATGCAAGTGTTCTGCAACAAATAATGAATTTTGAAGAACCACCAACGAGGTGTTTGCGGAGTGTGTTGAGTGACTGATGGGCACAGAGGCTGCTGCCGCCGCTGCTCAGCGGGCTGGCCCACACACTGGCCAGCCACTTCATTTCAGGGAAAAAGTTTTTATCACTTGAGGCAATCCGTTGGCGGAGACTGTGACGTGCCAGACAGAGGATGGCAGAGCGTGTGTTGTCGTGTGCGCCGAGACCCGGCCAGCACCCGCACTGTGACGTGTGCACCTGTGCGCGTGCACAGCAGTCGGTGTCTGTGCACAGCGGTGCCGGGAAGCCTCGATAGACTTTATTATGCTTGTTTTGTCTTATTTATCAAATCTTCAAATACGTCCAGTCAGGTCCAGCTGACCAAGCTCACAACTAAGTAGTTTTTTAATCATCGTAAACTGTATCAGTTGCGTGTGTTTGTGGTGGGTTGCAGTCCAGTGGCCGACACCTTTCTAGAAAAGAAAAAATTTAATGTTTCAATACTCCAATTTTATCATGTTTTAATATTATTATGTGTAACGTGTAAGTTTAACGTCATAATATATGTAAGTGCTCATTTATTGTTTGTACCTACGTTGTGTGTATGTATGTATGTATGTATGTATGTATGTATGTAGGAAGAGGCTGCCCCCCCCTCACCATCTGTCATTCCCCAGCAAGATGTTCCCACACGAGTACAAAGACATTTGTTACAACGACTTTGTTGTGTTGATGGTGTGTTGAAAGAGTTAGTGTTGCGGCGGCCTGTCCATGGCTGAGCCGGGAGTCAAGGACCACAGTGCTGACGGCCGCCCACTTGATAATCAGAAAATAAGATAAACTGGCAGAGAATAGCCTCACAAAATTCAGTATTATTAAGCTCTTCTAAGTGTTTTTGTATTAGTAATGTCACTAATAAATTGTTTTGACAGATTTATTAATATTCTTCAGTTCTCCTATTATGTAAGTGTTGTTATAACTAGTGATGGGACTATTTATTATGTAAGTGTTGTTATAACTAGTGATGGGACAAAACATCAGAACCTGACCACTATCATAACCAGTGATGGGACGAAACATCGGAACCTGACCACTATTATGTATAAGTGTTGTTATAACTAGTGATGGGACGAAACTTTAGAACCTGACAACTTTTATGACCCAAGTTGGACCGTCAATACATCCTGACATGGTAAAAGTTTGTAAATAATATTAAGCATACTTTAAACAGCATTTTTCATCCCCTAAAAATTGAGTGGTAAATTTCCTCCTTCGAAGAGTAAGCTGGCAGAGGGTCAGAATATATACTAAGTTTAACAAGCATTTTGTATATGGATTTCCCCGGGATGTGCAGCACTAGTTACTGCTGGAAACACGCACACACTCTGGAGATCTATGTGCAAGATGCTCCTTAAACTTTGTATATATTCTGACCCACAGCCAGCTTACTCTTTGAACTTTTTTGAAGATAGACAAAATATACTGCTGAAAATGTTAATTTTCATTCTGATGTTCAAAATGTATTCAATTATTTTCCCTCCACACGCGTTTATTCAATTACGAAACTTAACATGGAAGAGTGTCTCCCATACTCACCCCAATACCCAGGGTCTTGTTCCAGCCTCTCCTGTAGCACACAAAGCTTTGCCGTGCTATGACAGGCCTCAGGTCCACTGGTCCCATCACAGTCCGGCAGCAATACACGTGTGGCCTGCAAGGGGAGGAGGTTATAAGGGGTCCACAAGATAGCGTCAGCACCTGTGGCGAAGCTAGGCATCTATCAACGGGGGGCACAGCTGTGTATGGGGGGGCAATGTGGCAAGCGAAACTGGGACATTCTGATGTCACATAGAAGGGTATTAAGGCATATCGTCAGTCACAGGTCCAAGCAGATTACGGCAGCCATGGTTAGTGTGTGGGGGGGGGGAGCACCTGGTGGGCTCCGTATTCTCATGAAGGGGGGGGGGGGTTACGCGCCCCCTCCCCGTAGCTACGCCACTAGCTATAGCCGATCTGCCGTAATATAAGGTAAAGAAAACTAGGCACCAACCATTACTTTGCAGGGAGGACTAAACTACCTCAAATTACACGTAAGCTCCCTCACTCCCTCTCCCACTCACAGTGGCGCCGCCAGAAAATTTTGACTAGGGTGGCCCAGGCTGGATACACATCTAGTGTGGGGGGCCATGGCATAGCCATACAAAAAAATGGTTAAATTTTCATTAGACCTCTGACTCAAATCTGAGGTGGCTAATGAGACTTCAGGTGTGGCCGTGGCCACCCTTTAGATCCGCCACCACCCACTCATTCCTCTCACTCTCTCCCTTTCTCTCTCTACTACCTTACACTGCAGAAATATGAAGAAAAACTACAAAATAAAGCGTTATTTGGCCAAAATTCATCTTCCTCCTCCCAGCTGCCCTCCACACGCACGTCCTGCCTGATAGCTGGCGCGCCCTCGACTGTCGCTCATACCGGATTACTCAAGGAACTAAACACTGCTTCGAAACAGTAAAGTGACTAAACCTTTCCCTTATTTCTTTCCCACGCCCTGACCTGTTGACCTTTGACTAATAATTCTTGACCTGTAACGTTATCTTAAGTCTTAAATGTTGGTAAATGTGAGTTAGTAATAGTGTTGGTAAAGTTTTGTAGTAGTATTTTTAAAGTTTATATTGATAGAGTTCGTTACTGCTTCGAACTAGTTAAACAGCGTCGCAGAGGATTGTGGGTAGGATATCATCTTTTTTTTTTTTGCTACGTAGTTTGTGAGTTGTTAAAGGACTGGATTGCTTTGTTAGCAGTGACGTAGCTAGGTAGCTATCAATGGGGGGCTCCTGGGAGGGGCACTAGGCAAGTGGAGCTCAGGGGCCACTCTGATGCCACATATGTAGAAGGGTATATTCTAAGATCAGATCAGTGGTGGGTTATAGAGCATTATACAGAATACGGCAGCCATGGCCAGTGGGGGGGCACCTGGGGGGGGCACAGGATTCTCATCGGGGAGCACGTGCCTCCCCATGCCCCCCCGTAGCTACGCTGCTGGGTGCTGGTGGCTGTGGTGATGTGCAGTTATGTACAGTTGGTAAGGTAAAGATGGGACATACGCTATGCTGGCCGTGGCCTCGGTGCTCATCTCCGTCGCATTAGCTATTGAGCCTGCTGTGGTAGGTGAGAACCAGTTAAGCTCCATTCACACATTCCATAATCGAACCACGATAGCGCCACCAATTTAATTATTGACGCTATCGTGAAATTTAACCACGATAAACGCAGACCACGATAGCCTCACAACAATGTCACGCTGCCTGTAAGTATGTGTCATGACGGTCGTAAGATGGTCACGATGGAGTCATGCAAGATCAAGTGGGGGGTCAATATATATATATATATATATATATATATATATATATATATATATATAATAAATATATATTTATAATTATCTATTCCTTGCAAAAGGGGGGGTCCGAGGGGGCCCCCCCGTCGGCACGCCACTGACCACGACAATGCAATGAACGTATCACGATAGCGTCAAGAGCTAGCAATATGCCCCACGGGTGGGTGTTGATGATGGAGAAGGAAAGGGTTCAAAGGGGGTAGAGATGAAGGTGGGAGAAACGGGTGGGTGTTGCTGATGGAGAAGGGGGAAACGGGGGGGGGGTTGTAATAAAGAAGGGGCTGTGGTGTTGGTGGGGAAACGGGGGGAGGTGATGGAGAAGGCGTTGTTGGGGGGGTGGAGAGAGAGAGAGAGAGAGAGAGAGAGAGAGAGAGAGAGAGAGAGAGAGAGAGGAGAGAGAGAGAGAGAGAGAGAGAGAGAGAGAGAGAGAGAGAGAGAGGGGGGGGGGGCACAAGTTTTCTCAAGAGTTTTCAAGGTAACTTTTCTCACCTTGCGAACCCCAGCTTTCCTCAATCCCTTACGCTGTCTATAGCTGTCACCTCCACCATTAATCTACAAACCTACACGCCTAGTAAAATATAACTTGACAATCACATTACCTCTTTAAGCAGGGGATAGGCGAGGACGACACACCCTCCCTCCATCGTGGTCGCCGCAGCACTGAGGGGATGTGACGTCACGTGCATTTCTCCGAACTACTCCATCGAACCATGTGTCGAGTATTTACCCAAAGTTTCATTGTTTCAGCTTTTTCCTTTACTTTTAATCTACTGTTGTTATCTCTTCTGATATTATGTTTGTGGTATTGATTGGTTGAGGTTGAGGTTGGTTTTTGTTGATTGTGGTTGTTTGTTGTGGTATTTGGTTTGTTGTGGTTATTTGATTGTGATTGTGGTTTGTGGTATTAATTGAGGTTGAGGTTGGAGGTTGAGGTATTTCTATGTGATTATGCTTACGGGATGATTCAGAGACTTTGGTGTTTGGTAAGAAGAAAGTATGGTATGTATGTAACAGAAATAGTACCAGATTGTGAACTATAGTCTATTTTTTTTAACAAGGCGAAAATTCCAGTCTATCTTAAGGTCTCATGCTTAAAATGATGCCTATGTTTACCTGATAATAGGGTTAACTATGATAAAATACAACTGAAATATAGAAGAACCGTAGTATTCCCTTCTCCTGGCATCAAATATCAGTCAGTAAGCAGCAAGGGGTCAGGATTTTTGCCTTGTTAAAAAAAATAGACTATAGTTATACGAAGCTTATTGATTTGATTTGGTGTTTATGTAAATTGCTTGTTTGACTAGAATATAATCCTAACAACCCAAAGGACGACAATTCATGGTTATTCATTTAGTCACTTCCATCATTTTTTAGCAGTCATTCCTCTCAACATGTAAAATTAAACGCAAACTTAATCAACTATTAGCTAGAAAACATAAAAAGTACAGAAATGAGCAGCATTCAATATCTTCCCTCCGTTTGGTTAGTAATTTCAAGAGATCGCTGTAATACTGAAACACTTTTTACTGAAATTAAAAATAGGTCTGGCTTATGACAAGAGAATAAAGTTACATTACCTTAATAACTAAAATCCTTCTTTGTCCGCCACTCGCACACACACCACACACACACACACACACACACACACACCTATCACCTCGTACACCTATTCACCAGAGATAAGTTGATAAAAAGAAGAGGGAAGAGAAGGAGGAGAATGAAATAAGGACATCAATAAGCATTAAAAAAAGAAGGGATGAAATGTGAAGATAACTACAATCTTTATTTCTTCGCCAAACACACCACACACACACACACACACACACAAACACACACACCTCATCCTATCACCTCCTTCACCTCTTCACCTGTGAGAAGCTGATAAAAAAAGAGGGAAGAGGAGGAGGAGGAGGAGGAGGAGGAGGAAGATGATGAAATACGGGTATCACAAAACATTAAAAAGGGACGAACTGTGAAGATAACAATGATACAACCCTTTCCAAATGCAGATAAGGAGATAAAGAGGATGGGTGGCGGTGAAGGGAAGACCATGGAGAGAAAGGGAATAGTAGAGGGCATGGAGGGAGTCTTGGTACCTTATCTGTGTCTCTATGTAGGGGTGGTCAATGGTCAGAAGCAGAGTTAAGTTATGATAAGTGTCCCTGAGTGGTCATGAGTGGCTGAGGGAGGGTAGATTAGGTCACGATGGGAAGAGGGAAGAGGTTAATATGTGACTTAGAGAGATACAAAATGTAAAGAAATGTGAAGGAATTTGTGAAGCGTGTACAGAAAAGGAATAAAAGTGTAGCTATCTAAAAGAGGGGATTAATAACTTGTGGTTTTAAACAATAGGAAAATATATGACTTGGCCAAAACGATTATTTACAGAGTGATAGATACACTCTCAGAAATAAGGGGTATATTAAGGCTAGAATTGTTACATCGCACCATCACTACCCTTTTTAAACCCTATGTCCAGGCTGGAGGGTAGATGCTGCCGATTTTATACCCTTTATCTACCCTTTATCTACCCTTTTTAGACGAGAGGGTTGCAAAAGGGTATATTTGCGTCGATCCGAAAGGGTATATTTGTAAGGGTAGAAAAAGGATAGCAGTATTTCATCACTACAAATACCCTTTTTCTACCCTTTTCCTACCCTTTTTTTCTAAGAGTGTAGAGAAATGCAGACTTTGTGATGACTATACAGAAAAGGCGATAAAGGAGTATTAGAATAAAGGTTAAGGATATAGAAAGAAAATTATTAGAAAAGTATTAGAAAGAAGTTAAGGCTATATGAACAACAGGAAGAAAAATAAATAGACCATAACGATTACAAATATACATCTAAAGAGTTAGTAGCTGTATTCTAGTCCTAATTTCGCCTCCGCTAGTTTGAAGGATCCCTGGGCCACGGTCTTGAGTCCCCCCGGCAGGGCACGGGTCATCTGCAACGCCCCCGAGGTCCTGCAAATACCAAACCAGGTCACCAGCAGCCTCAGGTCACCACACACACCAAACACACTGACCAGCCTCTCATTGTGTCTCCCCTAACAAGGCAATCGGGTGGTTAGATTCATCTAGCAGAAATTGCTGAACTACCAAAGAGGTGTTCTAGAAGATAAAACTAAGCCTCTGATTTGTTTAGATGTCTTTGGTGGGAAAAGGTAAAGTTGATGATAAATAGAAGAAACAAAGAAGAATAAAGAGATAGAGAAGAACAAAACAATGAATATAATGGAAAAAGAAGAAAGAAACTAAGAAAAAGAAGAAAACTACAAATACGAAGACAGATAAAGAAGAAATACTATTGATATGAAGAACGAGGAAGAAGAAATACTATTGATATAAAGAAAGATGAAAATAAGTAATGATAACTACTGATGATGATGATGATGAATAGAAGGAAAAGAAGTGAAAGAAGGAATGATCGAGATGGAGAGGAACAATAATACAACAAATACAAGGGGAAAAAGAACAACAGAAAGAAGGAAAACTATTGATATGAAGAAAAATAAAGAAGAAAAACAATTTATATGAAAAGAAAAAAAAATACTATCGATATGAAGAAAGAGGAAGAAAAACTATTGATATAAAAAAATTAAGAAGAAAAACTATTGAAGTAATGACTAATATAAGTGATAACTAATGAATAATAAGTAGTAAGAATAAGTAATGATTCTTATAAAAAAATAACACCCAGGACAAGAATCACATGACCAGGGTCGCCGCAGCACTCACTTGCCCATGGTGGAGGTGACGACGGCGAGGCTTGCGCCCATCACGCGCCTCATGAGGGAGGTGTGGGGGACGGAGTGGTCCAGGGGGGAGAGGGGGCGCCACGACATCTCCCTCAGGAACTCCCCGATGGCCTCGTTCACCTGGGAGGCGTGACTCAGGTGGGACAGGTAGCCGCGTCCCGGGACTGGTCTGACGGTGATCCTCTCCACGTATTCTGAAGGTGCGGGAGCATTTTTTTTCATCTATTTATTATAAAAAAAAAATTTACGTTGGAGCCTATAGCGCCTGTAGGCTGTAGCCAGTGTAGCCTGTAAACTACCCTTCCCGTCCCTTCCTTTACAACATTTCACATCCCTTCCACACTTCTACTTCTCCACAAACATTGCCTCTTCTATACACCCTCTGCCCACCATTGCCCCTTCTAACAGTCTCCCTCCCCTTATATTCCCCTCTCAAGGCCATTACCCACCTGCAGAACGATAGGCAAGCTCTAAGGGCATCGCTGGGTCGCCTTCGCCCATTAGCAACAGAATGGGTTTGGTGATGACGTCTGGTAGGGGTTCCTCCTTCTCGACTTTACTGAGGTTCATCTGGCGTAGGTGGTTGAGTGGTCCCCGCCAGTCCTCTGTTAGGGGGAGAGACGTGAGGATAGGAGGGGAAGGAAGGGATAGGGAGGGATAGATTAGTGAGGATAGGAGGGGAAGAAAGGGATAGGGAGGGATAGATTAGTGAGGAAAGGAGGGAAAGGAAGGGATAGGGAGGGATAGATTAGCGAGGATTGGAGGGGAAGAAAGGGATAGGGAGGGATAGATTAGTGAGGATAGGAGGGGAAGGAAGGGATAGGGAGGGATAGATTAGTGAGGATAGGAGGGAAAGGAAGGGATAGGGAGGGATAGATTAGTGAGGATAGGAGGGAAAGGAAAGAGATGGTTGAAAAAATGAGAAATTGATTGGTAAGCCATGGTGATTGGAGAAAAAACGAAGGATTGGTCAGAAGTAGTAGGAATAGAGATAATCAGGATAGGAGATAAATGAGAAGACGTGAAAATTAAGGAATGGACAGTTCAGCAGAATAGCGAACACATATTGGGAAAACAAAATAAAGGAAAAGAAGGCAAATATCGATGCTAAACCTCAAAACGGCTGCTTCCATGACAGTGTTGCCAGATCCTCACCTCGTCTAGAAAAGGTGAATTTATAGGCCTCCACCTCGTCCTCCGTGATGATCTTGGCCGCCACCAGAGGGCCGAGCAGCTGGTCCACCATCACGCTGTCGCTGACGTGCGCTGACAACTCCGGCAGAAGGGGAAGACGCACGAAGTAAAGGTACCTGAAGGGGGAGGAACAAGGTTGAATTAGGTTATCATTACCATTGTTGTTATTATCGTTAAAGAAGAAGGTACCTGAAGGGGGAGGAACAAGGTTGAATTAGGTTATCATTACCATTATTGTTATTATCGTTGAAGAAGAAGGTACCTGAAGGAGGAGGAACAAGGTTGAATTAGGCTATCATTACCATTGTTGTTATTATCGTTGAAGAAGAAGGTACCTGAAGGGGGAGGAACAAGGTTGAATTAGGTTATCATTACCATTATTGTTATTATCATTAAAGAAGAAGAAGTTTGAGGCAACGGATAGAGATATGAGGTTAGGTTAGTTACTTTTAAGGGGTTATAGTGAGGTTAGGTTAGTTACTTTTAAGGGGTTATAGTGAGGTTAGGTTAATTACTTTTAAGGGGTTATAGTGAGGTTAGGTTAGTTACTTTTAAGGGGTTATAGTGAGATTAGTTAGTTACTTTTAGGGTTATAGTGAGTTAGGTAGTTACTTTAGGGGTATAGTGAGATTAGGTTAGTTATTTTTAAGGGGTTATAGTGAGGTTAGGTTAGTTACTTTTAAGGGGTTATAGTGAGGTTAGGTTAGTTACTTTTAAGGGGTTATAGTGAGATTAGGTTAGTTATTTTTAAGGGGTTATAGTGAGGTTAGGTTAGTTACTTTTAAGGGGTTATAGTGAGGTTAGGTTAGTTACTTTTAAGGGGTTATAGTGAGGTTAGGTTATTACTTTAAGGGTTATAGTGAGTTAGTTAGTTACTTTTAAGGGGTTATAGTGAGGTTAGGTTAGTTACTTTTAAGGGGTTATAGTGAGGTTAGGTTAGTTACTTTTAAGGGGTTATAGTGAGGTTAGGTTAGTTACTTTTAAGGGGTTATAGTGAGATTAGGTTAGTTACTTTTAAGGGGTTATAGTGAGGTTAGGTTAGTTACTTTTAAGGGTTATAGTGAGGTTAGGTTAGTTACTTTTAAGGGGTTATAGTGAGGTTAGGTTAGTTACTTTTAAGGGGTTATAGTGAGGTTAGGTTAGTTACTTTTAAGGGGTTATAGTGAGGTTAGGTTAGTTACTTTTAAGGGGTTATAGTATGGTTAGGTTAGTTACTTTTAAGGGGTTATAGTGTGGTTAGGTTAGTTACTTTTAAGGGGTTATAGTGAGGTTAGGTTAGTTACTTTTAAGGGGTTATAGTGAGGTTAGGTTAGTTACTTTTAAGGGGTTATAGTGAGGTTAGGTTAGTTACTTTTAAGGGGTTATAGTGAGGTTAGGTTAGTTACTTTTAAGGGGTTATAGTGAGGTTAGGTTAGTTACTTTTAAGGGGTTATAGTGTGTTAGGTTAGTTACTTTTAAGGGGTATGGGAATAGAAAGAATGAGTGAAATAACGTGAAAGTGAGAGAGTTAGAAGCGTATCATCAGCAATCTAACTTCATGAAATATGGAAAAGCTGAAGTTGAACAGAAAGAAGAAGAAGAAGAAGATTATTGTTATTAACGTTATCATTACTATTGATATTATCACTACTACTACTATTATTATTATTGATAGTGCTATTATTATCATTAGTATTGATATTAGTGTTATTAGTATCATCCCAGAGACGTGAATAGTTACTGTGCAATAAAAATGATGAGGCAGGAAGAAATAGGGCTATGAACTCCTTACATATGCATTTTTATGTTCCTGATAAAGCAAGAATGATGAATAGGATTTGTTTTCATATGTAGTCTATTGGATTCCTTACTTTCTCTCTGTCTGTCTGCCTGTCTGTCTGTCTGTCTGTCTGTCGCTGTGTGCATATGTCTGTCTGTCTGTCTGTCTGTCTCTGTGTGCATATGTCTGTCTGTCTGTCTATGTGTCCATCTGTTTGTCTGTCTGTCTGTCTATTTGTGCATCTCTCTCTCTCTCTCTCTCTCTCTCTCTCTCTCTCTCTCTCTCTCTCTCTCTCTCTCTCTCTCTCTCTCTCTTCTCTCCTCTCTCCTCTCTCTCTCTCTCTCTCTCTCTCTCTCTCTCTCTCTCTCTCTCTCTCTCTCTCTCTCTCTCTCTCTCTCTCTCTCTCTCTCTCTCTCTCTCTCTCTCTCTCTCTCTCTCTCACACACACACACACACCAGGCCTTGAGGTAGTTGGTCCAGCGGGTGTTGACGTGTTGCCGGATGACATAAGGGTGAGGGGCGTGGATGAGCACCATCTTGGCCACCAGCTGCGGGTAGTGGTAGCACAGGTGCCACCCCACCTGCCCGCCCGCGCCCGCACACACCAGGTGGGCCTTCTCACGACCTGCAGGGGAGCCAAGGTGAGCCAAGGTGAGCCAATGTGAGCCAAGGTGAGCCAAGGGGAGCCAAGGGGAGCCTTGGGGAGCCTTGGGGAGCCAAGGGAGCCAAGGGGAGCCAAGGGGAGCCAAGGGGAGCCAAGGGGAGCCAAGCAGTTACTCATACATCAAATTATAAATAAATTCAATCTATCAGAGTTAAAATAATAAGTAAAGAAGAGGAATAGAATGAAATTAAATAAATAAATGAGAATTAGTGAAGTAAATGAGACTGACATACTACAAAAAAAAAGTATTTCAGACACAATACTAAAGGAATCATACGGCGCTTTGTATAGTCAATAACCTTGTAGTTGGTACTTGCAAAGTGTCTAGATAGGATGAAAATCTTATCTTATCTTATCCTATATCTATCGTACCAATGCAAGAAGTTAATGGAAGGAATAAAAAATAAGCCAGTCAAGAAAGACGACTAAACTAACGAAGAAAATGGAAATAAGATGTAACTATAGAGAAATCAAAGAAGCTAAGGTGCCTTTGATCCCTTACATCCCCTCACCCATTATAGTGATGAGGCTGGCCACGTCCCGGGCCACGACGTCGGTGGTGTACTGGGAGCGGCGCGGCGGGGCGTCAGAGTCCCCGCAGCCACGCAGGTCCAGAGCCACCACGCTGGGGGAGGGGTGCCCGCTTACCACACTGACTACTCTTAACTCTGCAACTACTTGTATACAACCATCACTGTCATGCTATCATTCCATACTCGGTATTTCATACTCGGCGACGCTCAGACACTGTTGTTGTGAAGGCTAAGAACACATTTTATTTCCACTGTACTAATGCACTACTTTCGCCACTGCACTAATGTCGCCAGGTACAATATATTACGAATTTTGGCATAAATGTTAAAAGCTCGCTTCGCTCGCTTGGACAATGAGTTAAGAGACGAAATATAACTTTCTGTGCCAAATTTCTTCCTTTGCGCCTGTATCTTTCTTGCCCACATTCGTGGAAACATTTTATAAGCCTATATGACACCTGATTTCGGCTGAAATAGGTGTCCAAGCGAGCGAAGCGAGCTTGGACAATCACTTCAATTCACACATATACAAGAGCTTCAAAAAGTTCGTGAAAAACTTTATATTACGAAAAATAGTATATAGACATGGTTTTCGATAGTGTTTGCATCGGAATGAATTGTTTATGTATTTCAACATGTTTGGAGGTGCTCACCAGAAGTCGTGGCTGAGGGTG
>JACEEZ010000567.1:415000-475000 GCA_016584305.1 Chionoecetes opilio
TCGAACCCGGGACTTCTCGGTTGTGAACCGAGCGTGCTAACCACTACACTACGGAGTACCCCTATGTGTGTGTGTGTGTGTGTGTGTGTGTGCGTGTGTGCGTCACGGTGTGCCCGCGCTGTGATTGGCCTTCATGTCCCGCCGCTCCCGCTTGCCGCGCCGTATTACAGCTCCGTCCACACTAGCGGGCAAAGCCTGCCAAGCAGTGCCCGTCACCGGCAAAAGCCCGCGGGCACACCGAAACTGTTGTCCACACAGCAGAGCCTGCCTGGCCCAGTCAGAGGCGAGCAGCTGGGCAGCCAGGCAGTGTACGACAACAATGCGAAGCAAGAAGGACCGTAAGAAGCTAAAACTGTGTACCATAATCATTGCTATGTGCCTGAAAAAGAAAAAAGGACAAAGTGGAGAAAAAGAAGTGGTGCAAAGACTGGCTAAGTAAAAGAAAACAGTTGGGAAAGTCATGTTACGATTTTTCGAGAATTACAAAATGGAAATATGCGTGACTTCATAAACTATGTGAGAATGGACTCAAGTACATTCTATAAACTCCTTGCGAAAGTAACACCATATATAGAAAAGCAGATACCAGAATGAGGGACAGCATAACCTTTCTGACTTCTCTTTTTTTCTCAGTTCCCGTCTGTGTTGGTTGCGGAGTGTGTCTATTTTCTTTCTAATCTCATCCACTGTCACGGACACGCCTACATCTTGCATTGCCTTTGCGATACTCTGGAAAGCAACAGCTTTTTTGTCTGTCTCTGTATATGTCCATTTTCACTTTCCATAGGCACGGGTGTTGCCGATAAAATTCAATTAGGTGAAGGATCGCATATCTTGACCACTGATTCTTACTGGGCGGAGGGGTAGACATGATGTTCTGATATAGGCGTAGTGTAAATTCCTGACAAACTGACAATCATGGCTCCAAAGATCCGCATGTAACCTCGTACATCTGGCAGCGACGCACTGCCGGGCAGTGCCTAGTGAAATCGCTCACCTACTATCACGGTCATTTTACTCATTTGCCCGCGGGCACAAGCGGTGAGCCCGTCAACAGGCAAATTGCTCGCTTGTGCCCGCGGGCATTGCCCGTTAGTGTGGACGGAGCTTAACTGGCTGCCGGAGCCCCGTAGGGCCCGCGCCAGGCTTCCTCACAGCGTCTCATGTGCGTCATCTCGTTCACATGTGCAAATATTTTGTTCTTCCATAAGATGCATCAAAAACCATGTATCAAAACCTTGCATACTTAACCCCTTCACTGCGGATATCAAATTCATAGGCCTACCCCCCTGTGCGGCAGGTTTAATTAAAATATAAAATAATTATTGATCATATTTTAAAGTGCCTAAATGAATAGATGCTCATTCCATACCAGAAAATCTAAGTTTCGTCTTGGTGGAGGCTACCAGCTAAGTGAAGAGTTACGTCCAAGTGCAGCAACAGGGCCGTGACAGTGCTGCCAGACGCACAATGAACTACTACTACTCAACATAATACAGCTTATTTTGGTACATAAATGCTTCATTCATGCATTCATTCATTCATTCATACTTCTGTTTTATAGCCATCAAGAATATATTTAATATTTTATATTTTTAGCCTCGCCATTGAAGTAGAGGGCGCGGCAGCGTCAACACGTCGTACTGTACCGCTTGACCTTATTAGTCATACTAACTCACGCAAGCAGAAAAAGAGGTTCTATTATATCGCAACACTTGACACTGTTGCCATACAAGCCTATCACAACGAATATTTACCCATAATATCATTAAGCGCGCAGTTTAAATACAAAACCATATATGTACCAGCCGCAGTGAACCCTTAAATAGCTGAGAGACCGTATTTGTACCAGCCGCAGTGAAGGGGTTAAGACAATACTAATGACTATGTGTGGAAAATACTATAGTGTCTAGTTGAGGCGTATAAAGGAAGGAATAAATGACGAATACCAGACGCAGGAAACTAATAGAAATGAAACGTTTCGTGTGTTGGTAGAGTAGCAACGCAAATTATGAACTGCTGTTGGCTGGCTGGTGGGTCTTGCGGCCACAAGAGGGAGGGAGAGTAGCCACAAGAGGAGGAGGAGGAAGACCAATCGTTAACAAATTGAATAGGGAAAAGTCGAGGAGCAAATGACGTATGTTTGTCGTGTGTTATATCGAGGTTAGAGGGAGGAGGGGGAGGAAGGGAGGAAGGTGGAGGCAGGGAGGGCGGTGAGAGGCGAGCGTGCGTGAACATTTTGTACAATGAACACCTAACTAAGCGTTATTTCGACCATAGTATTACCCTCAGATATACTATAGTAGTATATCAACGTATAGCCGAAGTAAAATCAGGTGACATGGCTGTATTAAGGGTCAAATATGGACAATATAAACCTTGCTTCCTTGTCTTGGCTCAGCCGTTCCCACCAGATCATTAGGGTTGTCCCTGTTACTCTGTGTTACATCCATTGCCTTCCCTTATCTTCATTGGCCTTCCCTTATCTCATGCCTCCTTTCTGCTTGCCCCCTTGTGCCTTCCACTCACCTTCCAAGCCAGGTCTTTCCTATATCAGGTCTATCTATGTTCCCTTATTTATTACCTTCTTACTACATTGGACTCCTTTACGATCCTTTCTGCTGGATCTCAAGCTGGAAAAAGCGTACGTTATTAAAAAGGAGAAACTGAGGATAAAAAAGTCGTTTCAAAAAAATAGGGTTTGGTAAATGATTGGAATGGACTCAGTCGTTAGGTGGTCAGTGCGGAGTCTTTAGGGAGCTTTAAATAGAAGGCTGGGTAAGTTCATGGATGGGGATGAAAGATGGATGTATAGGTAGTGTTACGTAACAGGAACTACCACGTGTAGGTCTCGCGGCCTCTTGTAGCTTCCTTATTTTCTTTTTATCCATACATTTGCAGGTGTTGTGTGTGTGTGTGTGTGTCATTTGCATCCATATGTCCGTTAACACACACAACACACACACACACAACACACTGTCATGCACACACACACTGAGACTACATTACTTTGTCTATTCTAAAAGACCTGTATACTGCTACAAACTACCATATATACATACCCACCAATCTCTAGGCATTTATGATTGACCCGCAATGTTTCTGAAGCAGCACAACACAAGAGTCGATCAGTGAAACATCAATAACGAGTCTTGTTCACTTCGCTGCGTGAAGAACAAGTACTCGTGGATATAATAATTGTAGCTACACTTGTATGTACAGTACCTCGGAGTTCTATCCCTTCGTCAGACTGGCTGCTAGAGGCGTCCTTGGGGTTGAGAAATAAAGGAGATGGACTCTAACGCCGTCGGGTAGGTGAAGAATCGTAAAAAATAAGTAGGAGTGAAGAATCGTACTACGAGACAGTGGTGTCGTAAAATACGCACGACGGTAGGTGAGTTTGGTGATGGGCTCGTTGCTGGTACCCAAGAGGGTATGGCGTTGTTTTTATGTTTGGCGCCAGTCCCTCACCTCGATTTTGAAGGGAATATTTGCATGAGTGATATAGATGGGTGATGCAGTTTGTTACTCAATGCCTTCTCTCTCACTGAGTTAGGAGGGACAGCATTAATTTCGCCGCTTGCCTATGTAAGCAACGTATACTGGGGGTGTCTCCGAGGCCTCCTGCCATCGCCTCTTCCTGCTCCTCCTCTCTACAGCCTCATTCTTAGCCTGCCACGCCCTCATCTCCCCCTCGTAGGCACTCTGTCTGTGGAGACTCTTCTTCATCACCAGCCTCTCAAGGAACAGGATGATGAGGGCGAAGAAAATACCCAGCAGGAGGATGATAAAGGCGGTGATGGTGTGAGTGAAGTCAAGTTCCGTGAAGGGGGACGGTTCCTCGCAGGGCACGTTGTCTCCTGACCACCGCCTCCTGAGCCTGTCCTGCACACCACCGTCGTCCATTTTGGTTAGCCTGAAGAAGGAGATTTATAAGTTATATCAAAAGACTGATAAGTAAATAAGGTGAAGTCTGTCCTTCTTCTCCACGATTTCCTCATTTGTTTCTGCCTTTTTCTCTATAACAACGACAACTACAACTACTACTATTACTACTACTTCTACTATCACTACTACTACTACTACTACTACTACTACTACTACTACTACTACTACTACTACTATTACTACTGCTGCTGCTGCTGCTGCTGCTTACTCCCTATCGATGACTCCTCCAAAAGGAAGGTTTTTCATGTAAGCCAGACGCCCGAATTTTGGGAAGAGGTTGGTTTGTATCTCCATGAGGGAACAGTCCCTCATGTAGGCGTATCTCATGACTGCCGTGGTGGTGAGGAAGGCGTAGTTCCCAGAGAACAGCTTCCTCACGGCTTCCTTATGCGTGTCCACCATCAGATCCGGGTGTTCCTCCAGACGAGATGAAAGCTTCTGGTAGGCAGGCTTCTTGGTGTCCTGGCGACCAAGAAGTGGTGTGAGGTACTGGACACACACACGGGGGGGGGGGGGGGGGGGGGGGGGGGGATTTTTCACTGACAAATTCGGGCGGTTACTAACCCCCTTGAGCAAGGGGATGGGGATATGTGGTGTGCGAGGTCTCACCATTGCCCTAAGATCAGTAATAAGAGAGCTCCAAGCTCGCACCGGGAGGATGAAACTGGCGATCGCGAGTCCGACTCGCGTGGACAAGACCATGGGTGAATAACACGCACCACACACACACACACACACACACACACACAGCCTCACCCTTATGAAGGTCTTGATGGTGGTGCCCTTCATGATGCCGATCTGCCACTCCGGGTACTTGGCGACGGCGCCGTGGAAGGAGGTGAAGGGCAGCGAGACGGTGCTGACGGCCAGGTAGGAGGTGAGACGCGCCGTGTAGTAAGCGTAGAGAACGACACTCGTCACCCAGAACATCCAGAACACAGCACGACCCCGCACGGACACGGGGGTCGTGGAGATGCCTGCGGGAGGACGAGGAGGAGAAGAAAAAGGAGGAGAGTCGACAAAAACCAGAGGAAGAGGTAGAGGTTAGGAGGAGAATCAAATGTCCAATTAAATATCATGGTAACGAACACAAAACTAACTCTTTCTCCTCCCTATCGTAATGTTGTTACCTTGCTGGACGAGGCACGAGAAGAACATGAAGACGATGTCCCTGTAGGAGAGGATTTCTGGAGGCACTTGTTCCCTCTCCCCGCGGTTGAGCAGCCACATGGCGCAGGTGGTGACGAGCAGGACGCCGCCCGTGCCCAGCCAGGTGGGCGTGGCCAGCACCTTGACGTACGTGCCCCACCTGGCGACGCGAGAAGGGGACGAGGGAAAAGTATAAAGGAAAGAAGAAAGGAAGGTAACTGTTAGGGGAGGTGGTAGCGGAGTGGTTAGCGTCTCCGACTGGCGTTCTCGGTGACCCGAACTCGATCCCCGAAGAAACACAAAACCTTTCTGCACCGTCGAGTGGCCTAAGAACACCCACATGCCCTGCCCATCAACTCTACCTTCGATTGCGAGTGCATCGGAGGACACAGGGGGGCGGCATGAGCCTCTAATCACAGGCGTCACTATAAGAATCCTGCCTGCGCCACCACGGGCGAGGACCAACCATCTAAGCCCTCAAGTGAACCTCCAGAGCCTACCATCCGAGCCCTGGGTCACCACTGCCTACAGGCGCTATAGGCACAAATGTTAAAAAAATAAAAGAAAAATAAAAAGAAAAGTGTATGGAGGATTAAGGAAAACGGTAAATCTTAACGGTTATATGATGAATAACGGTAAATAAATATAAAGTAATATAGTAAATTAACGACAATATGGTGGAAGGAAAGAGATAATGTAAGGGGTATGAAGGGAGATATAAAGGAAGTAGGTAAGGGGAGGGAGAGATGTAGAGGAAAATAAGAGTTATAGAAGTGGAGGAAGGAAGGTATAATAGACATCCATTACGGGCCTTCATTTCTTGATCCTACATTATTCCCTCTTTCCATCCCAACTATTCCTTTTTTGCTATCCCAAACCTCTATCCCTTCGTTCTACTGTTCCTTACCATCCCTATTACCATCCCTTCCATATAAGAACATAACATAAGAAAGGAAATAAGGAAGCTACAAGAGGCCGCGAGATCTACACGAGGTAATTCCTGTTACTTAACACTACCCTACATCCACCTCTCATCCCCATCCATGAATTTATCCAGACTCCTTTTAAAGATTCCCATAGAGACTTCATATATCATAACATTCTGTCTTGTCTCTTCTGCCACTCTTTCTTCTGTCCATCTATCCGTCCCTATCTGTCCTTGTCCCTGCTTTCCTCTTTATTGTCGAACCTCTCCTTCCCTATCTATCCCTTCCGTCCATCCTTCCCTGCCTCCCGCCCCTCAGGTTCTCTCCTTACCCTATGCTGGACTGCGTCGCGTTGGCTCTTACGTAAAGGTTCCACTCGTAATGGTCGATACTGGTGGAGAAGTCGATGCACTCCGCCCTCTCCTGGGACATGGATAAGCTGGCCAGGGCGATGTCGGCCTCCTGAAGGGGGCGACGAAGAAGTTACAGTTAGTTAAGAGATGTCAATTCCATTTTTTTGCTTCATAGTTATTTTTGTTGTGGATTTTTTTAAACTATTATTAAATTGTTTTTTGTATGGTATTCTAAATGGTATGGTTTGAATTGTAGGTTCACAATGGATATATGAACCGTATAAACCAAGATTTTTTATTTAATAAGCTCACTACTACTGCTACTACTGTTATTGCTATTACTATCACAACCACAACTACTGCTACTACTGTTATTGCCAGTCGTGGGCGTTGCGATAAGTAAAGCGATAATGCGATAAAGCGATAATATCGCTTTAACCGAAAATTTACCGCTTATCGTTTATCGCAAGACCGGAAAAACTTATCGCTTATATTTATCGCTTTCAAATTTCCCGCGATAAATCCAGCGATAAAGTAGAAGACGAAAAACCGTTACGGCGGGAGGTTACAGGCTCATTGTTACGCGGCAAACAGATGCGGCCAGGCGCCTGGCGGCCCGCGCTTCTGTTGTCAGTTTCTTTGAATAGCCCCCCAAACTGGACGCATCTGATCTCAGCTCTGTGTTTCATTGTGCTACCAGCGATCCAAAGCTTCTTTGTGTGTTATAACTTATATATATACTTAATTCTTATTGTATATTGCTATCTTAACTAAATATCTAATTAATATATATTAGTTTTATATATTTTTTGCGTTTTGAGGTGCGCCTCGCGCGTGCAGACAGACCCTCCCGTTCGTACGAACGTCGCGTGATTTTGTTTTAACTTTTCCTTTTCAGGAAATCGTTTAGGTTTTTGCGTTTTATATTGCGTTATTAATTAGTGTTGCGGCGGGCGCGCTTCATTGTTCGAGAATAGTGAATTTAGTGATTAGTGAGTGTCAAGATGTCAGGCAAGAGGACAGTGGAGGACTTTTTCCGCGTGGAGGCCAGCAAAGTCCTGAGGCCAAAGAGGGCGTGCCTCAGTGAGGACAACTTTGAGTACCTGGTGTTTCTGAAGGGAAACCTCCACCTCCTCAAGCAGAAGTTCAAGGTGCCAAGGGGGGTGGATGAGGAGGATGAGGAGATGTTTTAAATTGTTGTATTTGTGTTTGTGATGTTGTGCTGTGATAGTTTTGTTAATTTGTCTTCATTAAATGTTGTTATAAAGTAATAAAATGTTAATTTTGGGTCCTTTAGTCTTTTATTAAGTAATATATGGTGTTTTAAGTGTAAAAAAGAGGTTTTTAAATGCATAAGTAGCAAAAATAGAGTATTTTTGGATTTATCGCAGGATTTATCGCTTATCGCTTTAAGGTATTTTGGAAATTTATCGCTTTATCGTTATAGGACTTAGCGGAAAAATTTATCGCTTTATCGTTATCGCTTTATCGCAAAATTTATCGCTGCCCACCACTGGTTATTGCTACTACAATCACAACCACTACTACTGCTATTGCTATTACTATCACAACCACAACTACTGCTACTACTGTTATTGCTACTACTATCACAACCACTACTACTGCTACTACTGTTATTGCTACTACTATCACAACCACAACTACTGCTACTACTGTTATTGCTACTACTATCACAACCACAATTACTGCTACTACTGTTATTGCTACTACTATCACAACCACAACTACTGCTACTACTGTTATTGCTACTACTATCACAACCACAACTACTGCTACTACTGTTATTGCTACTACTATCACAACCACAATTAATTATTACTATTATGCATCTAGTATTACTAAAATCAAGTGAAGAACCGATCAGGAAGGCTAACCACCACCACTTCCACTTCCACCACCACCACCACCACCCACCTGCAGCGCCACCCCCACCACCATCACCACCACCACCACCACCACCACCCACCTGCAGCGCCACCATACCCACAAGGCCTGAGTAGTTATCAGGGCGTCCTTCCCCGAACACGTAGTTTTCTGGATCTTTGGGCATCACCACACGATACCTGAAGGTGATGAAGCCCAGGTGAGGGAACACACACACACACACACACGCACACGCACAACCACACCCACACCCACACGCACACGCACACACACGCACGCACTTACGCACGCACTTACGCACGCACACACACGCACTTACGCACTTACGCACTTACGCACTTACGCACTTACGCACTTACGCACTTACGCACTTACGCACGCACGCACACACAAACACACACACACACAAAAAAAAAAGGCACTCAAAGAAACATTAAATACATAAAGAGCCAGACTCCACCACCATCTTCCACCATCTTCCACCCTATTCCACCCTACTCTTACCTATCCATTTATCTGACCCCTCCCCTCCCCCCCAACCCTCCACCTTCCTCCCCTCCCCCCGCACCACTCTGCTTACGTGAAGTTCAGCCTTTGGGACAGGGCGTTTATAAGGTCAATGATGTATCCGGAGTAGATTTGGTCGCCCAGCTGTTGCCTGTGGGAGGAAGTATCGCCCTTATTGACGTATTAAGAACTGTTGAATGAATGTAAAAGTGATGAGATAAATAGTTGGTAAGTAAATCAAAAGTTGGTGTTCTCTTTTCATATATTCTTGCTTTCTTCTTTTTTGTTCTTCTGCATTTTGGCTTAAGGGTTGCAGATATAGTGTATGATTGTATAATAAGTGAATGGCAGAACACCTCCCAGTTTGAAGATGTAAAATGTATGCAAATAAACAAATAGTGAATATCTCAATCAACTACAAAATTTTTTAAACTCTTCATAGTCTTTTTCACTTTGTTTATCAATAATTCGTGTCCAAGTCGGTCACTGCAAAAGATGTTCGATAAAAGTACGAATTAACGAAACTTTTTATATACCAAGTTATCAAAAAAAAAAAGATAATGTTAAAAAGTATCTCTTCCAAAAAGCTTTCATGTAACTAACGAAACCACAACAGCCAGGACTTAAATCATTCCTAAGGCAATCATCAATGTCCTCCAGCGGCTAGATAATTAATACCACTTTGTCCCACGCCATTACCATCATCACGTTCTTGAAATAATAAACACTTTCTGCCTTTGCGTTGCCATCACCTTAGAATCAATGAAGTTTTTAATGAGTTATGAAGGACGTGTGAGGAAGGATTGTGAGGCGAGTTCCCATTGGTTCCCAGGTGTTGCGCCCAGAGACACCACCTGGTCGATGCGCCTCCCACGACCTGTCCTGTCCCTGCGTAGCGTGTCCATCATCATCATCATCATTGTCTTCATGAAATTTCGTGCATGACGTGATGAAAGTTAGTCTAGTGAGTCATGTTTATATGATTTGACGATGATAAAATACTTTTGAAATTTTCACTTTTTGTATATTTATGCTCCCTGTATTTCTTATCAGTCATCGATATTCCTTTTTTTTCACTGCTCATTTGAACAAACAGATGACAGAGTATCACTTTTTAAGTAAAATTGATGTAGTAGCTGTAGGGACAAAAGTTAGTCTATTCATCTTGTCCCCAATAACATCACAGCCTCGCCAGGTGATGATGCATAGCGGCTGTTCCTCAACACCAACTCACCATCGTGAATCATCTATTATTACACTCCCCGCCGCGTGCATTCATTTTGTCTCTCCTCACAATGGTGTCAAACAACTGTTCCTCTTCCTCCGACGTTGAAATCGATACGTTGTTAAATTATGTCTTACTTAAAGAAAAGAGGGACCATCTTCTACCCTGAGCTGAAGGTAAATGTGGAGGTGGACGGAGGTGGAGGTGGATTAAGTAAAGGTGAAGTCATGTAGAAAGGTTAAAAAGTCTGATGAGTGATGATAGAAGGGTGGACGTGAGGGTGGTGGTGTATACATGCAAATGGGTTAGGATGGAAAACCTGGTTAAGATCCACAGGAGAGTCGACTGCAGAGGTACAATGGATGTATGGATGAATGGGATATGAGTGCAGCCAGGTTGGGTGATTGTGGAAAATAGGTGTGCAGAGAAAGGGGGAGGGGGGGTTACCTGGGCTTATGGTTGACGCAGCGCATCTGGAGGTGGTCGGTGGCCGGGTCAGAGTGGGTTGACTCCGTGCACTCCTCCGCTATGACGAAGTAGAGATAGTACTGCAGAGGTTAATACATTTACAGTTTACTCATACAAAATGACAGGACTTGGTTTAAACTAGGAAAACATGTCATATATCAAATACTATTAACTCCACAACGAAGACGCTGAAAGAGTTTTGTACATCAATGTTCATTAGCTTGTAATTCTCTTGGAAAGTACTAACGTCGTAAGAAGAAAGAAAAAAGGTAATTAGTGTGAGTATGAAATATTTTTAGTTTGTATGTGAAGCTAACCTATCAAACTGAGACACAAGGCTAAATAGTACCCAGACTGAACCACTCACGGGGAACGAGGCGAGGACGACCGTGTTTCCCTGGAAGTCCTCGGGTCCCAGGCCAGGCTGGTAGGTCAGCTGCAGGGGCGTGCCTGCACTCCACCTCCCCAGGGCCTGTCGCACCACAGAGGCCCCGGGGTCCCGGAAGCTGAATATCTCCTGCACGTCCACCACTCGCTTCTCCTGGAGGATACAAAGGATGGTGAAGGATGGATAGCCACTGCCGTTGATCTGTAGGCAATGAGGTGCAGCCGTTACACATCGCCTGTTTATTATTGACGATCAATGTTTATGTACATTTTCACGGATGTTGCCTATATGTATGAGCATCGCGAGTCAAAGTATGTACAAATTATTTTCCTCTCTAAGTATTCATGTACTACCTACATCACGAAGGTGTGCTGCGTGCAGGGTTATGAGTGACGCGTACTGACCCGGGTGTAGGAGGCGAGGATCCACGCCCTGACGCCAGCCTGCACCTGCGTGGGCGGCCGCAACCCGCGCCCCGTCACCACCTGCGTCACGCCCCCGCGGCTGCCCTGGTACCGCTCCGCCACCCGCGCCATCGCCACACCCATCTGAAACACTCCACAATTACCTCACTGTTGCTGTGGATCGGTGGATAGAAAGAAACTTAGATGTTTCTAAGCACAGGAACTACCTCGTGTAGGTCTCACGGCCTCTTGTAGCTTCCTTACTTTCTTATGTTCTTATGTTCTTATGAATCATAAAACAATTATTTGTTTTTGTGCCAAGTATGATCCGGGTCGGGCAGGAGAAAAGCACGTTAGAGGTGGTCTCCTTTTTTTCCCTTGCCTTGTAGCATTACATGGACAGGATAGAGTTATATACGATGTCTTCACTTATCTAGAACAATTGTAATTCAGGTTAACAAAATTAGATCAAATTGAGATCACGGCAAAATTAGTAGAATTGTTTCTATTCTGAAGTTGACCGAGAGGAGTGACAGAATACATCGTAACATGCTATACCGAGCCCCCACAACCCTCACCTGCTTGGAGTCCGTGACGTAGATATCCACTTGATTGCTCTTGTGGCAGGCGGCGCGGGAGGCGAGGCTGGCGTAGGCGAGGCAGGGGTGAGGCCGGGGCACCGGGGCGCCGCAGGGCACCACGTACACGAAGCTGCGACTCAGAGCGCCGGCCAGAAGCTGATGGTTTCTAGTGGTTCCGTTGACTCCTGACACACATAAATAGATGTAACAGAACAAAAAGGATATCTTAGAAGTATTTAAGTGCAATTACAAGAATTCACAGGTTTCATTAGTATAAAAATCTATCATAGATTCTTCTCTTGTTTATATGATTGTTTACCATGAAGAGAGGTTTGGAGAGACAATAATTTACCCTGATTTACAAAGCACACTGACAGGGAACATCTCTCTCTATACAGCCTTTACGTCTTGGTCAATACCTCCATCTACCCTACTCTCTTGCGTGAATTGGCTGTCAGACCGCGAGACTTACGAGTGTACAGCCCCTTAGGAACGCACCTTGGTCCTGAAGGAGGCAGAGCGAGGCCGTGTTGGCGTAAAGGGCATGTGTCAGTTCCCCTAAAAACTGGCCAAGTCGCTGAACATCTGCTACCGTCAGCGACAAACCCTCCTCCTGGCTGGCCCCGCGCGCCGCCGCCACCACCACCACCACCACCACCACCACCTCCGTCAGGCAGCTCCTCATGCTTCAAGATTATCCCCCTTCAGTCCCATGAGTGTCCAGGGGCGTGCAGGATGTGAAGCCCATGTCTCCCTGGAAAGAATAGTAAGGGCGTGGTACAATAGGAGAAGAATCGTGATATATTAACAATAAAGTTGCGCTGTAATTGATTTAGCTTGAGTTCACAGTTTGTTTTCTTTTCCTATATTTCTGTCATATAGAAAAAGAAAATAGCATGACGACACGAGCCTCGGCGTTTTATTATAACTACCTTCCTCATTCCACATTCATTCCACTTTTACTCGCTTACAGTATTCAGGAAAGACACGGCTGAACACAAGAATAGAAGAAAAGCAATAACACAAAAGAAAAGATAATGGAAAATAAGCACCCAAGTACCTCAGACTTGCCTCTCGTTTTCTCTTTACTCTTTTCTGATATTTTCTTTGAACCTCAACACCACAAAGGATGAACGTCTCACGTGAACGTTCCAACTTTCAATGATTACAAAACGTTTCTGAAAAGCTTCACCGAAAACCTATAAATAATGGAGTGTCCTGAAATATGTCTTTCTTTTCTTTCATAACTCTCTCTCTCTCTCTCTCTCTCTCTCTCTCTCTCTCTCTCTCTCTCTCTCTCTCTCTCTCTCTCTCTCTCTCTCTCTCTCTCTCTCTCTCTCTCTCTCTCTCTCTCTCTGGCCGCGGCCACACTGGGAGTGAGGGTGAGCGAAGAAAGTCGGTACAGAGAAGCAAGTGTGGGGGAAAACTCTGCGGTGACGCCTTGCCGCGTTTCACTAACTCTGAGGACTTTTATGCAATATATTTGTTTGCTATTATTACTATTATTATTATTATCATCATTATTATGATAATCATTATTATAATTATTATCATCATTATTTTTTTTTATTTTAATGTAATTTTCTTTTTTATTATTATTATTATTATTATTACTATTATAAATAGTATTATCACAATTACCGTTATCATTGTTACTATTATCATTTTAAGTATCATTATTATTATCATTATCATTATTATCATTATCAGCTCCTTATTATTACTATTATCAATATTATTAATACCAATACTATTAACATCATTATCATTATTATCATTATCATGCGGCCAGAGCGTTATCTATTTTCAATAAAGCTCTCGCTGGCTTTCTCGCTGCCAGTGCGGCTGCACCCTTAATTCACACTTCTAGGCGCAAATGGCAAATCATTCTGCTCGGCCTCACAACGAACATGGAAATGCTTAATTAATTAAGGAAAGAACACCAATCATCTATGCCGCCTCCCAGACACGGTGAGACACCCCCTTCAAGAGTCTGCTCCCCTCACCAAGGAGCTCCTCCCTTCAGCCTCCCGCTCCCCATCAAAAATCTCCTCCCCGCACTCTATAGCGCACCTCACCCGGGATTGGCCCTCCTCACCCTGACGACGGTCACGCACCCTCCTGCAATAACGCACCTAGTGTGTAAAACCTCGACTATGCACATGCAGTGATCACACTTCTGTTCGGTGCCATCACGCCACGAGACTCCTGATGGTGGAGACGGCTGCCACTGTAGTGATCATGACGCCAGCAAACTGTTAGTCATCTTAGTGTGGAGTTGTTGCTGCGTGGTAACTTTGGGGTTCTTGGAAACTGTATTAGATCGGCACTGTTATCAAATGTGTCACGTGGTTGTTTGTTGTCGCGTTCCGTCGTGTCCCGGGGCAGCAGCGTGTGTGCTGTGACTGTTACACACGAACCGTCCTCGGCTGAATGTCTCAGAACCACTGAGTGTACAGTACAAGTGCAGGGAAGTACAGACAACCGCAGCCCCAGGCAGGGTCACGGCCGGGAGTGGCACACCTGTCCTCCATGGCGGCGCCCTCCTCACTAACGCATGTTACGCATCCAGCTGAGCTAATCCATCCAGGTTGCCAGCAGAGTTTTTCTTGCAGAAAAAAAATGGCCAAACAACCTCAAAAGAAGTAACATAGCTACTGCTGAGGGGGGGAAAAAAAGTTTTTCGAGGCACGTTATGAATTAAAGTTTTGCAAGATGTAACTGTCAATACTTTTTTCAAATAACATATACAGCATTCAAGTAGTTAAAATACTGTAGTTATTAAACATATTGATTGCAACCTTGAGCGTTCCTCACGTTTAGATAAGTCTAGGTTACAAACGCAATTTTCTATGTTGGTATGGAGGTAGAGGGACGGAAATCAAACTGGTGATGCGCAAACCTCCCTCAGCAACACCTAGGAATGAGATACAGCTAAATCATAAGAACATAACAAAATAAGGAAGCTACACGAGGCCATGAGATCTACACGAGGTAGTTCCTGTATGGTAAATCCATCTAGAATATTATGGGTCTCCATACCTAGGGAACTATAAGGCGTCTGAAAGTAGTGCTTAAAGATGAGGAACTGAAATGTAAGACTATCAAGGAGAGCAGGAATTCCAGAGATGCCTGAATGATAATACTGGAAACATTCTCATCAAGCCAGACCCATACAGCTGAAGGAAAGGTTACGCTCGCCTCGCACAAGACAATGACCCAAAAACGAGGAACTAGTGAGAAATGCAGGAGTAATAGGTGAAGAATGGATGATTGTAGAAGTGTAGGCGATGTAGGAGTCGATTAATAAATCGTCGATGTATCTCGCGTCCTGTCTTCATTATAACAACTCAAGTCTTGTCCTTTCGTCCGTCTTCCACGATAAAAGCCTTGTAACGTCTTTGTCCTCTTGATACAGCTGAATCCCAGAGCAATTTACGCAGGAGGATCTTATCCTTATGTCTCTATATACAGAGCAGTTATTATTTGTTGTGGAGGAGCAGTGATTGATACAAGGGCAAGAGGAAGTGTTGACTCGCGGCCGCGAGGTCAGGTTTGTCTGACACAGCATGAGCAATCTACTCGCTCACTTATCCTCGCTTGTCTCTCATGCTTCACTTGTTCACTTGCTCATGGTTTATTCCACAATACATCGTCTTGGTTCATTCCCTTACGTGTATCAATATGTACTCGTCCAGCCTTAAGGCACACTTATATTACTTATCATTATCGTATCCCACCACTGCCACCATTTTATGTCACCCTTCAGTCACAGGAAACTGCTAGCCACCACCACTGTTGTGACTGCTAGCCACCCTATTTGTGAACCAGTTTCTCCCTATCTCCTTCTTAAATCTACGCTTTTCCAGCTTGAATCCGTTACTTCTTGTTCTACCCTGCTTACTAGCCGTAAGAACTTTTCCTACATCTCCTTTATTGTATCCCTCTAACCACTTAAAAACTTCTATTAGATCGCCCCTTACTCTACGCCTCTCTCTTGAGATCAACATAGGCTGCAAGCATCCCCTGTCGAAACTTACGTCGGCGTTCCACCAGGACACGAAGCGCTAGGAAACGGCGCTTAGGATACGGCTAAGCTAACTTATGAAAGGCATTAATTTCTTTTACATGATACAATAGAAAGAATGGCAATGGAGCAACACATTTACAATACAAGGAAATAAAGGAATTCAGCTTTAACCACTTAGCAGTTTTAATGATGCGTTAAGAAGTTAACTACATACTTGAAAATGTCTCAGTTCTACGAAGGAGGAAAAATATACATAATACGTACATTGTAAGGTTACATTACGTACTACTTGTCTATCTTAAAGATTTATACACTCCTACAAACAACATATATACATAATGCACCATTGCTGCAAAACATCTATGATTCACTTACAAGGTGAACAGAAAGACAGAACAACACAAGAGTCACTAGTGAAACATCATAACATGGCCTTGTTAACTCTGGTATATAATAAAAATATAAAAAAACTTACATTTCATCCTCTTTTCATGTGGCTGGGGTCTGGAGGCGTCCTTGTGAATGGAGGACGAGAAAACTCCTCACACCGTCATGCAGGGGAAGAATCTCAAGCAATGAAGGAATATTGAAGCAGAACTCTACACAAGGTTCGGACATGCCTGAAGAGGAGGTTGTATGATGTGCGCTTCTGTCCAATAGATGGCGTGTATGTTGGCTGCCAGTCCCTCACTAATTCACTCATTTTAAAGGAAACACTTGCAGGAGTGATGTAGATCCATGGGTAATGCAGCTTGTTACTACATGTCGTCTCTGTCTCTCTGAGCTAGTAAGATAAGCTATGATCCTGCCCCTTGTCCACGTAAAGCAACGTATACTGGGGGTGTCTCCGAGGCCTCGTCCCATCGCCTCTTCCTGCTCCTCCTCTCTACAGCCTCATTCTTAGCCTGCCACGCCCTCATCTCCCCCTCGTAGGCACTCTGTCTGTGGAGACTCTTCTTCATCACCAGCCTCTCAAGGAACAGGATGATGAGGGCGAAGAAAATACCCAGCAGGAGGATGACAAAGGCGGTGATGGTGTGAGTGAAGTCAAGTTCCGTGAAGGGGGACGGTTCCTCGCAGGGCACGTTGTCTCCTGACCACCGCCTCCTGAGCCTGTCCAGCACGCCACCGTCATCCATTTTAGTTAGTCTGAAGAAGGAGGTTTAGAGAGAACTACATCAAAGAACTGGAAAAGGAATATGATTAGATCTGTACTTCCACCATTCCCTTAATCCTTTCCTCCTCTACTATACTAACACTACTACTACTACTACTACTACTACTACTACTACTACTACTTCTACTCCTACTCCTACTCCTACTCCTACTCCTACTACTACTACTACTACTTACTCCTTATCGAAGATTCTACCAAAGGGAAGGTTTTTCATGTATCCCAGACGACCGAAGTTGGGGAAGAGTTTGGTTTGTATCTCCCTGATGGAACAGTTTCCCATGAAGGAGTATTGCATGATTGGACTGTCGGTGAGGTAGGCGTAGTCCCCAGCCAGCAGCCTTCGCACGCCCTCCGCCTCCGTGTCCACCAGCAGGTGCGGGTTTTCATCCAGACGAGAGGAAAGCTTCTGGTAGATAGGGGCCTGGGCGCCCTGGTGGGGAAGAAGGGGAGTGAGGTGTTGCAACCGTACACAGACACATACACAGCTAAATGAATTGGCAGAAAGAAAACGACACACACACATACAGCTAAATGAATCGGCAGAAAGAAAACGACACACACATACACAGCTAAATGAATCGGCAGAAAGACAACGACACGTAAAACAATAATTACAGGTGTGTTGAATCACCTGTACTCCATCACCTATCGATTCACTCAAAGGCCCATGTCGTATTACTTGATTAGTCAGCATCTCGTTATTTCTAGAACTAAACTATACCATTTTTCTGATAAATTTTGAGGTCCTTTTTTTATCAATATGATAATCATTTTTCGGTACAGCTACACATACGCACAGACATACACACAACACCTTTAAGAATCCCCTGAGAGGCGTGCCCTTCATGATGCCGATCTGCCACTCCGGGTACTTGGCGACGGCGCCGTGGAAGGAGGTGAAGGGCAGCGAGACGGTGCTGACGGCCAGGTAGGAGGTGAGACGCGCCGTGTAGTAAGCGTAGAGAACGACACTCGTCACCCAGAACATCCAGAACACAGCACGACCCCGCACGGACACGGGGGTCGTGGAGATGCCTGCGGGACGACGAGGAGGAGGAGGAGAGTTGTGTTAGTAACCAAAGATATTATTGTAAGGGCGAAACACGGGTAAGGATAATCAAATACTAGGGTACTTATAACTAGAACGTTGTAGACGTTAACGCACCACACCCAAACGTAGCTTCTGAACATTAGCTTATACAAGATCTATATACTTTTAAGTATGTATGTAAAGATAGTTTAAAGATAGTATGTAAAGATAGTATGTAAAGATAGTATGTATGTAAAGATAGTATGTCTATTAATCTTGAGCTTATACACATGCGAACATCAACATGTGGAACAAAACACGATACGGGAGCACATGTTTTTTTTTTTTTACATCACAAAGGACTGGCCAAGGGCACAACAAAAATGGGTAACACAAAGCCCACTTAGTTGCCAGTCCCTATAAAGAAGACAGTAAGAGAATAAAATAAAAAAGAGGGGTGAGCCAATTTAGTTCGGGAGATGTCTTGTTACTCTTCTTTTGTTACATTACCACCACATCCTCGATATCCTCACACTCTATTTGTGCATGAAGAGATTAATTCCCGTATTGTTATTGACAGCGATTCGAGTAAGTGGAAAGTTGCTCCCAGGCCATGGTGGACAATGGACGGTGGGTGCAACCTTAGAGCCGCGACCTCGCTTGTCAGATTTTATTCATTTTAGTAGTGTCATTCAAATTTACTTAGAATATCTATATGTATGAGCTTGGTCAATATTTTGGTCATATCTTGTTACTATAAAAATCTAAAATGAATACCTTGAACGGTTTTCAAGTAATCGGATGAAAAAAAGAAAATAGACAAATACTACTGACGATGCCCTGCACTCCGATGTTGCAGGTGGTACTTAGCAACTTCCTCCCTATCGTAGTGTTGTTACCTTGCTGGACGAGGCACGAGAAGAACATGAAGACGATGTCCCTGTAGGAGAGGATTTCTGGAGGCACTTGTTCCCTCTCCCCGCGGTTGAGCAGCCACATGACGCAGGTGGTGACGAGCAGGACGCCGCCCGTGCCCAGCCAGGTGGGCGTGGCCAGCACCTTGACGTACGTGCCCCACCTGGCGACGCGAGAAGGGGACGAGGGAAAAGTATAAAGGAAAGAAGAAAGGAAGGTAACAGTGGATGGAGGATGGAGGACATTGAGGGAAAACGGTAAATAAATATAAAATAGTATAGTAAATTAACGATAATATGGTGGAAGGAGAGAAAGAATGTAAGGGGTGAAGATGAAAAGTATAAAGGAAGGAAGAAATGAAGGTGACAGTAGATGATAGAGACAGAAAACGGAGGATAAGTACAAGATGGAAGGATAGAAAAGGAATAAGAGGAAGGGAACATAACAAAGGATTACAAGGGAGAGAGAAGGGTTAGGAGTAAGAGTGCATAAAAGATAACGAAAATAAAAGGTAAACATATTTCCATTCTATTACTTACCCTCTGTATCATCTCATATTATATTCCAACTATCCCTTTTATTGTCTCCTAATCATTTATCCTATTAAATTATCTACCATTCCTCTTCATCTATTTAACTCCTTCCATCTGTATACGCAAACCCCTATTACATCACCCTTCCCTCCGTCCCTCTATCTATCCCCATCTATCCTTGTCACTCTTACTAACCCTACTTTCCTCCCTATTGATTCCCTTTCTCTTCCCTATCTACCCACCTGCCTGCCTTCCTTCCCTCCTGCAGCCACTCCCCCTTCCCATGCTTACCCTATGCTGGACTTCGTGGCGTTGGCTCTTATGTAAAGGTTCCTGACGAACCAATCAACGTTGGTGGAGAAATCGATGCTGTCTGCCCTCTCCTGGGACATGGACAGGCTGGCCAGGACGATGTCGGCCTCCTGAAGGGGACGACGAAGGGGGCGACGAAGGGGGCGACGAAGGGGGCGACGAAGGGGGTGACGAAGGGGGCGACGAAGGGGGCGACGAAGGGGACGACGAAGGGGGCGACGAAGGAGACGACGAATGGAGCGACGAAGGGGGCGACGAAGGGGAGATGAAAGTTAGGTAAGAGGAGAATATTTGATTCATGTTTTAGTTATTTTTGTTGTGATTTTATTTACGTACTTGGTTTTTAGTGTTGATTGTGATGATCTGGCTTATTGGTATTTTTTAAAGCTAGTTTTGATGGCAGGTTAAAAATGGATGATGTAAAATTTAGAGAACAAGAAATGTTTACTCCTACTACTACTATTTCAACTACTACTACTACTACTACCACAACTACTACTACCACTACTACTACCACTACTACTACTACTATTTCAACTACTACTACTACTACTACTACCACAACTACTACTACCACTACTACTACCACTACTACTACTACTATTTCAACTACTACTACTACTACTACTACCACAACTACTACTACCACTACTACTACCCCTACTACTACTACTATTACTACTACTTTTAGTACTTCCACCATTTCTATTGTCATGGGGAGGAAGGAAGGGGAGGGGTTTTCTTGCTTCTTTCTTCTCTCTTCTCTTAAGCCCCTTTCACATATTCTAGAGTAGCGCGCCGAATTGTGGCGACTCGTTACTCACGAAAACACGTGGGCGCACTCGTAGGTACTCGTGGATAGTCGCCATCAAGTCGTATCAAGTAGTGAGAGTCGTGGCAGGGTTGCGAGTTGTCTTGGGTATGCGTGCGAGGGGCTGGAAATTTTGGACATGTTCAAAATCTGGCCGCGCAACGTCACGACTTTTGGATGCGTAGCGGATGCGTAGCCGGGTCGTAACTACTAGTATCAATTCGTAGCGACTCGTCATTTATCGTAGCGACTCTTGCCTATTCGTAGTGACTCAAATAGTGACGTAGTGACTCATTCGTAGTGACGGGTGCTCCGTAGAGTAGTGGTTAGCACGCTGGGTTCACAACCGCGAAGTCCCGGGTTGGATCCACGGGCCGAGCGGAGAAAAATGTGCGGTCTCCTTAAAAACACCCGAGCCCCTGTCCACCCAGTAGTGAATGGGTACCGGGTGTTAGCCGGGGGTTTGTGACGTACCCGCCTCCCGAGGTGAGGTGCAGATGACCCTGTATCTCACACGAGATAATGATCTTCCTCCCAGATCAGTCTGCTCCACAGTCAGGTCAAGCCAACGGGTCGTACAAACTCGTAGCAAACTCTTGCAATGTCGTAGCAACTCGTAAACGACTCATAACTCTTAGCGACTCATCATAAAAAAAATTGAAATTTCTACCAATTCGTAGTGACTCGTACATATTCGTGGAGACACTCGTAAGTACTCGTAACTATGCGTACAAACTCTTAGCAAAGTCATACCAACGCGTACTAATTCGTGATTGGGTACACGAGAAACGACCGATAAAACAGTGTCGGGTGTCAGTGTCGCCTTTTCTCCACGAGTAGACGCCGATTTGGAATTCGGCTTGCTACTCTAGAATGTGTGAAAGGGGCTTTACTCCTGCTTGCTGTTGTGATATTCTGAGAGGGATTCCTGAAGGGGCAGTCTTGGTCAAGGGGGAGCTATACTGTGCCCTGTCGACCGAGACTTGCATTTGGCCGTATGATGGAGCCACGTAATGCCTCCATGGGGGAGTACACGGCCCCGACAGAGGCTTTACATTGCCCTGGGCCACAGATACCTTCTGAAATCCCGTCAGTATGTCCTTCCAACAGACACCTGACTCAGGGTGGTAATCATAATTTGGAAATGAATCATTTCCTTGTTCTTTACCCCGGTGAGGGTTCGAACCTACACCATCACCAGACTGTGCACGTCAAACACTCGCGCGTTAGACCACTACACCAAAGGGGACGTCCCATTTAGAATAGAGGTTCTGCAGTGATGTTTTATGCATTACACTTTTACTACTACTACTACTACTACTACTACTACTACTACTAGACAATACATAAAGATAGGCATGATTATAGAGAGAATAACAACCACCACCACGACCATTACCACCGTCACAACCACCATCCCACCCACCTGGCGAACCACCATGCCCACGAGGCCAGAGTAGTTATCAGAGGGTCCTGTCCCGAACACGTAGTCCTTGGGATCCTTGGGCAACACCACACGATACCTGAGGGTGATGAAGCCCAGGTGAGGGAACACACACACACACACACAAACACATAAGGGCACTCAAAACATAAATCAAAATAGCTATATATACTTTCCACCCCATTTCATTGTCTTCTTACCTGCCCAATCCCTTATCTCACCTGTTACCGTCCCGCCCCATTGTACTCACGTGAAGTTTAGTTTTTGGCTCAAGGCGTTCAGCATGTCAACGAAGTAGCCGACGTAGATGTGTTCGTCCAACTGGTGACTGAAAGAGGAAATTATCTAAATGATTCATACAAAAATAGTGCTAGATGAATGTGTATGTGAATAGATGGATTGATAACTTGATGAATAGACATGTGTTTCCTTCCTCTTTTTTTCCTTCTTCTTCTTCTGTTTCCCTTTCCTCGTCTTTGTTTTGAAGAATTGTTGACAAAATATACGTATAAATTCATAAATACTCAAAAGACAAGTACTTCAGAATTACAAGATGACAGATATATGCATAAATAACACAACAATATGCGTATCAAACTATAGACAACTGGGTTTTTTTTATAGTTTTTATAAATTTTTCTCTTATTTTTTCGATAGGATTAAACCACACAAACCAGGTCAATATAAAAGAAAATAAATAAATGTATATCAATTATATCGAAACTTCTGTAGTAACTGTGTCTGTAACTTCTGTAGTGAGGAAACTTCTCCTATGCCAGGTAATCAATAAAAAATAACATAAACAGTAACTTCTATTTCTATCTGTATAACATTTTGTAACTTCTTTATATCACGCAATCAATAGAAAAATAATGTCAACAGTAACTTCCTTTTATCCTTCTATGTAACTAAAAGGGATACAGCCAAGACCTTCCTTAGAGGGGTTTTAAATTAGGTTAGGTTAGGTTAGGTTAGGTTAGGTTAGATTAGGTTAGATACTTAAAAAAATGGTAAATGTGGTTTGGTTAGGTTAGGTTAGGTTAGGTTAGGTTAGGACAGATACTTAAAAAAATGGTAAATGTGGTTAGGTTAGGTTAGGTTAGGTTAGGACAGATACTTAAAAAAATGGTAAATGTGTGAGTGAATGAATGATATACGTTGATAGAATAGATAGCTTGACTAATAGATAACTTGATAGAATAAATAACTTGATAGAATAGATAACTTGATAGAATAGATAACTTGATAGAATAGATAACTGATAGAATAGATAACTTGATAGAATAGATAACTTGATAGAATAGATAACTTGATAGAATAGATAACTTGATAGAATAGATAACTTGATTAACAGATAATATTTGTTCCTTCTTCTCTTTTCTTATTGATCTTTTTTCTTCTTCCGTTTCCCTTTCTTCCTCTCTAGCTTGAAGAATTGTAGACAAAATATAAGTTCCTTTTATCCTCCTATGTAACTAACAGGGATACAACCAGGACCTCCCTCAGGACCCTCACCCCTTTATAACAAGCCCGTAACTTCCTTTTATCCTCATATGTAACTTACAGGGAGACAGTCAGGACCTCCCTAACTCTTTTATACCAAGCCCCTCCAAGGTCTTCAGCGCCTAAATAACTCAACACACCCATGACACGCCATCACTTCATCCCTTCAAGCCATGACAAGCCTGCCTCTTTATCACCGTCGCCTCAGAAACAAGGAGGGTTGAGTCGTCTATGAGATACGTGTGAGGGAGTGATTATGAGGCGATGAATAAAAGGAGTAGAGGAGTGAGGAGTGAGGAGAGTCAAGGAGTGGGTGTAAGTCCGGGATGAGGAGGGAGGGAGTAGAAGAGGAGAATTAGAGTGGAGTGAAAGATGAGGAATGAGGGAGGGAGTAGTAGAGGAGAATTGGAGTGGAGTGAAAGATGAGGAATGAGAGAGGGAGTAGAAGAGGAGAATTGGAGTGGAGTGAAAGATGAGGAATGAGGGAGGGAGTAGAAGAGGAGAATTGGAGTGGAGTGAAAGATGAGGAAGGAGAGGGGGAGTAGAAGAGACCTGGAGGGGAGTGAGAGATGAGAAAGGAGGGAATAGAAGAGGAGAGTTGGAGTGGAGTGAATGATGAGGAGGGAGGGAGTAGAAGATGATTAGTGGAGTGGAGTGAAGGATTGGACTCGTGGGTTATGTATAAGGGAGAGGACGTGAAAGATGACAAAGGTAAATAAGAGAAGAGATTGGACCCGTTTACTCACACCTAAAACACGGAGTATTATGAAGCGTTGGATGCACTATAGGCTACATATCACTGTACTCATATTCTTTTTGCTGAGAAATGCACCATAAATTAAATATATGGCTTTTTTTGGGCCAAAATATCACAACACGGCGGAACGCGCTGTGATTGATTGTGACGTAGTAAGCGCAGACTCAGATCTCGCCTGATCAGCTGATCGGCTTGTTTTGGCTCAGCAGACCGCAGTACCTATCTATGCATTCAACATGCGGTAGTAGAGGTAATGCAAGTTGGCGTAGTAGTAGGTAGTACATATAGTAGCGGCCGCTTCACAGGTGTTTTGCTCTGTTGTCTGCGCTGGTGACGTCACAACATGGCGCCAGTTGTTTTAGAGCGTATAAATTTTCCTGTACTTTAATTGGCTGTATCATCAAAAATACTGTTCACATAGAAAAATCAACATCACTGCCCAACTGTATGAGTCTTGAAGATTTCAAATCAATCCTTACCTCAAGTAGAGTAAACGGGTCCATTGTAAAGCACCCTAGAAGCGATAAATCATTATTATCAAGTAGTATTTTTGGGTCCTGCTAATACCCAAGAAATATCCTCGACTTATTTTGTGTGAGGGAAAAGCCATGAAGGTCAGGATAGGAAGGAGTGGGCTGGAAACCTTGTATAGGGTAAAGAAAAATACTACTTTACATTACAATTACTCATATCTATACAATTTCCGTGTCTACAATGATTTATTCTTCTATGATACACTGGAAAAACGGAGGTGAATAAACTATAAAGGATTAATACTAAGAAGAAAACAATAAGTAGGAAAGGTAAAATGTGTGACAATAAGGAACAGAAAAGGACAAGAGGACATGAATGAATAAAACAAATACTTGGAGGTCATTGAAGGTCCCCGCTACACAAGGCCATTAAAGGGAATGTAATATGAAGGACTAACGAACACAAACACATTAAAAAAGCATCGGCTATCGTCCCCTTCAGGAGGCTCTGCCGGTGTTGTGCCCTCCCAGACAACAGCTGGTCGATGCCCCCCCAAGGATATAGACAGGGAGTGGACAGGTAATTGAAGGTATGTTTGTCTTATCAGAGCGTGTCACGTGTTCATCATCATCATCGTCATTGTCTTCACTCAGGATACGATGAAATTCAGTATCGTGAGTTAGTTTCTATTTCAGTTTAGTAAGTTTTGATGTAATGCCTTTTTAAATGTTTCACTCCCTTTTTATCACTTATACTTTACGTAGTCTATAGCATTCTTAGCTATCATGTTTTTTCTTCACAACAGCTGTAGTACATTACAACGTGGGTTTTTTTTCCTGCATCATGAAATATGCAATATGAACACACGAAAAGACCTTTACAGTCAAGAAAATTGTACTGAACAGTCGGTGAGTTTAGACAGACAAACAGACGACAGACAAACAGACGTGTGTAGCAGACTCTTCCTGGTACAAATAGGGAAGAATAGGCGTGTTTCTTAATCAATGGGATCGATATAGGAGCCGTGGCGAGGAGGGTTAGATAATTCATCTTAACCCTAATGACACCACTCCCTCGCCAGGTCGTGAGGCGTAGCGGGCAGTGGCTCATACCCGACCCTCCCCTTGTAATCATCGTGAAGTATTGTCCCGTGCATGCATATTGTCCCTATACTTACAATGGTGTTGATATCCCCTCCTCCACCTCCATTAAAAACAGCTTAAATTACTCAGTATTCTTGTAGCTTATATTGATATCTTCACGAATGTCTTTTTCTTATGTTTTATGTTGACTAACTATTTCTATCCTCTTGTGTTATATTTCTATTATTATTTTCTTTTCTTTTACACAATATGACGTGATTTCTAGTGTCATTGTTTTGTTTCGAATTAAAGATGGTGTTTAAGTCTTCAAATCCTTTCCGTTTTAATATAGCTGCCTCTTATCGTAATTCATTCCACAACTATTTTTCTTTTCATTTCACTCGTTTTTCTCCTACTGAGTCGCACCGCGTTGAACCGCAAGGGTGTTGAGTGTACTAGACTCTTATGCAGCCCTATTCTCTTCTCTCAAGGCCACGCAAAAAAACACAGGGCGAGGAAAATAAGCGGCCATGAATCTTATCCTTCTCAGCCGTGGATCGAAGAGCGGCGGAAGAAGACACGTCAAGGCGTCAATCCATCACTTCGCCCACACCTTCCCCCGGATATAACGGACATAATGACTTGTAGCGGCACATGAAGTGTGAAATATACGAACATAATTATTTTCACCTTCGCTTAACAGAGGTGGTAGGTGGAGGTGTGAGGGATGAGAAGTGTCAGGAGCAGGAATGATGACAAAGGTGAATTGGGATAAGAATTGTTAAATAAGGAAAATGTGTGGGAAGATATGTGAAAGGTGAATATGAAGGTACGTGAAGGTAGATGTGTGTTAATCCCTTCACGCCCAGATCTTTCCTTTGCTATAAAAAATTGTCTGTTGTCAAGCCATAAAATTACGAAAGGTAACTAAATATACCAAATTATTTAGTGGTAAGGCTATTAAACAGGTCAAATCTATAAAATATTGCTTATATTCACTAAAAATCTTCTAATGGTAGCAAAATTACAATTGAAATAACGTTCTGGGCCTCAAGGGGTTAAGTAAAGATGAAAAAAAAATGTGAAATGTTTAGATGCAAGTGAGAAAAGGGCTGGATGAGAGGTAATGATTGTGGATGATGTATATAGATTGGAAGTGAAGGATGGCGGTGTACTATATGAATGATGAATGAAAAATTAACAGGTGGTAGATCAGATCCACCGGAGCGTGACTGCAGAGGTAGAGATGTGGATGAGTGAGGTATGAGTGAGGTATGAGTGTAACCAGGTAGGGTGAGGGTGGAAGACAGGTGTGCAAAGAAAGGGGGAGGGGGGGTTACCTGGGCTTATGGTTGACGCAGCGCATGTGGAGGTGGTCGGTGGCCGGGTCAGAGTGGGTTGACTCCGTGCACTTCTCCGCTATGATGAAGTAGGGTTCATACTGTCAGGGGCAAGATTTTCACTTAGACGAACCTATAGGCCTTGGGCTAAAGCTAAAACAAAAAGGCATTAGGAGAGTTTTATACATTAATAAGTATAATAATACTTAATATAAATAAGTTCATATCTGGAATCAATTTAGAATTCTCTTGGAGAGTACTAATGTCGCAGGAAGAAATGGAAACAAAGGGAGTCAGATTGCTAGCATGAGCTGTTTTCTACGTGCACATAAAACTAACATATTAAACAGCAAAAACTTGACTCAGGTATTCGTGAAGGACCTTACACACGAGATTATATAAGACCCGGACTGAAGCACTCACGGGGAACGAGGCGAGGACGACCGTGTTTCCCTGGAAGTCCTCGGGTCCCAGGCCAGGCTGGTAGGTCAGCTGCAGGGGCGTGCCCGCACTCCACCTCCCCAGGGCCTGTCGCACCACAGAGGCCCCGGGGTCCCGGAAGCTGAATATCTCCTGCACGTCCACCACCCGCTCCTCCTGCAGGATACAAAGGATGGTGAAGGGTGGATATGGTCACTGTTTGTCACCTTCCTGTGATTGTACACTCGTGAAACTCATAGTTTTGCCTCAAAGACTAAGGAATGCAAGTTAGTTTGCCTTAATACAATACTATGGCGTGTCCTTCATGTTGACACAAGGCAACGAGGTACAGTTGTTACACATCATATGCTTTTTATACACATTTACGTACATTCTTATGAATGTCTATGTATTCACCAAGTCGAAGTATGTGTACAAATGGTTTTTTCTCTTGTTTTTTATGTACTAACACAGGAGCTCATATTCACGAAGGTGTGCTGCGTGCAGGGTTATGAGTGACGTGTACTGACCCGGGTGTAGGAGGCGAGGATCCACGCCCTGACGCCAGCCTGCACCTGCGTGGGCGGCCGCAACCCGCGCCCCGCCACCACCTGCGTCACGCCCCCGCTGCTGCCCTGGTACCGCTCCGCCACCCGCGCCATCGCCACACCCATCTGAAACACTCCACATTGACTCACTGCACTGTTGCTGAGCCGCTGGTGTGCTGGCGACCCTGCACGCTAAGGATCAAGAATACAAGGAAATATCAACTCCTTCTAGTCTTAAAGCCCTAATCTCTTTTGGTGCCACATGGATTAGGTTCTACAGATGGAGCGTGCAGGAGACAAATACATTTGGAGTTGGTTTCCTTGTATTCCATCTTCCTCATCGCATTGCTGGGGCAGGATGAGTCACACACGACGGCTCTGCTTCGTGAAGTATTCTCCTCATTATATTTAAATGATGGTAACAGCACAAATCACGAAAATAAATGAGTAGGACTGGTTCGATTCTTAAGTTGACCAAAACAGGGACAGAAAACAGCATGCTATACCGAGCCCCCGCAGCCCACACCTGCTTGGAGTCCGTGACGTAGATATCCACTTGATTGCTCTTGTGGCAGGCGGCGCGGGAGGCGAGGCTGGCGTAGGCGAGGCAGGGGTGAGGCCGGGGCACCGGGGCGCCGCAGGGCACCACGTACACAAAGTTGCGACTCAGAGCGCCGGCCAGAAGCTGATAGTTTCTAGCGGTTCCGTTGACTCCTGACACACATAAATAGATGTAACAGAACAAAAAGGATATCTTAGAAGTATTTAAGTGCAATTACAAGAATTTACAGGTTTCATTAGTATAAAAATCTATCATAGATTCTTATCTTGTTCATATGATTGTTTACCATGAAGAGAGGTTTGTAGAGACAATAATTTACCCTGATTTACAAAGCACACTGACAGGGAACATCTCTCTCTATACAGCCTTTACGTCTTGGTCAATACCTCCATCTACCCTACTCTCTTGCGTGAATTGGCTGTCAGACAGCGAGACTTACGAGTGTACAGCCCCTTAGGAACGCACCTTGGTCCTGAAGGAGGCAGAGCGAGGCCGTGTTGGCGTAAAGGGAATGTGTCAGTTCCCCTAAAAACTGGCCAAGTCGCTGAACATCTGCTACCGTCAGCGACAAACCCTCCTCCTGGCTGGCCCCGCGCGCCGCCGCCACCATCACCACCACCACCACCTCCGTCAGGCAGCTCCTCATGCTTCAAGATTATCCCCCTTCAGTCCCATGAGTGTCCAGGGGCGTGCAGGATGTGGCAGCCCATGTCTCTCTGGGAAGAATAGTAAGGGCTTGATACAATAGCGAAACAATTGTGAGATATCAACAATAAAGTTGCGCTTGAGTTCATTTGAATCTTCCTTTACCTTCTGTTATGTTATCACATGTGTCTTGTTTTCTTTGGTCACATGGAATACACAATGTTACGCGTCATTTACTGGGAACTTGATTATACGAAAATATGTGAGAAAAGTCGTTAATTCTATTTACGTTACGTCTCACGCACAATGCAATCGTCTTGGTTTGATTATATTATTTACTCAACGTACACACTCCCCCGTCCGATTCACGGTTGAAGATATAAGAAATATGACATAAGAGGAACAGAAATACACATTGCCTTCCATTAAACATGAAAAATACAAGAATGATATTCGGAAGAAAAAAAAGTTACGCGTGAGAAAATGACATGACTGCAATGAAGCAAGTGAAGTGATTGTTCCCCAACCCTCCTCGCTACACACACGCATGTCACCCTCGCTCCTTCGCATTATTAACCCCTTGAGGCCCAGAACGTATTTTCCGTTATAATGTGGCTACCATTACCCTATTCTAATGCATGTAATTAATAGTATATAGATATAACCTGTTTAGTACCCTTATCCATTAGCTAACTTGGTATATTTAGCTACTTTTCCTTATTTTATGGCTAACTACAGACGATTTTATATAGCAAAGGAAAGATCTGGGCGTGAAGGAGTTAGGCGAGACAATGGCTTACGATAAGGAAAGTAGAAAAACCCACAGCACAGAAGAGAAATAATTGATGATATAATTAAAGTAGACTATCTCAGACTCACCCCCCGTTTTCTCTTTACGTTGTTTTGACCAATGATTTTTTCTTCTTCTAGTTCAAAAGCGCAAGGGTTTAACGCTCTTACATCTCATTATTACAAAAAGTTTCTTAATAATTTCTGTGAAGACCGTGTGGATAATGTAATGCTATTGGCGTGTGTCTTCTCTCTCTCTCTCTCTCTCTCTCTCTCTCTCTCTCTCTCTCCTCCTCTCTCTCTCTCTCTCGGCCTTACTTATTCTCTCTCTCTCCCTCTATCTCTCTCTCTCTCTCTCTCTCTCTCTCTCTCTCTCTCTCTCTCTCTCTCTCTCTCTCTCTCTCCTCTCTATCTCTCTCTCTCTCTCGCCCTTAACTATAATCCCCTCTCTCTCTCTCTCTCCTCTCTCTCTCTCTCTCTCTCTCTCTCTCTCCTCTCTCTCTCTCTCTCTCTCTCTCTCTCTCTCTCTCTCTCTCTCTCTCTCTCTCTCTCTCTCTCTCCCTCTCTCTCTCTCTCTCTCTCTAACTCATTTTCAGAGTGGTATTTTCCTTCCCGTAGTGTGTGTGTTTAGTCACACGTTATGTCATGCGATCATACACTACATTTTTCAATACAAGAATAGGGAAATAAGATAATTTTTTTGACCTCACCAGGAATTGTAAATCAACTGAGAATTATTCAAGACAGAAAGACCGATGATTTACTCCCCTCACCCTGACACCTTTCCACAGATCTATTCTCACCCTGACACCCTTCCAAGGACCTAATCTCACCCTGACACCCTTCCAAGGACCTACTCTCACCCTGACACGCTTCCAAGGACCTACTCTCACCCTGACACCCTTCCAAGGACCTACTCTCACCCTGAAGCCCTTCCAAGGACCTACTCTCACCCTGACACGCTTCCAAGAACCTACTCTCACCCTGACACCCTTCCAAGGACCTACTCTCACCCTGAAGCCCTTCCAAGGACCTACTCTCACCCTGACACCCTTCCAAGGACCTACTCTCACCCTGACACCCTTCCAAGGACCTACTCTCACCCTGACACGCTTCCAAGGACCTACTCTCACCCTGACACCCTTCCAAGGACCTACTCTCACCCTGACACCCTTCCAAGGACCTACTCTCACCCTGACACGCTTCCAAGGACCTACTCTCCCCCTGACACCCTTCCAAGGACCTACTCTCACCCTGAAACCCTTCCAAGGACCTACTCTCACACTGACACCCTTCCAAGGACCTACTCTCACCCTGACACGCTTCCAAGGACCTGCTCTCACCCTGACACCCTTCCAAGGACCTACTCTCACCCTGACACCCTTCCAAGGACCTACTCTCACCCTGACACCTTCCAAGGACCTACTCTCACCCTGACACCCTTCCAAGGACCTACTCTCACCCTGACACGCTTCCAAGGACCTACTCTCACCCTGACCCTGACATCCTTCCAAGGACCTACTCTCACCCTGACACGCTTCCAAGGACCTACTCTCACCCTTACACCTTCCAAGGACCTACTCTCACCCTGACATCCTTCCAAGGACCTACTCTCACCCTGACACGCTTCCAAGGACCTACTCTCACCCTGACACGCTTCCAAGGACCTACTCTCACCCTGACACCTTCCAAGGATCTACTCTCACCCTGACATCCTTCCAAGGACCTACTCTCACCCTGACACCCTTCCAAGGACCTACTCTCACCCTGACACGCTTCCAAGGACCTACTCTCACCCTGACACGCTTCCAAGGACCTACTCTCACCCTGACACCCTTCCAAGGACCTACTCTCACCCTGACACGCTTCCAAGGATCTACTCTCACCCTGACACCCTTCCAAGGACCTACTCCCACCTTGACATCCTTCCAAGGACCTACTCTCACCCTGACACCCTTCCAAGGACCTACTCTCACCCTGACACCCTTTCACAGATCTATACTCACCCTGACACCCTTCCAAACACCTACTCTCACCCTCTCACCCTTCCAAGGGCCTACTCTCATCACCCTAACTCACCCTAATGGTAGTACTGAAAATGTACTCCTCTCATCCTAACGTAGTTCAAGGAACACCTCCCCGCACCCTCTCAAGGACACCCTCACCCCGGCGAAGGTGACGCGCCCTTCCGCACTAAAGCACCCAGCCCTGGTTTTTTTTCTTCTTGAGAATATGAACTAGAGAAAACAGTGCATGGTCACCTTCATCTCAACGTGCGCGCGTTGTGGATTATCATGAAAATGTTCTTCTCCTGCTTTGCTCCCACTTGATTTCTTTGAGAAATAATAAAGATCCTATATTTCCAGAAGCTTATTTGTTTTCTCTCAATGAATTGTTCAACCGAGACACCGACCGGTCGCTTCAGCTGACATTTAAATACAGTGATTTGTCTGGCGGCATTTCAGAGCCCTCATTATCACGTGTTCCATGTGAGTCAAACAGGTATTACATGGCCTTATAGGTATTACCTTAATACCTAAACAGGTATTATATTACTTCACACAGTTGCCGTCACACCACGAGACTCCTGACGGTACAGACAGCTGACACTATCAGCCATTATAGTGTGGAGCTGTTGATGAGTGGTTCCTTTGGTTTCGTGGAAACAGTAAACTACTACATCGGCACTGTTATCAAGTGTGTCACGTGGTTGTTTGTTGTCGCGTTCAGTCGTGTCCAGGGGCAGCAGCGTGTGTGCTGTGACTGTTACACACGAACCGTCCTCGGCTGAATGTCTCAGAACCACTGAGTGTACAGTACAAGTGCAGGGAAGTACAGACAACCGCGGACCCAGGCAGGGTCACGGCCGGGAGTGGCACACCTGTCCTCCATGGCAGCGCCCTCCTCACTAACGCTGCAACCAGTGTTGCCACCTCGGGGAAAAATTTGTACCGTACGCTTCACTGAAAATGTACCGTTCGTACCACTAAATATTACAAAATGTACCACAACTTGTACACTTTCTATTATATGAAAATATGATGGTTAATAAGCTAATATACAAAAAAATCCTTGAAAATCAATGCGTCAAGGGAAAACATCAGTTGCTTAATCATTCAATTTAGTTGATATTAAGAAGTAATTTGCCTATGTGCTGAAATGACAAACCCGTTAACATCTAAAAATGGCTGAAAATCATTATTATTACCTATCCTGTTCTCTTAGTTCGAACAAAATCATCTGATATATGTGTATGTTCTTCAGGAATACCATTAGAAAAAAAACTAGGATAATAATGGCTTGATCATTTATTATCTTTTTTCCAAAATTATTTTCAGTGCAACTTAAACAAAATCTAAAAAACATTTAACTCATGCTAACTACTTATTAAGACTAACAAAGACTTCCTCCGACAACATGGCTGGAGACTTACAGGAAAAATTAGCCAAATAGTATATGGATGAAATAGGCCCTTTACGGGTACGGGTACTCCGTAGTGTAGGGGTAGCACGCTCGGTTCACAACCGAGAAGTCCCGGGTTCGATCCCCGGGCGGAGCGGAAACAGTTGGGCTGTTTCCTTAAAACCCGCGCCCCTGTCCACCCAGCAGTGAATGGGTACCGGTGTTAGCCGGGGGTTTGTAACCCGCCTCCCGGGGTGCTGGCTTCGGCCAACACTATAAGCACTAGCAGACAGCTCTCTAGGGGTAGTCTGAGAGAGAGCTGTCTGGTTACAGTGGAGATCCATCTCAGCTGCGTCGATAACTGACGAAATTCTTCAAAAAACAAAAAAAACAAAAAACATCAATTTACTAAAAAAAATATTCGTCTAACTCTTAAAAAAGGGGTATAGTTCGCGTTTTCTTTTATTAGTAAACAAAGGCGGACTGCACCTCATAAACAGACTGCTGGTCACACGACACCGGTCCACCGACGTAGCGTAGTACTCTGTCATCACGCCACTCGTATATAAGGCTCAAAATCAATTAATACTTGTGCTTGAGTTTCAGAAAGTATATTTTTTCTTTTACCATTAAACTAAGTCCAAGGACCTACTCTCACCCTGACACACTTCCAAGGACCTACTCTCACCCTGACACGCTTCCAAGGACCTACTCTCACCCTGACACGCTTCCAAGGACCTACTCTCACCCTGACACGCTTCCAAGGACCTACTCTCACCCTGACACGCTTCCAAGGACCTACTCTCACCCTGACACGCTTCCAAGGACCTACTCTCACCCTGACACGCTTCCAAGGACCTACTCTCACCCTGACACGCTTCGAAGGGCCTACTCTCACCCTGACACGCTTCCAAGGACCTACTCTCACCCTGACACGCTTCCAAGGACCTACTCTCACCCTGACACGCTTCCAAGGACCTACTCTCACCCTGACACCTTCCAAGGACCTACTCTCACCCTGACACCTTCCAAGGACCTATCTCACCCTGACACCTTCCAAGGACCTACTCTCACCCTGACACCCTTCCAAGGACCTACTCTCACCCTGACACCCTTCCAAGGACCTACTCTCACCCTGACACCCTTCCAAGGACCTACTCTCACCCTGACACCCTTCCAAGGACCTACTCTCACCCTGACACCCTTCCAAGGACCTACTCTCACCCTGACACCCTTCCAAGGACCTACTCTCACCCTGACCCTTCCAAGGACCTATCTCACCCTGACACCCTTCCAAGGACCTACTCTCACCCTGACACCCTTCCAAGGACCTACTCTCACCCTGACACCCTTCCAAGGACCTACTCCCTGCTCGACCCTCAGACACCCTTCCAAGGACCTACTCTCACCCTGACACCCTTCCAAGGACCTACTCTCACCCTGACACCCTTCCAAGGACCTGCTCTCACCCTGACATCCTTCCAAGGACCTACTCTCACCCTGACACCCTTCCAAGGACCTGCTCTCACCCTGACACCCTTCCAAGGACCTACTCTCACCCTGACACCCTTCCAAGGACCTACTTAAAACATTTTCTGTTATGGTGCCCAGCCTACAGTAATGAAAGAAAGAAAAGTGTGAGGCTACAACAGCCTTACCTAGAGGAGGTGGAGGATATAGTGGGGGAGTATTTGTTCGGAGATGGGAATGAGGAAGAAGCAAAAAGAACAATCAACAGTTTTTGGATGACCAGAGAAAATAAGAAGAAAGAAAAAGAAAGAAACTAATAAGATAGAATAAGAGAAGAAAACTAATTAAAGACCCAGACAGCAAGAAGAAACACGTCAGGGAGTGCCGTTGAAAAAGGCCTGACTCCCGACCAACAACTGAACTGAACTGAACCATTTGTTTTTAGTAAAACTGATTTCAGAAAATTATATTTTCTACTATATTATTCAAGCTGAACTTCAAATCGTACCGTTAACAAGGAAAATTGTACCGCTCAATGCAAATTGTACCAAAAATGGCCTTATTTTAAAATATAGGACCACAGTACCACTAGCCTCAAAATGCACCATTTTGGTACAATTGTACCGCAGGTGGTAACACTGGCTGCAACGCATCCAGCGGGCCAGATGGAGTTGCCAGAGCTTTTCTTGCAAAAAAAGGGCGAACAGTCACAAAGGAGGAGTCAAATTGATCCTAAAAGTCATTGTTTGGAGATACTCTGATGCTTACAGTCTTACAAGATGTGATTGAACACTGGTTGAATAGCAGGCATGGTATTCACCTGCACTGCTTGAAAACCTCTCTATAGAGGCAGTTTCGTACATGCCTTACATCAGTGCTCCTTAACCTTGTCACCACCACGCCCCCTCCAGTAGTGGGTCCTTGCCTTCATGCCACCCCCCAACACCACTTTACTTCTTCAACCAAGATATTTCAAAATAATCCCGAATCAGAAAGAAAAGCTGAAAAAATCCATGTTTTGAACACTTTTATTGTGCACATAATTATTCATTAACACTTTGCACATACCCAGCAGATTTAGTTAGATCATGTTTAAAGGCCGCCGCACACCACAAGCTAGATTTTGGCTTTTTTTCAAAGTCCGTTTTCACAAAGTCAGAGGTATGATAAGATGGTATAGTACGCATCATATATGGGTCATAATATAAGCTTTCAAGGAAACTCTTCATCAAAATCCTAAGCAGAAAATATGGCTACTAGACATAATTCTTCCTTAGAGGGGGCCGTCGTACCCCACCCTCCCCTAATAATAATAATTTGGCTATAGGTAATAACAATAATAACAACAATAATAACAACAATAGTAATTATGATAACGATAATGATAGTTATAATAATAATGATAATATTAACAATGATAATAGTAATAATAATAAAATAATAATAATATTACATAAGTCTACATAGTTAGTGAAATGTGGCAAAGCATCACCGCAGAGTTTTTCATCCGTACTTGTTTCTCTGTAGCGACTTTCTCCGCTCACCCTCGCGCGCGAGCTTCATGTTAAAGCGAAGGCAGAGTTTCAACTTAAATACTTGACAGTTCTTCCTTTTTCTCTCTTGGCTTACACCCCCCTAGGTAACTACCCACGTCCCTAAGATTAAGAACCACTGCCTTACATGATTGGTGCAAAACAGTACGTTAAATTATCATACTGTGGAATGATCTATATTCATGAATTTATTATGATATCAATAAAATCACTATTACTGAATACTTGAGATGGAAATGTTACACAAAACTAGTACTGTATGAATGAGAAACACACATACTAAGCTTTAACAAGATCAGAAAAAAGACAATCAACTGAATAAATAAAATAAAAAAAGTTGCGAGTGCTACTACACGTTCAAACCCACTCTTGATTATTGAAATGGGTACAATTACTGCTTGAACAAAAAGACCCAGAGGCTGTTGATGATTTTACAGACAAGCATACATACGTGATGAACTACAAAATTGCTGCCTTATTGTAAGTATTTTCAGTATGTGCAGCAAATACTGAGGTTATGGAGTGACTTGAGTCCTCACATTAGTACGGCAAATAGTGAAGCCTCCCTGACAATACCCTGCATAGACACTTACCTGAACTGTTATAAATGTACTGCTTCATGTACTGCAAGAATGTTCAGTTTATCCTTGTAATAGAAATAAAAAGGCTTGTTATTGACGCATATAATGTCACACCCAATCGTGCTCCACGTTTAGGTGAGTCTAGGCTGCAGACACAACTTTCTATATCAGTGTGCAATTAAAGGGATAACTTAATCAAACTTGTCTTGCACAAAACTCCTCTCCACAACACATGAATGAACGAACTAAACCTTATTAAAGCCTTCACGGTGATCTACACACCAAACTGAGCCTCCTAACATGTCGATCTGGACGAAAGGAATCTTTTTACCCCTCGGATAACTGTTGACAGTGTGTAGGTAGGTAGTGAAATAATGCAACCTATTTCCATGGCTAGGTAGGATTCCATGGCTTAGGTAGGCAAGGTATTAATATAGTAGCCTATTTGTATGTACACTTTAAACTGAAATGGGTACTAAGTTGTAATAATTGAAATAAGTAACCAGATATGATATGAGCAACTGCGTAATTAAATCTACGGTACACTACTTTGATGCCACTAATAAAGAATCATGATAGCGTATTCAATGTGCTATTTTGTACATACTCATCAGATAATAAACAGTATAATTTTTATAAGCAAATAAAGATACAAATCAATGCCATTAAAACTTTTCCTTAATTTTTTTTAGACAAATGAGTCGAAAAACATCAACAACAGATGACGTCATCTGTTACCATCAGCTGTGGGTGTCTCCATAGGGACCATTATTACACCATTATTCCACCATTATGCGCCTACAGGAGGGTGTCTAGGCTAACACAGTGAATGGTGAGTCTATACTACATAATGAGTCACATACATTACCTTATACATGATTAATTAAGTGAGAATGAAGTAAAAACTTAGCGTAGCTTGGTATGCGGCGACAGGAAGTGGTTCCTCCGTGCTCTTATAACTTATTTTTGGGCAACTTTTATTCCGGGGTGATGAGATGGAGGTGAGGCCGCTGATTAACTCACCTGTATGGGTCACATTTACCTGTTTGGGTCACATTCAAATGGGAATAAGTGACCCAGTGTGCTTACCTGATCAGTTATGCTATTAAAAGAATGATATTGTAAAGATATTATGGAGTATTAGAAGTGATTGTAAAGATGTAGCAGACGAGTATTAGCAATATACGAGGCATTATTGTAAGATACTACTCATAACATTATCGGTATTATTGGGTTAGTGGGCACGGAGTAATAGTGATGAATTTTTGCTAGTGTCCACTATCCAAAATTAACGATGTAGAATAATTGGTGGTATTATTCTAGTGTTTGCCCATACTCCCCCTCTCCCCCAAAACAAGCTTGGGGACCTGGGGGAATGCGGGATATTTGGCTGGGGTACAAAATATGCATCGCAACCACATAGTTTTTGAGTTACGGGTGTTGAAAAAATTCCCTAGATCTAGGGAAAATTCATTGGATTTTTTCTAAGTCCAGAGACGTGTGAACCTGACGATCCTCACAGAATGATGACCGAAGTGTCGAGAACCCCCCCAACCCCCCGCTAGGAGGTTAGGTTAGGTTAGGGTAGGTTATATTTGGGTAGGTTAGGTTAGATTATGTTAGGTTATATTTGCTTAGGTTAGCTTAGGTTAGATTTGGTTAGGTTAGGTTAATTTTGGTTAGGCAAATTTCTCTAGATATAAGGAAATTAACCTAGATCTAGGGAATTCTACTCCCCCTGCACAACTCTTAAATTATGTGTTTCCGACGCATAATTTGTTCCCCACCCGAAAACCCCGCATTCCCACAGGTCCCCAAACTTGTTTGGGGGAAGTGGGAGAGTATGGGCAAACACTAGAAATTTACCTAATTGGTTTGGTATAAGTGCAGTTACAACCAATACATGATCGGTGGTTTTAAGTATCCTGCACGTTTCCTTCTCATCATAAGGAGTATTTCTAACTCCTACAACAGCCGTCGGAAATGAAAAATAACACGAGGGTCTGGGGGGGGGGGGGCGAAACCCCCCCAAAGAGGTTAGGTTACGTAATCAATGCCAAGGTTAGGTTAGTGAACTAGCAGGAGGGGGGGAGCTGCCTTGTTATGTCAGTAAATTTCTGGTTAAAAGGGAGTTTGTACTAAACTGCATTTTTACCATTGGTTCTATATTTTGTGTTGTTATGCCTGCAGTCTGTATGGATGGCTTGTAATTTTCTAGTAGCTATGTTTTCCTTCCTTTCTGCTGTGTTGCTAAATAGAACATAAAGTATATAGGTAATACAAAATATAGCTCCGAGCTAAACACTTGCTAACCTAATTATGTAGTCCAGAATCAAATATTTTTACCCACAGTTAATCTCCCACATGTAGAAAAGTATGAAATGAAGTGTTGATAATAATTTGTCTGTGATTTTAGATAACAGTAAAGATGTCTGAAATATAGGCGGAATTTCTTATACGCACATTTTTAACTGTACCCTAATTTCTCGTCTTATCCGACAGAGCAGCGGTTTCTCGGCGTGACATGGAAGAGAGATCCGTCGAGAGCAACCACAAAAAGATTAAGATGATCATGACAAATCAAGTCTTGGGTGGTGGTGGTGGTGGTGGTGGAGGAAGGAAGAGAACTGAAGTGCTGTCCAGTATGATAGTGTGGAATGTATTAGTGCTGGTCCTGCTGGTGCTGGCGGAGTGTGTGCAGGGGGAAGGGGATGCCGCCCCCTCCTATAGGTCACCTCACGTGGCACTCAGACGCTCCCCCCGAGGTGCCAGTATGAAGAAGGGAGGCGTCGGGAGTCCTGATGCCGCAGACTCTGATGCCGTCGCTCCGCTGTCACTCACGGGATCCCAGGGCAGTGTGCCGGGAGCATCACAGGACTCCCAGGCATTGGTGAGGACTAGTGAAGGATCAGATAAAGGAGCAGCAGGAACATCACCAGTCAAAAATGAAGAAGGAACACAAGAAGGAAAAGGGGGAGAAGGAACACCACAAACAGGAAAATTAGGAGGAAAAGAAGGAGGAGATGGAGTGACACAGCCTGTCTCCGAGAACAAGGCTGCTAACAAGAACATCACATCCAACGGTTTGTATCCTCACATCTACTTCTTATCACCTGAGTAATTTAATGGCTGTCAGAATATTACTCATGACAACGCATGTGATATCTGCTCTCTGGTATTTGACTTTAATTACCGGTAGGAATGTCGGTACACTTCATTTTGATGTATTAATGATGAAAACACCAGTTACATCATGTTGTTTATGTGACTGACTCTTTTGAAACACTGGGGAATTGATATAAAGGATAGCTATGGGAGAATGACTGACTATTATAGGATCCCTGGCAGGACACAACGTACACTCTCCCTGAAAACTTCTCAAACTCTGTAAGCACCAGCATCATGAGAAATGCGGACGAAGAATTTGGGAACCCTTCTCCCTGTGTGGAGCGGGTGGTGGGCCCTGTGTACCCGTGCTCTGGTGGAGCGGGTGGTGGCCTGTGTACCCGTGCTCTGTGTGGAGCGGGTGGTGGCCCTGTGTACCCGTGCTCTGGGTGGAGCGGGTGGTGGCCCTGTGTACCCGTGCTCTGGGTGGAGCGGGTGGTGGCCCTGTGTACCCGTGCTCTGGGTGGAGCGGGTGGTGGCCCTGTGTACCCGTGCTCTGGGTGGAGCGGGTGGTGGCCCTGTGTACCCGTGCTCTGTGTGGAGCGGGTGGTGGCCCTGTGTACCCGTGCTCTGGGTGAAGGAATGAGATGCCAATGGCTCAGTATTACATATGCACCTAACAGCCTTGGCGCTTGATCTCGGTTATGCATAGACCATAGCCATTTATGTGTGGTGCCAAATTAACATATCGGGTCAGCCTAACCTAACATAGAGAGAGAGAGAAGAGAGAGAGAGAGAGAGAGAGAGAGAGAGAGAGAGAGAGAAGATAAGATAAGATTTTCATCCTATCTAGACACTTTGCAAGTACCAACTACAAGGTTATTGACTATACAAAGCGCCGCCACGTCAGCACGAACTAGGCGGACTCGAACCGCTGACCGAATGCACAGGGACGCTGCACATTGCGAACTCACGTCTCTACCATATCGGCTATGTAACCGTAGCATAATTTATAGGTTATGTATTATGTTACGGCGTAGGATATCACCTTAATAGTTGAGCCTTAAATATCACTATGACTTTAATAGATTTTGGTTAACCTATAGTAAAAATTAAAGATGGGGACACACGCTAAGCTGCACGTGGCCTCGGTGCTCATCTCCGTGGCATTAGCCCTTGAACCTGTGGTGGGTGAGAATTCGCTACCCCGGGACACAGGGCTAGTGTGACATCCGGGTTACCACAGTTACCCTTCCCCAGGTTTCCCCAGGTTTCCCCAGGTTTCCCCAGGTACCCATTTATACACCATCCCCGAAAGGAAGGACGAACAGCTGGGTAGGGTGCCACCAACCGTCCTGGCCCGGATTCAAACCAGGGCCCGCAGATTCATAGCTAGGCGCACTAGCCACTACACCATGGAGATTCTATAACCTATAGTGCTCCACCAGGACTTAAAAGAAGGAAAAGGAGGACTTAAAACATTTCCTGCTATGGTGCCCAGCCTACAGTAATGAAAGAAAGAAAAATGTGAGGCTACAACAACCTTACTTAGAGGAGGAAGAGGATATAGTGGGGGAGTATTTGTTCGGAGAGGGGAATGTGGAAGAAACAAAAAGAACAATCAACAGTTTTTGGATGACCAGAGAAAATAAGAAGAAAGAAAAAAAAAGAAACTAATAAGATAGAATAAGAGAAGAAAACTAATTAAAGACCCAGACAGCAAGAAGAAATACGTCAGGGAGTGCCGTTGAAAAAGGCCCGACTCCCGACCAACAACTGAACTGAACTGAACCAATAGACTTACACCTGAAATGCTTAAAAAATAGACTAGATTTCCTCTTCCTTGACTAGAATAACATAGCTCCATTAGGATACTTGCTCAGCCAAATATTTCTTACTTTTAATCTCTCTCTTATTTATTTACTACCTTTTGATGCCATTCTATTTCTTGTACCTCTTTTTGCAGTTTTTGTTTACCCTCTCTCTTGCTAATCTTTATCTTGTTTCTAATGTTTCCTTTTTTTTGTAAGGTTACCTGTATTCAATTATTTAGCTGTGATACATTTCTTAAACCTTCAGGGTCGTCGCTGTCCCACCCGCCCAGCAGCATGTCCACAGAAGCCGTCCTCAGAGGGTTCTATGTATTCGCGGGTATTGGCGCCATCCTCCTCGCCTATATCATCATCAAGCTGGTCAGGTAAGTGTGTATTAACCCCTTCACGCCAATCTTTCCTTTACTATAAAAAATTGTATGTTGTCGAGCCATAAAATTAAGAAAAGTTACTTAATATACCAAAGTCGACAAGGATACTAAACAGGTCATATCTATAAAATTTTGCTTCTAGTCACAAAAAATTGTCTAATGGTACCCAAATTACAATGGAAATTACGTTCTGGGCCTCAAGGGGTCAAGGGAGTGATGAGGGGGAGTTTGGAGGAGTACCGTGGCTTGAATGGCATTGAGTTTAACACAGGCCAAAGGGAGAGGAGGGAGGCATAAATTTTCCTTTCCTTTTTGTACAATATAAAAACTGTTTCCTCCTCATGGCTATTCTTGCACAGGTTGAAGTTCCCAAACTCGGCAACCTCGGGACCAGCGCCGAGCCGAGTAATGGAATTTTCTGACTTTTAGAACGTAGATATATTAAGGGGAAAAAAAGCATGAAAATTCAAAAGGTCAATTTTCTCAGAAATAGTTAACACATTGTTCTTCCTTTTCTTTTCACTTCCACCAGTAGCTGTTCCTGGACGTTTGGGAGCCATAATACCAATAACAAACCTGTAGAAGTACACAAAATAACAGTATACACAACTCTACAGTCACAACACCACTGCACAATAACAACAAACAAATCGGCGGGAGAAACCAAGCGGCCTAGTGTGGTGGCACCTAGCGGCCGACCCGGCAACTACGCGCCGGGTTTTGGGTGTTCTGCCGTGTTTTGGAAAATCCGGAACCATAGCCGAGTTTTGGGTGTTGCCGAGTCTTGGGATGCCGAGTTTGGGAACTTCAACCTGTATAACGTTCCGGAAAGAAATAGTGATAACCAAGATGTAGTTGCTGAAACCTGTTATATAACTTATCCATCACCACTGTACACTTAGAAGTACATTAAAGTCCCTAATGCCACCTTATTAGGAAGAAACAAACCTCAGAAATACATTAAAGTCCCTAATGCTACTGTCGGGTTTACTATTTTAATGGGTGTGTGTAACTTAAGCTTCACTGGACACCAACTCAAAAACTACCGACGGGTTCAAGAACCCACTGCAGCGATAGTTCAGGAGGCTTCAAGGTAAACAACAAACACAGGTTAACCACCTTAACTACACCTTTTCACTCTCAAAGTAAAACAACTGAACTTCAATTAAAACAACTGAACTTCAAATTAAAACAACTGAACTTCAAATTAAAACAACTGAACTTCAAATTAAAACAACTGAACTTCAAATTAAAACAAGTGAATCTCAAATTAAAACAACTGAATGCGAAAATTTTGAGTGCCAAAAATTTTGAGTGCCAAAAAAAATTCAAGTGCCAAAATTTTTGAGTGCCGAAAATTGTTGAGTGCCGAAAATTTTGAGTGCCAAAAAAATTTGAGTACCAAAAATTTGAGTGCCAAAAATTGCAAAAGACAAATCTCGTCAAAAGCAACATATCAGAATGTTACACCTTTTTAGGAAGAAATGAACCTCACTCAAAGCAACATTTCAGAATCCGGAACAGACGTGCTCCGGGCAAGTACCGGGTGCTGTCCCACGCTGACGACCAGGAGATGTTCCCCCTGGCGGCCGGCGACGGGGAGGACGAGGAGATCTTCAACGCCGCACACCACCAGCTGCGCAAATAGCTGGTAATGATCTCCGGCTGTCCTGTCTCGTCTCTTCTTCTCCATGACTAAAGGATTCTTTTTATGCATTCCTTATGGGGGTGTTAGTGTTGTTAGTGTTATGTGGTTGTGTGTGTGTGGGTGTGGGTGTGTGTGTGTGGGTGTGTGTGTGGTGTGGGTGTTTGAGTTAACCCCTTCACGCCCAGATCTTTCCTTTGCTATAAAAAATTGTCTGTTGTGGAGCCATAAAATTACAAAAAGTAACTGAATATACCAAATTAGCCAGTAGACAGGGATACTAAACAGGTCATAGCTATAAGATATTGCTTATATTCACTAAAAATCTTCTAATGATACCCAAATTACAATGCATATTACGTTCTGGGTCTCAAGGGGTTAATGGTGAACTTTGGGGAACCTCTAATCAGTGCAGGTTTATTGCCATTATTTCTATTCCTATTTTGTGAAGTGTGGGTTATATTTATGTGTGATGCAGGAATTTGTACTTGATTCAGCATAAGGTGAGATGTGTTGCTTTGATGCCTATGTATTACCTTGATAAAAAGCTTCCTGATTAAGTTAAGATATGATGTGAGTATTGCGTAGGAGTGATAGGATGGGGTGAGGTTATGTGGGGAGTGGAGGTGTTGATCCTTGGAATGACTAAGACTTGTATTCAGTCTTTACATTCCCCGACAGTTACCTCAATGAACAGTCAAATGTGTGTGACAGTCGCATGTAAAGGACCAGTTAAATGTAGAAGTTGGTATGTATATTATTATGAGGAATGTAATTTTCAATGACAGTTACCTCAATGAACAGTCAAATGTGTGTGACAGTCGCATGTAAAGGGCCAGTTAAATGTAGAAGTTGGTATGTATATTATTATGAGGAATGTAATTTTTTAGGGCTGTGAATCATTCCATTAACATCATTATCCTATTGTGATGATTTGCAAAACATCAGCGATTGCCTGAATGGACAAATACATCAATACTTACCATACATATGAAGCCATTAAGCCAAAGCTGCAAACATTCCAGCTTAAACCTAAACCTAAACCACAGATTTTACTTCACAATGATCAAGTCCATAAATTATTCTTGTAATCCACGTTGAACGACATGAATTGTTGTACTTGACATGCAAACTTAGAAACTGTTCCTTATCATGGGACCGGATAAGTATACAGGTTGAAGTTCCCAAACTCAGCAACCTCAGGACCAGCGCCGAGCCGAGTAATGGAATTTTCCGACTTTTAGAACGTAGATATATTAAGGGGAAAAAAAGCATGAAAATCACATAAAAAAAATCCTGGACGTTTGGGAGCCATAGTACCAATAACAGACCTGTAGAAGTACACAAAATAACAGTGTACACAACTCTACAGTCACAACACCACTGAACAATAACAACAAACAAATCGGCGGGAGAAACCAAGCGGCCTAGTGTGGTGGCACCTAGCGGCCGACCCGGCAACTAAGCGCCGGGTTTTGGGTGTTCTGCCGGGTTTTGGAAAATCCGGAACCATAGCCGAGTTTTGGGTGTTGCCGAGTCTTGGGATGCCGAGTTTGGGAACTTCAACCTGTACTAATAATTGTACTACCTTTGCCCATGCCAGCCCACACAGCATGACATATTGTTCAAAGCAGAATGACTCTTGATATTTCTGCATCACAACATGTAGCCCTGAAGAACAAGGAATACTGTACTGTCAGCAGGAATAATCTGTTAATCATTATTGCAGCTCTGAGCAAACTAAAAGAAAAAATAAGCTTGCAATGAAAAGCTTGAGGATAAGGATCACAGACACCCACCATCCCCCGAGGGTGTTACTACAAGGCTGTGTATTATGTTAGGGATTTAATTGTAGCTTAAGGATTAGTATTGCCATTATAGCATCTTTCTTCTGTAGTGAATATGTGGGTAGGAGGGCAGGACACGACACCAGTTTTCTGATGTGGCAGCTCTCTTGGCACATTATTTCTATTTACGTGCATCATGTTAGGCATTTTCTACATAGGTATTAGTCATTTGGTATGTTTATCTTTTTCTGTGTGTGTGTGTGTGTGTGTGTGTGTGTGAACCCGTACCACTTTACACTAGAAATGGTCTGCGTCACACCACAAAAAAAGTGGTAAACAGGCGAAAAGTATAAAAACATTGTTAAAAAATTGTCACTTTTTCATATGCTATTGAAAACATGGAGCCAGTGAATCAGGGAATGGAAAATTTATATATATCTTTCCATGCATTGTATTTATTTGGTATAACATTGACTTATTTTAGTATCATAACATACGTACTCCACATATAGCTCTCATCTACTGCTCTTTTTACTTACGAGCAAATATTGATTGTCTTAACTCCACAGTTCTGAATATTAGTATTAAAAGAGTGTGTGTGTGTGTGTGTGTTGTGAGTGTGTGTGAGTGTGATGTGTGTGTGTGTGTGTGTGTGTGTGTGTGTATGTGTGAGTGTGTGTGTGTGTGTGTGTGTATGTGTGTGTGTGTATGTGTGTGTGTGTGTGTGGAGACTTGAATAGCCGTCCCTCCTTCAAACTCACTAGTCACATGCAAGAGGCAGTAAACAAGACTTATTCATTAAAAAGCAAACAAGGTAGAAAAGTTTACATCAAATCTGAGCAAATTGTTTGAGTTTGTCTGCAGGAAAAAACTCTGTGTGTCTTGAGGTATTTTTGTTTGGGATGACTTGATTGCATTGCTCGTACATCCTCCCCCGAGTTTCTCACCTGAGCTCTTGTAACGCACGCCCCTTCACGCCCAGATCTTTCCTTTGCTATAACAAATTGTATCGAGCCATAAAATTAAGAAAAGTCACTTAATATACCAAATTAGTAAGTGGAATAGGATACTAAACAGGTCATATCTATAAAATATTGCTTATAGTCACTAAAAATCGTCTAATGGTAGCCAAATTACAATGGAAATTACGTTCTGGGCCTCAAGGGGTTAAGGAAGTCTCATGGGTAGTGGTCCGGTAGCACATATAGCAGCAGTTTCAACACAGTGGTTTTCTCTGTGGTTGAGGAGTAACATTGTCTTTATTGCTTGAAACTCAGAGATGTCGTGTGATGACGTGATGATGCAAGGAGGAAGAGGCTTTTGTAGAGGTGTGGTGATGGCAGAGAGAGAGAGAGTACATTTCCTCCTGACGTTATTGTATTTTGTGACACTCGTTTTCATTATATCTGATGTAGCACGCCAGAGGAAGTTTCCTAACCATATGTTTGTATGTAGGTGTGTCTGCGTTCTTTTGAGTGAGAGAGCGAGACAAAAATTGATTGATTGATAGATGAATATTTACAAGAAGTACCTCACAGCAGAAAGATTTCCTCAGTCATGTAGAATCATAGATATTGCCACAACAAAGATGCAACATAACAGTAAATGTGCTTGAGTATAACGCTGCCTTCTCCCTGGAAAATTTAACCTCCTTCCTCCAACAAATCCACATCCTGCATCTGATCTAACCATTAACCATCCTGCTGTAACATTCCGTTCTTTCCCCTTCCCTCACCGTTTCGCTATTTTTCTATAACCCCTCCCCTTTTTATGCTTTGCCGTAGTGCCATATGACCTCTGATGTCTGGCAGATTCACCTTTTTTGGCATTAAATCAATCAATCAATTACCCTGCCTTCTATCCCCTGCTGGAATGATCTCACACATTGCCCTGATTGTATGAGAGATTCAATTAACCGAATGTGCACTCCTTGTCTTGCTAGTAAAACACAAGGAAATGTTAGCATCCTTATATCAAAACACCAACAGTAGCACTCAAGTTTTTGTACAGCCACTGTGTTTGATCATTGAGTACTAGGTGTTGTCTCCAAACTGTCTCGTCAAACATTGGAATTTTGTGCTGTGAATCTGTAAATCTGTAGGCAATGATGGTTTAATAGTAGACGGTGAACATACTGATGATAGCGATAGTGTGAAGCGTGTATGAGGTCGATAAAAATATAAGGAAGGGTTGCAATCCAGAAATTATAGTAACATCTGATCACTGGTGCCTCTCTTAAAGACCACGACTGACTTCCTAACTAAACTGATAATGGTGAGGGCTGGAATGTGAGGTAGACTGATCATAGCTTCATCAAGTAGGCAAGGTGAGGCACCCATGAGACAGAAAAGCTGCGATCAGATAGTTTTGTGCCCTGATTTTTTGGGCTGTCACCGCACAAGACAGAGCAGAGTCCATTTTATTCATTGTAATTAGTAAAGCTGTAGCGATATCATATAATCTTGTAGTCCAGATGAAGAGATTGACAATAACAAGGAGTAGGAGGGTGAGGTAACTTAGGTAGGAGTGAAGAGATTGACAATAACAAGGAGGAGTAGGAGGGTGAGGTAACTTAGGTAGGAGTGAACTGTGAATGCAATCATGAGTGTGATTTGCAGGAATAATTGTTATGCTATGATGAGGTGGGATATAGGTGTACAGTTAGGGGTAACAAGTAGTAAGGGGGAAGGGTAGTGGTGACGCAGACAATAATTGCTTGCTTAGGGCCAAGGGCATTGATGGAAAAGAAGAGTAAATATTATGGTTATTTATATAGTACAGAAAGAATATAGTGTGTTGTTTGGACTTAGAGTAGTATTGAAAGGGAGAAGCATTTTTTCTTTTGTTATAGAAAACCATACATTATCTTATACATATTGGTATAGGAATGAAAAATTAGATTGTAGATTTCTTTCACGAACAGGAGAGATGATTGTCTGTCTTGCATCAACTTTTCAATGTCAGTGCAGTCCTGTGGTCGAAGTTAGACCTTTTGGTGTTGTGATCTATATATTTAGGGAAAGAAAGATTTAGTTTGGGAGTTCATGGCTCCAAAATACTAATCACCAATGCATATACGAAACATATATCATAATATTAATGGTTACCCGCCTGTTCCTTAGAATATTATGTTGTATACTGAACGTAACTAAGGAGCATGATGTAACCAAAACTGCACTTATACCTATGTTGCTATATTTATACAAATGAGTACTGGCTTAGCAGAAATTACTTATGAAGAAGTGTATGCAGAAAAGTATAGAAGCATAGAAGCCAGACACACTAATACCTAAGGGGAGAATATGATGCAAGGAACACCCTCCTAGTGATGCAATAGTAACTCATAGAGACAGAGACATTCATTTAACCAACTGTACATCAACCCTTGAAGTATTTTACCTCCATCACTTCACTGCATGGTCATATAAATCCCTCTGCCCCAGCTTACTCAACCATGCAGTAAAGAACTATAGATGCTTTACACTCTCAGAGCCCATCATGGTGGCAAGGTTGGTAGAGACATGAGTTCGCAATGTGCAGCGTCCCTATGCATTCGGTCAGTGGTTCGAGTCCGCCTAGTTCGTGCTGACGTGGCGGCGCTTTGTATAGTCAATACAAGTACCTTGTAGTTGGTACTTGCAAAGTGTCTAGATAGGATGAAATCATTACACTCTCGACATCACAAACATCTCAATAGCACTTAGTCAACAGTTTAGTGAAGGTGAGTGTTGAAGATAAACCACAGGACGTGCACCATAAAAGCCCTTGTGATGTGTGGTGTTGTGGTATGCTGTGGTGGGGTGGCAAGGCCTAGGGGTTGTGTTGTGCCGCAGTGTGTGAGTGTGGAGGTAATTGTACACACCTCATGCTAGTGTGGAGTGATAGCCATGCGTGGGAAGGGAGGCCAAAGCATGACACAGGTGACAGTCAGGCAGTCCATGAGGGTTGTTCCTGCACACTTTATCCCCTTCATGCTTTTTTTTGCTATTGTGACTTGAGTGAAAAAAATAGTTAATGTATTTTTTTATGATTTGTAAAGGAATTGACATGAAAATGAATAACTATAATGTTTTCAGCATATATATGATTATTAGTACAGTAGGCTACACCTGATGAAAATAAACTTTCTTGATATGGTTAAAGGATGTTGTTCTGACCTTTGGTATTATCACAGGAAGGAGATAAGTATGTGAAGGACGGAAATGGAGAAATCAAACTGGGGGAGAGGGAGGTGAGAGAAAGAGGGAGAGAATATTGTGAGAGACTGCTGAATGTAGAAAATAACTGAGCTGGAGGAGGTTGAAATGGTAGAACCTGTACCGTAGATAACACTATAGTCGCCAGTCACTTGCCACTACACTAATGTCGCCAGGCACAATATGTTACGAATTTTAACATCTCTGCAGACTTTTATGTGCCACTGAAGAGGAATGCATAGTAGTTTATAGTATGTACATCACACTACATGTCTTCAGTGGCACATAAAAGTCTGTAGTGATGCTAAAATTCGTAATATATTGTGCCTGGCGACATTAGTGCAGTGGCGAGTGACTGGCAACTATAGTGTTATCTACGGTAGTCTAACTGAATAATGAGTCACAGGTGCACTGGGAAAAAAACATCAAGATTAGCAAGCTTTCGTGTTGGTGTTAATAATGAAAACTTTCGAATATCTACACATCGTTATTTTTTCCTTATTGTTGTAATCAATAGCAAATATGTGGGTCTTTTTATGCATTCACTATTCCCACCTACATTTCTTAGTCCATCTTATTCACACTTCAATCACACACATTCCTCAATTACAGGGCAGTGCATCGTCCTTATCTGTATGTATGTATTGTTAGTCTCCTAATGCATTCGTCAAACCTTGTCTTCCTTATCTACTCTTGTCAGAAATTGGGTCCACTTTTACCACAGCTCCTCTGATAACAGGACGTATTTTAAAACCCCTCACTCACCTTACTCCTTCCTTACTCACTTACTCCTTCCTTACAGTCACTTACTCCTTCCTTACTCACTTACTCCTTCCTTACTCACTTACTCCTTCCTTACTCACTTACTCCTTCCTTACTCACTTACTCCTTCCTTACTCACTCCTTCCTTACTCACTTACTCCTTCCTTACACTCACTTACTCCTTCCTTACACTCACTTACTCCTTCCTTACACTCACTACTCCTTCCTTACACTCACTTACTCCTTCCTTACACTCACCTTACTCCTTCCTTACACTCACTTACTCCTTCCTTACACTCACTTACTCCTTCCTTACACTCACTTACTCCTTCCTTACTCACTTACTCCTTCATTACTCACTTCCTTCCTTACACTCACTTACTCCTTACTCACTTATCTCCTTACACTATACTCCTTCCTTACTCACTTACTCCTTATCATATCTCACTCAACTATCCTTCCTTACATCACTATCCCTAGTCATTACTCCTCCTGTAAGCATTAACTCCTCTACAGTCACGTATTTTAATACTACTCTACAGCATACTCCTTCCTACCTATGCTAGCGTACATTAATAGATAGGAAGTATTAATAGTAGAATAATGCACAGGTAGGTGTATGATATAGAAGCGTACAGAGGGATGAAAGGTTTCATGGATGGGGATGTCAGGAACTACCACGTGTAGGTCTCGCGGCCTCTTGTAGCTTCCTTATGTTCTTAGGTTCTTATGAATAGAATATTGAGTACGTACAAGACTATGGAGGGTTTGTCAATGAAGCAATCTAATACGGCCTAGTTTTATGACTGGTAAGAGGAGTTCAAGGTTATAGAAGAGTTGGATGTATGGTGTGAGGTGTGATAGTGATGATAAGAAAGATATATAGGAGTAATAAGGATGCTGTGAGGTTCTTAAAAAAAAAAGGGAGATCGAAGGAGGGTAAATAAGGATTGCATGGATGATGTGAGAAATGTAGAAAGATGATGATGTATTATGGTTGGATATAGATGGTGTGAGGTGTAATAATGATGATAAGAAAGATATATAGGAGTAATATGGATGCTGTGAGGTTCTTAAGAAGGTGTGAGGGAGGGTAAATAAGAATGCATGTATGGTGTGAGAAATGTCGGAAGATGTTAAAGGAGTGTATAATAGTTGGATGTATGGTGTGAGGTGTAATAATGATGATAAGAAGGACATATAGGAGTTAGATGAGAGATGTGATGTTCTTGAAAAGGGGAGAAGGAGAATAAGTAAGGATTGCATGGATGATGTGAGATATGTAGGAAGATGTTAAAGGAGAATGTATAATAGTTGGATACATGGTGTGAGGTGTAATAAAGATGATAAGAAGGACATATAGGAGTTAGATGAGAGATGTGATGTTCTTAAAAAGGGTAGAGAGAGGATAAATAAGAATTGCATGGATGATGTGAGATATGTAGAAAGATGATGATGTATAATAGTTGGATATAGATGGTGTGAGGTGTAATAATGATGATAAGAAGGATATATAGGAGTTAGATGAGAGATGTGATGTTCTTGAAAAGGCTAGAGATAGGATAAATAAGAATTGCATGGATGATGTGAGAAATGTAAAAAGATGTTAAAGTAGGATTTATAATAGTTGGATACATGGTGTGAGGTGTAATAATGATGATAAGAAGGATATATAGGAGTTAGATGAGAGATGTGAGTTTCTTGAAAAGGGGAGAAGGAGAATAAATAAGGATTGCATGGATGATGTGAGATATGTAGAAAGAGGTTACAAGAGAATGTTACAATAGTTGGATACATGGTGTGAGGTGTGAAAAAGATGCTTACTATCAGAGGCTATAAGAGTTAAATTAGCATGTTGCAGTGAAAGGGTTGGGGCATGCAAAGGTAGGATAAATAGCAACAAGAAAAGAAAGTATCAGAAGGTAACAGAATAACCTAACAAAACTATTTCTACCTTTAACAGGACGAGCGAAGATGAGTTTTATAGGAATAGTAACTAGAAATTATTTATATTCTCCTACACATTATTTTATTATGTAATGCTAACATATCCTATTCCTCACCCCATAGCCTTGCCCTGTCAACCCCTGTTTTACCCTATTTGCGTCTCTGATCTCCTATAAATACCATAACCTGATAACTGTCATATTCTAAGCACTCTTTCAACATATATTTTTTATGCTACATTGCGTCATAGGGAAGGGGGCCACGTAAGTGTTCTATTGTATACGTTAATATTAGGGTAGTGTGTTCTATTGTAAGGCATTGAGTAATAGGTAAAGTATTGTATGGTCTGTGGCATCAACTTTAAGGGTCAATAAGTATGTATCTTGGGTAGTTTTTATGTTTTCATTCAAGATCGAGGTAGAAGTCGGCGAATTCTTTATAGTATGAGTCATGACCACGCCCCCCCAAGGCATAACACTGCACTCTGCTTTGTTAACACACACGCAGGTTACCATGGGGTCTGTAGCGTTATGTCGGCTTCAGCAGCCTTTAATTAGGTTGTGTGGGTTGTGACATCTCATGAGGAGGGTCGTTAAAGGCGTCAATGACATCATCCCCCGTGTAGAGGCGAGGCGGTGGTGCCACGTCTCCCACCTGGGCCGGACGCGGTAACTTTTATCTACAGAGGATATTCGTATCAGTTTTATCATTGCTATCTACAAGTACGCATTATACGCCTCAATTGCTGATATTTTCATGAGAGATTAACAGTTTTTATATCGAAACCAGTCGGAAAAGTGGAATTTCATGGGTTTGAATGAGTTTCCTCACCATTTACTTTCGAATTTCAAGGTGGGTATACAGACTAAATGATTTTATGAAATTGATACGTGATTGAATATGGGGTTAGGTAAATGTTTTATAAGACTATACTAGATCCCTATAGATGTTATTTAATTCAATATTTATGTAAATCTGGCACAGTTGCTAGGCGTGGATGAAAAACCACTTAAGAATCAACAATTTAATGGATTTAAGCAATCTACCGCATAAATAGCGGATGAAATAACATGTATTATTAAAGAAAAGCTTAAATCGTACCCTACTAAGAGCTGTTATGCCTTAAGTAAAGCACAAATCACCTCTAAATAAGGCACTAGTTTGTGTTCCGCGCCCCCTCCCCCCCAGGGTAGGACCGAAGAACCAGCACAAGCCAGTGTTGCTGCGGCCTTGTGACGGGGAGGTAGTGTTGATGTGGCACAGATCCTCAATACTGTAGTGATTGGCGATATACGGATTGGATTAACACCACGCCGTAAGGTAAGCCGAACCAGCACGCATGAAACATCCTAAAAACACTGGATATTACGTAAATACAACGTTACCGGCGCTAAATGAACCGCTATGGGCCGCCTCTGCCTTTGCAAATGTCCGGTTGTTTGTTTTTCTTCCTTTTTATCCACCTTACGCAACATAACGATAAGACCCGTGGGAAAAAAGGGCGTATCTCTTACCTCCTTATCAGCCATGAGTCATAAGGGAAGCGGTAACGCCTTAATATATCTTCAGTGTACAAAAATCATACTGTCCCCATGAACCGTTTCTCAAAATGCATCGTATGATCTAAGAATGCAGAGCTAGACTACAACTAAGCTTTCTAGTGTCTCAAAAGGCATACTATTTCCAGATACAGAATATACTAACTCCAAAATTGCTTAAAGATTCTAGTTACTGTTTCAAAATGGCTCTGTTGGCGAATATTTGGGTTCTTTTTCTGTTATTTGGGCGTTGCTGAGTGCAGAGTGCTGACCCCGCCCCTCCCACCCGCTCTCAGCACTAAGGGCGTGGTGCTGAGGCGTGCTGAGGTGCTGTCATGCCCCTAGAACACCTGTAGTGGCTCACCTGTGTATTGTCGGTGGTGTCTTATTTTACGAATCATTACCCTTATTTTTGTTAGGGATGGTCATGTTAAAACTGCTCTGTGTGTGTGTGTGTGTGTGTGTGTGTGTTCTTAGTAAATTTTTGTGTAGCTATATGAATCGCTTAGGATGTTTCTTAAAGGTGATACTCCAAGTGATTTATCTATTAATATAAAAAAAAAATGTATCATCTATTTTTCTATTATATTTCAGTCCATTTATTTATCTTAAGTAAATGTATCAATTTTTCTTAATCTTTTTCTTCTATTTTTACTTTTTATCGTTATTATTGTTTATCATTTTCCTCCTGTTCTCATTTTAGTGCATCCTCATATCATCTGCCTCTGTTTTATCTCAAATGTTCTATTGTCTTATCGCTGCCACCGGAAACTGTCTGTCTCATCCTCTCCCCATGCTAGATAGAACACGTGACAGGTAAACGTTATTGCTTTTCTTCCATATGAATTAACAAAAATTATGTTAACGTATGCAACATTCACGGCCAGGCGTTAGAGTTTTGATTTAAAGGGTGCACATTTTTTTTTCAATGTCGCCAAAAAATGTTTTCCTCACAAATACATGATTTTTTCCAATGCATACAGTAGTTTCGGTGTTATGAAATGTATGATTACCTACTGCTTCTGCTGCTACTACTACTACTACAACTACTTCTACTGCTGCTATTACTACTACTACTACTACTACTACTACTACTACTACTACTGCTCTATTACTACTACTACTGCTGCTCTTACTACTACTACTACTACTTCTACTGCTGCTATTACTACTACTACTACTGTTTTGCTTATGAATTTGAAGTAAATATATAATTTCAGAAAAAGCTTCGATATCAGTTACTATGATTTTTAACCTGTTTGGTATTCACATTTAGGATGCAAGGAGGGAAGTTAAAGGTGTGTGTATGTGTGTGTGTGTACAAGATGATAGTCCAGCCGTGATGAGACATTGAATGAGCAGAAATAAGTGAGTTGTGTGTGTGTGTGTGCAAGATGATATATTGATAGCCTAGCCGTGATGATACATTGAATGAACATAGAGAAGAGTGTGTGTGTGTGTGGGGAGGGGTGTGGCTTGGCTGGCTAGACAACCAACCGCTCGTCCTCTACCTAACTTTAGAGATGAGGAGCAAGTACACTCTCTCTCTCTCTCTCTCTCTCTCTCTCTCTCTCTCTCTCTCTCTCTCTCTCTCTCTCTCTCTCTCTCTCTCTCTCTCTTGCACTCCTTCCATCCCCGTCTTCCGCTTCATACACGTACCTCCTCCCACATCTTCCTCCTCCTACACACACACACACACACACACACACACACACACACACACACACATATATATATATACATGAGCCTAAACACCCTCCCTTAACACTTGGTCTGCCTATTTTAGCTCTTACCACTCTCCTCCCCCGCCCCCTCCTCCCCCCCTCCTCCTCTCCTCCACCTCCCCATAACACATCTTCACTCCACCCATCCACTCTAAGTTCTTCCCTTTACTCTTCCTCCTCACTCTTCTATATATTCCTTCTTGTTTTCCCTTTTGCACCTGCCGACACACCTCTAGCTTGTCATTCTCTCTCTCTCTCTCTCTCTCTCTCTCTCTCTCTCTCTCTCTCTCTCTCTCCTCTCTCTCCTCTCCTCTCTCTCTCTCTCTCTCTCTCTCTCTCTTTGTACAAGATGGCACTATTTTTAGTCTTGCGGCATGTTTCTGTCACTGGTTAATTTCTAGTTTGTCTTGTTTCTCTCTCTCTCTCTCTCTCTCTCTCTCCTCTCTCTCTCTCTCTCTCTTCTCTCCTCTCTCTCTCTCTCTCTCTCTCTCTCTCTCTCCTCTCTCTCTCTCTCTCTCTCTCTCTCTCTCTCTCTCTCTCATGCAGGACTTATTTGCATGTCTTTATTTTGCACCCGTTAGGGTACGTAGGGTGGCATGGTTGGTAGAGTCGTGAGCTCGCGTGTAGAGTCCCTGCATTCGGTCAGCGGTTCGAGTCCACCAAGTTCATCCTGGCGTGGTGGCGCTTTATATAGTCAATAACCTTGTAGTTGGTACTTGCAAAGTGTCTAGATAGGATCAAAGTATCTTATCTTATCTTCTTTATTTTGTGTTATTCTCATATATTATTTCTCCTGCATTCCTTATTTACCTTTTTCTCAATTCAATAATGACTTCAATAATGTTTGAGTTGCCTTATGGTATAAGAAATAGTAAGAGGAAGGAAAAGAAAGAAAGGAAGGAAGACTATCTTAATTAAATTGATAAAAGTGAAAGGGAATTAATGTTAGGAACGAGAAAAAAAATACATGAAGAAATTATTTAAGGTTCTGATTGGAAATATTTACTCCTGTGGAAATGGAAAATACTCGTAATACAGCATTGTTTTGATATGATGATACTTATTGAAGAATTATACAAATGAAGAGTAATTGAAGGAATAAACTGCCCTAGGAATTTACATACAAACTAACGGGTACTCGACATGTATATGCTAATCAAGTAAATATGTATGTACAACTACAGACAAATATATGATTACATGTTAATTATCACTACTTTTACTACTACTTAACTACTTTTTTACTTACTAGACTACTTTACTACTACTACTCTACTGTTAACTATCACGACAATTACTTACACACACACACACACACACACACACACACACACACACACACACACACACACACACATACACACACACACACACACAACCACACACACACAACCACACACATACATACAATAATCTTATATATACGAAAATAAAAATGAAAACATACAATACAGTCCTTATATATATATGCATAGACTATACAAAAATTTAATGCTTTAGTACAACAACATTACACATTTACCTGTACACACACACACACACACGGCTCTGACACCACACACACACACACACACACACACACACACACACACACACCTTAGTGAATACCTGTATCGGATAAGGCATTAACTATTAAGGAAAAAAGCATGGGTAATAACTAAATAATATGATAATGCTCCTAGGAAGAAACTGAAGCTTAAATATTGGATAAAGGGAAGAAACTGGAGCTTAAATATTGGATAAAGGGAAGAAACTACAGCTTAAAGATTGGATAAAGGGAAGAAACTGGAGCTTAAATATTGGATAAAGGGAAGAAACTGCAGCTTAAAGATTGGATAAAGGGAAGAAACTGCAGCTTAAATATTGGATAAAGGGAAGAAACTGCAGCTTAAATATTGGATAAAGGGAAGAAACTGCAGCTTAAAGATTGGATAAAGGGAAGAAACTGCAGCTTAAATATTGGATAAAGGGAAGAAACTGCAGCTTAAAGATTGGATAAAGGGAAGAAACTGCAGCTTAAATATTGGATAAAGGGAAGAAACTGCAGCTTAAATATTGGATAAAGGGAAGAAACAAGCTTAAATAATAGGAAAAGGGAAGAAACAAGCTTAAATATTGGGAAAAGAAGAAACTGAAGCTTAAATAATGGGAAAAGGGAAGAAACTGAAGCTTAAATATTGGGAAAAGAAGAAACAAGCTTAAATAATGGGAAAAGGGAAGAAACTGAAGCTTAAATATTGGGAAAAGAAGAAACAAGCTTAAATAATGGGAAAAGGGAAGAAACTGAAGCTTAAATATTGGGAAAAGAAGAAACTGAAGCTTAAATATTGGGAAAAGGGAAGAAACTGCAGCTTAAATATTGGGAAAAGGGAAGAAACTGAAGCTTAAATATTGGGAAAAGGGAAGAAACGGAAGCTTGAATATTGGGAAAAGAAGAAACAAGCTTAAATATTGGGAAAAGGGAAGAAACTGAAGCTTGAATAGTGGGAAAAGGGAAGAAACTGAAGCTTGAATAATGGGAAAAGGGAAGAAACTGAAGCTTAAATATTGGGAAAAGGGAAGAAACTGAAGCTTGAATATTGGGAAAAGGGAAGAAACGGAAGCTTAAATATTGGGTAAAGAAGAAACTGAAGCTTGAATAATAGGAAAAGAAGAAACTGAAGCTTAAATAAAGGGAAAAGGGAAGAAACGGAAGCTTAAATAATAAGAAAAGGGAAGAAACTGAAGCTTGAATAGTGGGAAAAGAAGAAACTGAAGCTTGAATATTGGGAAAAGGGAAGAAACTGAAGCTTGAATATTGGGTAAAGAAGAAACTGAAGCTTGAATAATAGGAAAAGGGAAGAAACTGAAGCTTGAATAATAGGAAAAGAAGAAACAAGCTTAAATAATAGGAAAATGGAAGAAACAAGCTTGAATATTGGGAAAATGGAAAAAACTGAAGCTTAAATAATGGAAAAAGGGAAGAAACTGAAGCTTGAATAATAGGAAAAGGGAAGAAACGGAAGCTTAAATATTGGAGAAAAGAAAAAACAAGCTTAAATAATGGGAAAAGGGAAGAAGTTGAAGCTTAAATAATAGGAAAAGGGAAGAAACTGAAGCTTGAATAGTGGGAAAAGAAAAAACAAGCTTAAATAATGGGAAAAGGGAAGAAACGGAAGCTTAAATAGTGGGAAAAGAAGAAACGGAAGCTTAAATAGTGGGAAAAGAAGAAACTGAAGCTTAAATATTGGGAAAAGGGAAGAAACTGAAGCTTGAATAATAGGAAAAGGGAAGAAACTGAAGCTTAAATATTGGGAAAAGGGAAGAAACTGAAGCTTAAATAAGAGGAAAAGGGAAGAAACAAGCTTAAATATTGGGAAAAAGAAGAAAATGAAGCTTAAATAGTGGGAAAAGAAGAAACAAGCTTAAATAGTGGGAAAAGGGAAGAAACTGAAGCTTGAACACTGGATTAAGGCAAGAAAAACAGCATGAAGTGAGGGAAACAAACATACCTACGAACTATATAGGAAATCGATAAGCAAGAGAACGAAAGAAAATGGCACCGAATAAATATAGGAAAAACGATAGGAATAAAAATGACCGATAACTTACGAAATGAAGGAAGGTAAGAGGGAAGTGGGGGGGGGATATGAAGAATAGGGGTTGTGTGTGTGTGAGAGAAAGAGAGAGAGGAAAAAATATGCATGTTTGGCCTTTTATGTCAGCTTTGTAATGGTCTCTCTCTCTCTCTCTCTCTCTCTCTCTCTCTCTCTCTCTCTCTCTCTCTCTCTCTCCTCTCTCTCCTCTCTCTCTCTCTCTCTCTCTCTCTCTCTCTCTCTCTCTCTCTCTCTCTCTCTCTCTCTCTCTCTCTCATGCACTGAT
>JACEEZ010000567.1:485000-497500 GCA_016584305.1 Chionoecetes opilio
TCTCTCTCTCTCTCTCTCTCTCTCTCTCTCTCTCTCTCTCTCTCTCTCTCTCTCTCTCTCTCTCTCTCTCTCTCTCTCTCTCTCTCTCTCTCTCTCTCTCTCGTGAAGCTATACGAGTTGAAATGAAAAACTACCACTACAACTACCACTACTATAATTGATGAAAACCTACTACTACAACTACCACTGCTACTATAATTGCTATACTTTTTGGTTATTATACATCTCAAACCTTCCCTCACACTTGGTAATTCCTACATATCTTACTACCTTCCTCTTCCTTCCTTCCTTTTCCTTCCTTCCTCTTCCTTCCTCTTCCTTCCTCTTCCTTCCTCTTCCTCTTCCTTCCTCTTCCTTCCTCTTCCTTCCCCTTAACATTCATCTCCCATTATTACCTCTGTCGTGTGTAGCATTTCTTTTCTTCCTACTCTTCTTCCTTCTTTCGTCCTCTTCCTCATCCTTGTAATCTTTATCTCTTTTTCTTCCTATCGCCTGTTGCATCCTTTATCACCTTCCTCTTCTTCCTCCTCCTCCTCCTCCTCCTCCTCCTCCTCCTCCTCCTCCTCCTCCTCCTCCATAAAGGTTAAGAATGATGGTTGACTTTTGCATTATATATTTGTTTTGTAAATGTAATTGGTCTTAGTTCAGAGAGAGAGAGAGAGAGAGAGAGAGAGAGAGAGAGAGAGAGAGAGAGAGAGAGAGAGAGAGAGAGAACTACAACAAAGGACCAGGGAATTATTCATTTAAATATTTAATGCAGTAAAAACAACAACAGAGCGACAACAGAACATCAACAGAGAAACAGTTACAGCAGACCAACAGAACTACAGAATAAGAACAAAACAACAGAATATCAACAGAACTACAGTATAAGAACAAAACAACAGAATAACAACAGAACTACAGTATAAGAACAAAACAACAGAATATCAACAGAATAACAACAGAACTACAGAATAAGAAAAAAAAGCAGAATAACAACAGAACTACAGAATAAGAACAAAACAACAGAACATCAACAGAATAAGAAAAAAACAACAATAACAACAGAACTACAGAATAAGAACAAAACAACAGAATAACAACAGAACTACAGAATAATAAAAAAACCTCAGAATAACAACAGAACTACAGAATAAGAACAAAACAACAGAATAACAACAGAACTACAGAATAAGAACAAAACAACAGAATAATAACAGAACTACAGAATAAGAACAAAACAACAGAATATCAACAGAACTACAGAATAAGAAAAAAAAACTCAGAACAGCAACAGAATAACAACAGAATAAGAATAAAACAACAGAACATCAACAGAATAACAACAGAATATCAACAGAATAACAACAGAACTACAGAATAAGAACAAAACAACAACAATAACAGAATAACAACAAAACTAATAGAATAACAACAGTAAATCAACAGAATAATAAAAAAACAACAACAGAAATAACAGCAGAACAACAACAGAATAAGCTGAACAACAACAGAACAGGCATCATAGCAGAAAATCAACAGAAAATCAACAGACCAACAGAAAATCAACATAACAGAATAACAGATGACTTAGTGAAAGTTAAGAGTACAAGTTGCTTAATATTTACCTCCACCAGCCTTAGCCATATGGAGAGGAGGAGGCGTGGAGGAACTTAGGAGGAGGAGGAGGAGGAAAGGAAGAGGAAGAGGAAGAGGAGGAGAGACCACTTGCTGCAGAGGAGGAGGAGGAGGAGGAAGAGGAAGAGGAAGAGGAAGAGGAGGAGAGACCACTTGCTGCAGAGGAGGAGTTTTTACGAGTGTGCGTGTGCGGCGCCTGGGGTGACTGACCCTCCTCCTCCTCCTCCTCCTCCTCCTCCTCCTCCTCCTCCTCTTTCAGACTCCCGTTTGTTGTTACCTGTCTGTCCCCAACTCTCTCTCTCTCTCTCTCTCTCTCTCTCTCTCTCTCTCTCTCTCTCTCTCTTTCCTCTCCTTCTTCCTCCTATTCCTCTCTCTCTCTCTCTTCCATCCTCTTTCTCTTTTTCCTCCTTTCTTCTCCTCTCTCTCTCTCTCTCTCTCTCTCTCTCTCTCCTCTCTCTCTCTCCTCTCTTTCTAACGGTAAAGAAAACGTGAAGAATAGTAATATTTGGCGAAAAGTCTAAAACTGAGAGGCAGAAGAAACTCATGATAAAGGCATCTCTCTCTCTCTCTCTCTCTCTCTCTCCTCTCTCTCTCTTCTCTCTCTCTCTCTCTCTCTCTCTCTCTCTCTCTCTCTCTCTCTCTCTTTTATCTAGGAACCTCAATGAACTCTAATCTTTTACAGGAAGAGAAATTCACTACTTATCTCACGTGTCTTATCAGTCTTACGCCCCCCCCCCCCTCCTCCTCCTCCTCCTCCTCCTCCCCTCCTCCTCCCTCCTCCTCTCCTCCCCTTCTTCTCCGTCTTATCTCTCACAGTTACTTATCACCACACCTACACTCCGCCTTCTCTCCCTCTCTCTCTCTCTCTCTCTCTCTCTCTCTCTCTCTCTTCTCTCTCTCCTACTTCTCTCCTCTCTCTCTCTCTCTACCCCTCTCTCTCTCTCTCATATCCTATGCCTACCTCATTACCTTAAATACAAGTGAGAAATTATCATTATTTAAAGTTTTATTTATTTAGTTATTCGTAATGTATGCTTCGGATTTATATAGTTATTTTGTAGGTAGTTTTTCTTTACGTACAGATACAAAAAATATCAAAAGTACGATAATTATACAAAAAAAGCTTAGATAAAGTACGATAATTATACAGAAAAAGCTTAGATAAAGTACGATAATTATACAAAAAAAGCTTAGATAAAGTACGATAATTATACAAAAAAAGCTTAGATAAAGTACGATAATTATACAAAAAAAGCTACATATATAAACGATACATAAACCTTTTACCCCTTCACGACCAGATCTTTCCTTTGCTATAAAAAATCGTCTGTTGTCGAGCCATAAAATTACGAAAAGTAACTGAATATACCACATTAGTTAGTCGACAAGGATACTAAAAAGGTTATATATAATTAAAACATTGCTTATAGTTACTAAAAAAATCGCCTAATGGTACAAATTACAATGGAAATTGCGTTCTGGGTCTCAAGGGTTTAATTTTGTAGGTAGTTTTTCTTTACATCATGATACAAAAATTAACAAACGTACAATAATTATTACAGAATTAATACAAATACAAAATATAATACAAATATAAAATATAATACAAATACAAAATATAATACAAATACAAAATATAATACAAATACAAAATATAATACAAATACAAAATATAAATAAAATACAAAATATAATACAAATACAAAATAAAAATAAAATACAAAATATAATAAATACAAAATATAAATACAAAATACAAATAAATACAAAATATAATAAATACAAAATATAAATAAAATACAAAATATAATACAAATACAAAATATAATAAAAACAAAATATAATACAAATACAAAATATAAATAAAATACAAAATATAATACAAATACAAAATATAAATAAAATACAAAATATAAATAAAATACAAAATATAATAAAATACAAAATATAATAAAATACAAAATATAATAAAATACAAAATATAAATAAAATACAAAATATAAATAAAATACAAAATATAATAAAATACAAAATATGAATAAAATACAAAATATAAATAAAATACAAAATATAATAAAATACAAAATATAAATAAAATACAAAATATAAATAAAATACAAAATATAAATAAAATACAAAATATAAATAAAATACAAAATATAAATAAAATACAAAATATAAATAAAATACAAAATATAATAAAATACAAAATATGAATAAAATACAAATAATTAATTACAAAAAAGCTCAGATAAAGTACAATAAATAAACCTTTAAAAATCACCTCCATAAAAAAGGACCTTGAAAACAAAACATTCACTGTCTTTAAATTGCCACGGACCCTTTCTCCCCCTCCCCCCCTTGAGGAATGACCACCAACCCTCCCCTCTCCCCTCATTCCCCTCGACCTCCTTGCAACGCTTCATTTCCCCTCGAGTTGGATCTTCCCCTCGGAATATACTACGGTGGGGTTATCGGAGACTTAGAGGGGAGGGAGGGGAAATGAGGGGAGGGAAGGGGGAATTAGGGGAAGGGGTTGATGAAGGGGAGTGAGGGCAGAAAGGGGTCAGACTGTTTCCGCATTCCTTCCGCCTCATGTCGTGTGTGTGTGTGTGTGTGTGTGTGTGTGTGTGTGTGTGTGTGTGTGGTGTGTGTGTTATCGGGTATATTTTGATTTTTGTACACTGACATTCCAGCTCTCTCTCTCTCTCTCTCTCTCTCTCTCTCTCTCTCTCTCTCTCTCTCTCTCTCTTCTCTCTCTCTCTATCTCTATCTCTCTCCTCTCTCCTCTACACAAGCTATCTCTATTTTTCTTGCTTTGCTTTCATTCTTTCGTTATTTTTCCTTCTTTTATATCTATATTGATTTATTATAATTTTTATATTGATTTTTTTTTTTTTTTTTTTTCATGTCTTGCACTCACACTTGACACACACACAGAGGTAGAGCGAGGGAGGGAGAGGAGGACGAGAGAGAAGAGAGAGGAGAGAGAGAGAGAGAGAGAGAGAGAGAGAGAGAGAGAGAGAGAGAGAGAGAGAGAGAGAGAGAGAGAGAGCATATCCACCGTGTTATCTTTTAAATCAGCAGCACAGTTGACAGTGTACATAGTGCTATAGTATATATATTATCTTACTATCCTTACTATTTTTACTTATGATTTAACACAACAAAGCTACGTATAGGTAGAAGACACACCCTTATAGTTATGTCACTGTGGAGTAGGGGGAGAGCGGGGCAGGTTGCATCATTGCCTGTAACTCGCATTAACTTTTTTTTATTATTATTATTGTTGTAGTTGTAGTAGTAGTTTATAGTAGTAGTAGTTGTAGTAGTATTAAGACGATGTACGTGTGATAACATGCGAGTTAAGAGGCAATGATGCAACCTGCCCCGCTCTCCCCTATTTTATGAATTCATTTGTTAGCATTTATATGACTAAAAATTGTTAAAAGAAAATAGATAAAAATAATAGAAGGGACAAAATGGAAATGCAAATAAAAGAAAAATATACAAATATAAGAAAAATGTACAAATAAAAGAAAAATGTACAAATAAAAGAAAAATGTACAAATAAAAGAAAAATGTACAAATAAAGAAAAATGTACAAATAAAAGAAAAATGTACAAATAAAAGATAAATTACAAATAAAAGAAAAATGTACAAATAAAAGATAAATGTACAAATAAAAGATAAATGTACAAATAAAAGAAAAATGTACAAATAAAAGAGAAATATACAAATAAAAGAAAAATGTACAAATAAAAGAAAACAAATACAAAATAAAAAAGATAAAGTACAAATAAAAGAAGAAAAAAAAATAGTACAAATAAAAGAAAATGTACAAATAAAAGAAAAATGTACAAATAAAAGAAAAATATACAAATAAAAGAAAAATGTACAAATAAAAGAAAAATGTACAAATAAAAGAAAAATGTACAAATAAAAGAAAAATATACAAATAAAAGAAAAATGTACAAATAAAAAAAAAATGTACAAATAAAAGAAAAATGTACAAATAAAAGAAAAATATACAAATAAAAGAAAAATATACCAATAAAAGAAAGCTGAAATAAAAAGCGAAAAATGTAAAATTCTAACCTTTTCGTATATTTATTTATTTCATATTTATTCCAATATTCGATGTTTCAGACTTTATCATTGAATACTTTTTAAATATTTCTGACCTGCATGCGTACTTTACTATTATATTATGTATTTTCTTATCTATGTATGTATTCACCTCAACATAATATATATTTTTATTTTCTTACATCACAAAGGACTGGCCAAGGTAAAAAAAACTAGAAAGTAACAAAAAGCCCGTAGCTTTTTTTTTTTTTTTTCTCTCTCTCTCTCTCTCTCTCTCTCTCTCTCTCTCTCTCTCTCTCTCTCTCTCTCTCTCTCTCTCTCTCTCTCTCTCTTGTACATAATCTCCCGTTCAACAATTTAACTTATCATTTTTTATCTTTCTTTAGCATTCTCTCTCTCTCTCTCTCCTCTCTCTCTCTCTCTCTCTCCTCTCTCTCTCTCTCTCTCTCTCTCTCTTCTCTCTCTCTCTCTCTCTCTCTCTCTCTTGTACATATCTCCCTTCAACAATTTAACTTATCATTTTTATCTTTCTTTAGCATTCTCTCTCTCTCTCTCTCTCTCTCTCCTCTCTCTCTCTCTCTCTCTCTCTCTCTCTCTCTCTCTCTCTCTCTCTCTCTCTCTCTCTCTCTCTCTCTCTCTCTCCTCTCTCTCTCTCTCTCTCCTCCTTACATAATCTCCCTTCCAACAATTTAACTTACATTTTTGTATCTTTCTTTAGCATTCTCTCTCTCTCTCTCTCTCTCTCTCTCTCTCTCTCTCTCCTCTCTCTCTCTCTCTCTCTCTCTCTCTCTCTCTCTCTCTCTCTCTCTCTCTCTCTCTCTCTCTCACTCCTGTACATAATCTCCCTTCCAACAATTTAACTTAACATTTTTTATCTTTCGTTAGCATTCTCCTTATTTCTTCTAATTCCCTCCCTATTGCAGTAAATTCACTCATAGCGAGCATGAAGCAAACCCAAACAGTTATATTGTCATTGTAGTTGATAGTAAATTATGTTGTTTTTTAGACCCATTTAACTTGATAATGATAAAACACAGGTAGTAAATAAATGGCCGCAAGGTAAAGCCAGACAGTAGGAATGTTTATGCCGCGACAGTGTGTGGGGGGGGGGGTCAGAGGGTGGAGGGGGGGGGGGCATTGAGGGGAGGAGGGGGGGAAGGCAAGCGATCGATCGATGGCTCTCCTCGACGCCCGTGACCCAGTACTGTCGAGTCTTGTGTGTGTGTGTTGACTGTTGGATGTGTGTGTGTGTGTTGGGAGGGTGAGTGTGTGTGTTTGTTATTTAGGGTGGAGTTAGCTAATGGTAGTATCTCTCTCTCTCTCTCTCTCTCTCTCTCTCTCTCTCTCTCTCTCTCTCTCTCTCTCCTTCTCTCTCTCTCTCTCTCTCTGAAGTTAGTTAGAAAGAGAAATGGTAGGGGGGTGTCGGAAACAGGTTGTGTGTGTATGAGTGTATGAGTGTGTGTGTGTGTGCGTGTGTGTGTGTGTGTGTGTGAATGGCGGTGGCGTGGCTATATAAAAGTGTGGATGACGTCAGGCATGGGAGGAGGAGTAGGAGGAAGAGGAGGTTGTTGGGAGGGTGACATCATTTATAAGGCGAGACGGCCCCTTTGGTAACTCCTCCTCCCACCGCTGCTTCTACTACTACTACTACCACCACTACTACTACTACTACTACTACTACTACTACTACTACTACTACTACTACTACTACTACTACGACTACTACCACCACCACTACTACACTACTACTACTACTACCTACTACTACCACACTAACCACTACTACTACCACCTACTCACCCACCACCACACCACCACCACCACCACCACCACCACCACCACACACACACCACTACACTACTACTACTACTACTACTACCTACCACCACCACCACCACCACCACCACCACCACCACCACCACCACCACCACCACCACCACCACCACTACTACTACTACTACTACTACTACACTACTACTACTACCACTTCTACTACTACTAACAATCCAATCTTAGCAGTGATACAGACATGAAAAAAATAAGTAAAAACATACATTGAACACTTTAATAACATGAGTAGACACACTTAGAATGGGTTATATAAGTGTTAAGTGGGATTTATCATATAAGTGAGTGTGTGAAGTAGTAAAGGAAAGGAAGAAGGAAGGAAAAGATGTTGGTGTGAAATATTAAATGAGAATAGAGAGAGAGAGAGAGAGAGAGAGAGAGAGAGAATGAATCGCACTTATCTACACTTGCCTCATTACAACTCTTTCGCTAATTAATAAAAGTTAAAAGAAAAAAATAATTACGATAAACAAGAGAACACAAACACAACATGTAGAAAAATAGAAGACCTGCAGAAGGAGGAGGAGGAGGAGGAGGAGGAGGAGGAGAGGAGGAGAGGAGGAAGAGGAGATAGTGAAAGGGGCTAAGCAGTAGAAATAGAACCTGGGAACTAATAATTTCTTCCTCTTGGCATTAGTTGGTGTTGAATGTAAGAGAGGAAAGGGCGTGGTCGGTGAGAGAGAGAGAGAGAGAGAGAGAGAGAGAGAAGAGAGAGAGAGAGAGAGAGAGAGAGAGAGAGAGAGAGAAGGGGAGAGATGGAGGAGGGGAAAGGAAGTCTGGAGGGGAAGGGGTGGATGGGAGAGAGAAAGAACGTAGATAGGTAAACGATATGGAGGAAAGGAAGGAGAGAGAGAGAGAGAGAGAGAGAGGAGAGAGAGAGAGAGAGAGAGAGAGAGAGAGGTTCCTTTGGGTGTGGTGGTGAATGGAGGGAGGGAAGGAGGGATAGGGGAGGGAAAAGAAGGGAGAGATCATAAAGAGATAATGAGAGTGGCTGTAAAGGAGGGAGGGAGGGAAGGACATGGAAGGAACTCGGTTAGATTAAGGAAACTAAAGGAAAAGCAAGTGTAGGCTGATTGTGGGGGGTTTCTCTCTCTCTCTCTCTCTCTCTCTCCATCTCTCTCTCCTCTCCTCTCTCTCTCTCTTCTCTCTCTCTCTCTCTCTCTCTCGTCTCCTCTCCTCTCTCTCTCTCTCTCTCTCTCTCTCTCTCTCTCTCGTTCAGGAGGAAAGAAGAGGAGGGAGAGGAATGATAGGAGAATATTGCGAGGGATTGGAGGAGAGAGAGAGAGGCTTGTGGTGGTAACTTCTCCCCCTTCTCTCCTCCTCCTCCTCCTCCTCCTCCTCCTCCTCCTCCTCCTCCTCCTCCTCCTCCTCCTCCTCCTCCTCCTCCTCCTCCTCCTCCTCCTTCTCTCCTCTCCTCCTCCTCCTCCTCCTTCCTCTCTTCCCTTCTCTCCAACTCTCTCCTCTCTACTAACCTTCGCTGAAACCTGTTATAACTGATTCCCTCCTCCTCCTCCTCCTCCTCCTCCTCCTCCTCCTCCTCCCACGGGCTGCAGAAAAGTACCCAAAAACCCTCTCCCGTTTTCTATTTGAATTTTTTTTGTTTAAGTTCACCCTCAAATTTCACTTAGTTATCTGAATTTGAATATTTGGGTTGATTTTAGTATTTTATTGGAACTAATGGGTTTTTAAAGGTTTGATTTTATTGAACTAATGGGTTTTTAAAGGTTTGGTTTTATGCTTTTATTGAACTAATGGGTTTTTAAAGGTTTGGTTTTAGTATTTTATTGAACTAATGGGTTTTTAAAGGTTTGGTTTTAGTGTTTTATTGAACTAATGGTGGTTTTAAAGGTTTTATTTTAGGATTTTATTGAACTAATGTGTTTTTAAAGGGGTGATTTTAGTATTTTATTGAACTAATGGGTTTTTAAAGGGGAGATTTTAGTATTTTATTGAACTAATGGGCTTTTAAAGGTTTGATTTTAGTATTTTATTGAACTAATGGGTTTTTAAAGATTTGATTTTATGCTTTTATTGAACTAATGGGATTTTAAAAGTTAGATTTTAGTATTTTATTGAACTAATGGGTTTTTAAAGGTTTTATTTTAGTATTTTATTGAACTAATGGGTTTTTAAAGGTTTGATTTTATGCTTTTATTGAACTAATGGGTTTTTAAAGGTTTTATTTTAGTATTTTATTGAACTAATGGGTTTTTAAAAGTTAGATTTGAGTATTTTATTGAACTAGTGGGTTTTTAAAGGTTTGATTTTAGTATTTTATTGAACTAATGGGTTTTTAAAGGGGTGATTTTATTATTTTATTGAACTAATGGGTTTTTAAAGGGGTGATTTTAGTATTTTATTGAACTAATGGGTTTTTAAAGGTTTGATTTTAGTATTTTATTGAACTAATGGGTTTTTTAAAGTTAGATTTTAGTATTTTATTGAACTAGTGGGTTTTTAAAGGTTTGATTTTAGTATTTTATTGAACTAATGGGTTTTTAAAGGTTTGATTTTATGTTTTTATTGAACTAATGGGTTTTTAAAAGTTAGATTTTAGTATTTTATTGAACTAATGGGTTTTTAAAGGTTTGATTTTAGTATTTTATTGAACTAATGGGTTTTTTAAAGTTAGATTTTAGTATTTTATTGAACTAGTGGGTTTTTAAAGGTTTGATTTTAGTATCTTATTGAACTAATGGGTTTTTAAAGGTTTGATTTTATGCTTTTATTGAACTAATGGGTTTTTAAAAGTAAGATTTTAGTATTTTATTGAACTAGTGGGTTTTTAAAAGTTAGATTTTAGTATTTTATTGAACTAATGGGTTTTTAAAGGTTTGATTTTAGTATTTTATTGAACTAGTGGGTTTTTAAAGGTTTGATTTTAGTATTTTATTGAACTAGTGGGTTTTTAAAGGTTTGATTTTAGTATTTTATTGAAGTAGTGGGTTTTTAAAGGTTTGATTTTAGTATTTTATTGAACTAGTGGGTTTTTAAAGGTTTGATTTTAGTATCTTATTGAACTAATGGGTTTTTAAAGGTTTGATTTTATGATTTTATTGAACTAATGGGTTTTTAAAGGTTTGATTTTATGATTTTATTGAACTAATGGGTTTTTAAAGGTTTGATTTTATGCTTTTATTGAACTAATGGGTTTTTAAAGGTTTGATTTTAGTATTTTATTGAACTAATGGGTTTTTAAAAGTTAGATTTTAGTATTTTATTGAACTAATGGGTTTTTAAAGGTTTGATTTTAGTATTTTATTGAACTAATGAGTTTTTAAAGGTTTGATTTTAGTATTTTATTGAACTAATGGGTTTTTAAAGGTTTGATTTTAGTATTTTATTGAACTAATGGGTTTTTAAAGGTTTGATTTTAGTATTTTATTGAACTAGTGGGTTTTTTAAAGTTTGTTTTACATATTACACATACATCATGATTGGTGTATTTTAGTATTTTACCTCTTCCTTTTTTTTTCTTCCTTCTGTCTTTTTTATAGTATTCGTTACGTAAGTGTTAAAAAGGAATATCTTAAAGTGGTTAGGCCTATATCCGTTTTTAGGCCTCTCTACTTTATATCTGCATTTATTATGTAAGAGTTATAAAAGCTGTTTCTTCTTCTTCTTTTACTTTTTCTTTTTCTTCTTTTTCTTCTTCTTTTTCTTCTTATTTTTCTTCTACTTCTTTTTCTTCTTCTTTTTCTTCTTTTTCTTCTTAATTTTCTTCTTCTTCTTCATCTTTTTCTTCTTATTTTTCTTCTTTTTCTTATTTTTCTTTTACTCTTTTTCTTCTTCTTTTTTTTTTCTTCTTCTTCTTCTTCATCTTCTTTTAGGCCTAAGGGCGTCACCCCACTATGCATTTTTCATTACCTAAGAATGTAAGCAAACAAATATTTACTCTATGTTTAGGCTCATCATTCTTTTTAGTTAGGTACATTTTTTTGTCTGATCATTTTTACGTCCATAGTAAAACGTTATTAATTTTTTTTTATTTCATTCCCACTTAAGCTGACGTCTTTTTTAATGGTTTAAAGGGGGGAGGGGTATTTACAAGTCTGGAAACTATAAAGGACTCTCTCTCTCTCTCTCTCTTTCTCCTCTCTCTCTCTCCCCCCCTCTCTCCTCTTTCTCTCTCCTCTCCTCTCCTCTCTCTCTCCTCTCTTTTCTGTCTCTCTCTCCTCCTCTCTCTCTCTCTCTCTCTGTCTGTGCGTGTCTATCTGTGTTTTGTCCTGTTTGTAAGTTGTCTTTCTATCGTTCTCCCCTCTCTCTCTCTCTCTCTCTCTCTCTCTCTCTTCTCTCTCTCTCTCTCTCTCTCTCTCTCTCTCTCTCTCTCTCTGTCTCAGCTATCAAGAGGATGTGGGGAGTGGTAGGAATGTGGTATTTTTGTGGTACTGTAGACGGGCTCCGATGTCCTCCTGCTACTACGTGCGAGGAGGAGGAGAGGAAGGGAGAGGAGGAGGAGAGGAAAGGAAGGGAGAGAAGGAGGCAGGAGAAGGAGAGGAAGGGAGAGGAGGAGGCAGAAAGAGGAGAGGAAGGGAGAGAAGGAGGAGAGGAAGGGAGAGAAGGAGGCAGGAGTAGGAGAGGAAGGGAGAGAAGGAGGAGAGGAAGGGAGAGAAGGAGGAGAGGAAGGGAGAGAAGGAGGAGAGGAAGGGAGAGGAGGAGGCAGAAAGAGGAGAGGAAGGGAGAGGAGGAGGCAGAAAGAGGAGAGGAAAGGAGTGGAAGGGGGAAGATGATGCGTGAGAAAGAGGAAGAGAGGAAAAGAAGGGAGAGATATGTGTGAGAAAGGAAAAGAAGAGTAAAGGAAAGGAGAGATTTAGCAAAGAAGTAAAGATGAAAGGAAGAGGAGGATGGTTAATGCTAAAGGAAAGGAAAACATAATGATGATGAAGGGAATAGAAGACAGGAAATGTGAGGAAGGTTATATATAATAGCAGAGATTAGAAGAG
>JACEEZ010000567.1:500000-507500 GCA_016584305.1 Chionoecetes opilio
CACACACCACACACACACACACACAACACACACACACACACGACACACACACCACACACACACCACACACACACACACACACGACACACACACACACACACACACACACACACACACACACACACACACACACACTCACACACACACACATCCCTTTAGCTGTAATGTAAGGCGCGTGAGAAAATGTGAACTTTCTCTAACTAAAAGTTTGAGCTATCATAATTCTGACTCATTCATTCTCTCTCTCTCTCTCTCTCCTCTCTCTCTCTCTCTCTCTCTCTCTCTCTTCTCTCGCTCTCTCTCTCCTCTCTCTCTCTCCTCTCTCTCTGGGTAAAGTTTTATTTTTGTCACTTGTTACATGCATTTATTTTTTAATTTCTTTTCTAAATACATTCATTTCTATCTATTTATTTTAACACTTTGCTCGCAGACAATTTTTGGTAAATGTAAATATAGATAAAAACACTTTTTAGTTATTTTTCCTTTTAATTTATTTTTAGATTTTCGCTGAACCGTATAATTGTTCCTTGTCATTTTATTTCGTTTTTATTTCTATGGTGTCAATTAGCTTTTTTGTATTTCGCGATTTTGCTTTTCGCGGTTTTGAATTTCGCGATTTTGCTTTTCGCGGTTTTGAATTTCGCGATTTTACTTTTCGCAGTTTTTTAATTTCGCGATTTTGCTTTTCGCGGTTTTTGAATTTCGCGATTTTGCTTTTCACCGTTTTAAATTTCGTGATTTTGCTTTTCGCGATTTTCCTTTCCGCCGTTTTGAAATTCGCGATTTTCTTTTTCGCGGTTTTGAATTTCGCGTTCTAGGATTGTAGGATATAATGACTTTTTTAACGAGAACTTATATGTCTGTAAGGATTATGTTTACTTTTTCTTGGAGTAGCAAAGTATTTTTATGGATCAACTTTTTGTGTGAGGAAAAGAGAGGGAAGAGGTAGAAATGGGAGAAAAAAAGTAGTGAAAGGGGGAATAGGAGAGAAAAGTGATGAAGGATGGAGGTAGGATGAAGGATGGAAGGAGTGAAGGGAATGGAGGAAGAGAATGGAGGGAAAAAGGAAGGGCAGGAAAGGAGGAAGAGAATGAAGGGAAGGAGAGGAGGAGGAAGGGAAGGAAGGGAAGGGAGGGAAAAAAAGTGTCTGCTTATGGAATAAGTTTTGTTGAGTTTAGCAGACGTTTTTCTCCTCCCTTCCTCCTCCTCCTCCTCCTCTTCCTCTTCCTCTTCCTCCTCCTCCTCCTCCTCCTCCTCCTCCTCCTCCTCCTCCTCCTCCCTCCTCCTCCTCTTCCTCTTCCTCCTCCTCCTCCTCCTCCTCCTCCTCCTCCACATTTGTCCCTCTTTTCTGTCATTTTCTCATCATACTAACTTCAATAATACCCTTGACCTTTCCTCTCTCTCCTCTCTCTCTCTCTCTCTCTCTCTCTCTCTCTCTCATCTCGCTCCTCTCTCTCAGTCTCGTCTCTCTCTCTCTCTCTCTCTCTCCTCTTCTCTCCTCACTCACAAATAACACATTACTTAATTTAAGTGTAGAATAATTGAGAGAGAGAGAGAGAGAGAGAGAGAGAGAGAGAGAGAAGAGAGGAGAGAGAGAGAGAGAGAGAGAGAATGTCAAGAAAAAAGGATTCACTTTTAAAAGGAATGGAAAAAAATGAGAATAATATCAGGAAATGAAGAGTGAGAGGGAAGGAAGAAATGACAGCGTGATGGAATTTTTTTTCTTTCTCTCTCTCTCTCTCTCTCTCTCTCTCTCTCCTCCCCTCTCTTCCCCTCCTATCATCTCTCTCTCTCTCTCCCTCTCTCTCTCTCTCTCGAACGTGCCCTTCAAAGCGACTTAATTGGTTCCAAGGGTTCTTTGGTCGAATCTCTCTCTCTCTCTCTCTCCTCTTTCCTCTCTCTCTCTCTCTCTCTCTCTCTCTCTCTCTCTCTCTCTCTCTCTCTCTCTCTCTTTAAAGGTTGGATGGGAAACTCGCCTCATTTAAATCCTCCTTAACCTCTTTTCTCCTCTTGATTCCCTCTTCTCTCCTCTTCCTCTTACTTGTCTCTTTCCTCTTTTAAGTTTTTTCCTTTCCACCCTAATAATTTGTTTTATAGGCTTACACTAGAGCCTATCTGTATGTCTGTTGCAATAAAATGTGTAGGTCTATATATTAATTGTTTATATATATGGTTATCTGTATTTAGTGGCTTAACATTTCTTTCTTTTTGTCTATTTGTATTTTGTATTTATTTGTCTTATGGCCACTACTCTCTCTCTCTCTCTCTCTCTCTTTTTTTCTCTTTTTTTTTCTTTTTCTCTTTTTCTTCTCCCTCTCTCTCTCTCTTTCTCTTTCTCTTTCTCTCTCTCTCTCTCCCCTCCTCTCTCTCTCCTTTTCCTCTCTCATCTCTCCTCTCCTCTCTCCTTTCTCCCTTTTCTCTCTCTCCCCCTCTCTCTCTCTCTCTCTCTCTCTCTCTTCTCTCTCTCTCTCTCTCTCTCTCTCACATTTCCTTTGAACTCTTATTATAGTAGTTAACAATCATAATTATTTTTCATGTTAATTAACTTTACCAGATCTCATTTAATTAAGTATTTTGACCTTTCTCTTATTTTAACCTTCCTTTACTTACCTATTACATCTTTTTGACCTTCATCATTATGCCCTTAAAAAAAAAAAAAAAAAAAAAACTTAATACTCCTTCCTTTTAATAATATTTTAAAATTATATTCCTTTATTTTCCTTTCTATTCCTAAGCATTGATCTTCCCTTAATTTTTTTACTCTTTTTTTTCCCTTTATTCCTTTTCTTAATTTTTTTTTATTGTTTTTCTAAATTTTTTTATATTCCTTTTCTTAATTTTTTTTTATTCTTTTCTTAATTTTTTTTTATTCCTTTTCTTAAATTTTTTTTATTGCTATTCTTAATTTTTTTTAATTCATTTACTTAATTTTTTTTAAAATTCATTTTCTTATTTTTTTTTATTGCTTTTCTTAATTTTTTTTAATTGCTTGTCTTACTTTTTTTTATTGCTTGTCTTAATTTTTTTTTTATTGCTTTTCTTAATTTTTTTATATTACTTTTCTTAATTTTTTTTTTATTCCTTTTCGTAATTTTTTTTTATTCCTTTTCGTAATTTTTTTTATTACTTTTCGTAATTTTTTTTTTATTGCTTTTCTTATTTTTTTTAATTCCTTTTCGTAATTTTTTTAATTACTTTTCGTAATTTTTTTTATTGCTTTTCTTAATTTTTTTTATTCCTTTTCGTAATTTTTTTTATTGCTTTTCTTAATTTTTTTTTATTCCTTTTCGTAATTTTTTTTTTCTTCGTAATTTTTTTTTATTCCTTTTCGTATTTTTTTTTATTGATTTTCGTAATTTTTTTTTATTGCTCTTACTTTTTTTTATTCCTTTTCTTAATATTTTTTATTTCTTCCCTTTAATTATTTTAATTTTTTCATTTGATGTATATTTTTGCACCAAACTAGCGAAATTTTGCCCTGGGGCCCTTTTAATTAACCGGGACCTGCCCTTATTTAAACCGGGCATGCCCCTGGTTAAAAGGGGAACCCCGGGTCATGTGAACCCAAACCAGGTAGACTTCTTCCCTTCCTCTTCCTCCTCCTCCTCCCTCCTCTTCCTCTTCCACCTCCTTCCTCCTCTTTTTTTTCTTTAAGTAGGTTTCGCCTCACTTCCTATGGTAATGAGAGAGAGGGAAAGATTTTTGTAGATTTCATTTCCTCTCTCTCTTTTCCCCTTCTCTCTTCCTCTTCTGTCTCGGTCTTGCCCTCTGTTTTCTGTCTCGGGTCTCTGTCTCTGTTCTGTCTCTGTCTCTCTCTCCCCTTTTCCCCCTTTTCTCTCTCTCTCTTTCACTCTCCCCTCTCCCCCCTCTCTCTCCCCTCTCTCTCTCTCTCTCTCTCTCTCTCTCTCCTCTCCCCTCGTGTAAAACTGCCCCTCGCCCCCTTCTGATCAGGGGTCTCATGGAAAAACCAAAATAAACACCCTCCCTCTCTCTCTCTCACTCTCTCCCCTTTTTCTCCCCCTCTCTTTTCCTCTCTCCCCTCTCCTCTCTCCCCTCTCTCTCTCTCTCCCCCCATTTTTCCTCCTGTCTTTTTAATTTTAACGAGAATTTTTTTTCCTCTTTCCTTTCTTTTGTTTCCCTAGTAATTTTTCTTTTTTTATTTTTTTACGTAAAAATTTTCGATGCATCCCTGATCATTTAAAGGGTTGGAAAATTACTCCTTTGGGATTGGCAAGCCATTTTCGCCGCCCTGGGAAAGAAGGAAGGAGGGTGGGCTGACCCATGATTGGAAAAGTTTTTAAAAGTAGTATAGTAGTAGATATAAAAAAGTAGTAGTATGGAAATTAGTAAAATAGAAGAATATTAGTGATTGCCATAATGATTAGGTTGGGTTTAGTAAATTTTATTAGGTTTAGGGGTTTTTTGGTAGTAGTAGAATAGGTATTGTAGGGGGAAAATTTGGAAAGAAATTAAAACAAAAGAAAAAAGGAAGCTAAAAAGGGGCCCCGCAAAGGAACCTACCCCGGGGTTTTTTTTCCTTAATGTATTGTTTTAGTATTATTAGTTTTAAAGTGGTGTGGTAAGTAGTAGTATATAGTATAGTATATATAGAGTAGTAGTAAGTAATTAGTAGAAAGTACAGCAGTAGTAAAAGTATTTGATTGCCATGATGAAAATTAATTAGAGGCGGGGGTAGTATTTGTGGGAGTATAGAAAGTTGTAGAAAAAATTAGTGATTGCCATGATGATAAAAATTAATTTAGGGGCGGTGGAAAAGTATTTATTGTAGTAAAAGTAGTAGTATAGTATTTTTGTAGTAAAGTTGTTTTCCATTTTTAAAAGATTAATTTAGGGGCGGTGGTGTAGTATTTTGTGTAGAAGTGTGGTAAAATAGTTTAGTAGAATAGGGGTAGTATTAGTTGTAGTAAAGTAGTGTTTTCCCAATGAAAGATTAATTTGGGAGGCGGGGAAAGAAATATTTGTGGGAAAAGTATAGTAGTAGTATTTTGTAGTAAAGTATGTTTGCCTTTATGATAAATTTAATTTGAGGCGGTGGTATTAGTGTTGTAGTAAAGTATGTATAGTAGTTGTAGTAGAAGTAGTGGTAGTAGTAGTTGTAGTAAAAGTAGTGATTGCCATGATGATAAGATTAATTTAGAGGCGGTGGTAGTAGTAGTTGTAGTAGAAGTAGTGGTAGTAGTAGTTGTAGTAGAAGTAGTGGTAGTAGTAGTTGTAGTAGAAGTAGTGGTAGTAGTAGTTGTAGTAGAAGTAGTGATTGCCCTGATGATAAGGTTAATTTAGAGGCGGTGGTAGTATAGTAGTTGTAGTAGTTGTAGTAGTGGTAGTAGTAGCTTGTAGTAGAAGTAGTAGTGCTTTCAATGAGGGTAATATTAGCAGGGTTTGTTGATGGATAGGCACGTACTGCTCCTAACATGAGAGGGGAGGAGAGAGGGGAGGGGAGAGAGGAGGGAGGGAGGGAGGGAGGGGAGAGAATGAAAGGGAAGCCATTTAGGAACTGTTCAGAGCTCGAATTACAGATTATGCTCCCCTCATTTCTCTCTCCCCCCACATCACCCCCCTCTTTCCCTCTTCTCTCTCTCTCTCTCTCTCTCTCTCTCTCTCTCTCTCTCTCTCTCTCTCTCTCTCTCTCTCTCTCTCTCCTCTCTCCCTCTCTCCCTCTCCTCTCTCTCTCTCTCTCTCTCTCTCTCTCTCTCTCTCTCTCTCTCTCTCTCTCTCTCTCTCTCTCCCCCCTACGTTTCCTCCCCCTGTTTGTGTCTCGCTAATTTAAGCCTGAGATTTTTTCCGTGTGTGTGTGTGTGTGTGTATGTGTATAGGATGTGTGTGTGTGTGTGTGTGTGTGTGAGGGGATCGAGTTGCCTTAGTCCTTGAGGAGGGGAGATAGGTGGGGGTCTGTTGGGGAGGGAAGATGATGTGTTATTGGGGGTAGTGTTAAAGGGGTGAGGGGGTTGGGGTCGTTTGAGAGTATAATAATATAATATAATATAATAATAATAATATATATAAATATAATAATAGTAGAGGGGAGTATAGTAGAGAGGGAGAGGAGAGGAAGAAGAAAGAGGCAAAGAACTATGAGTAGGAGCAATAGAAGTGGAGGAGGAGGGGAGGAAGGAGAAGAGGAGAGTAGGAAGAAGAGGAAGAGGAGGAGAAGGAGAGGCCCTTTAAGGAGTGCCAGCGTGGGCGTGTTAAATAAATAATATGATTAATCTTGTTGGGAGAGTCCGCAGTATGACCAACACCACGACACACACAACACACACACACACACCACACAGCACACCACACACACACACACCAACACACACACACACACAACACACACACACACACAACACGACCACACACACACACACACACACACACACACCACACACAACACACACACACCGTGGACTCCGTAGTGTAAGGGTTAGCACGCTCGGCTCACAACCGAGAAGTCCCGGGTTCGATCCCCGGGCGGAGCGAAGACAGACGGGCGGTCTTCTGAAAACCCGAGCCCCTGTCCACCCAGCAGTGAATGGTACCGGGTGTTAGCCGGGGGTTTGTGACCCGCCTCCGGGGTGGTGGCTTCGGCCAACACTAAGCACTAAGGATGAATGATAAAATAAATGTTGATATGGAGAAAGGGGCCATACGAGTGTTGCTCTGGCCCTGTAAAATACAACTAGATGAATACAACTAGATGAATACACACGATCTGACCCAAAAAATAACCAAGGAAAAGAAAACAAAGTAACGTGCCAGAGAGAGAGGGAGAGAGAGAGAGAGAGAGAGAGAAGAGAGAGAGAGAGAGAGAGAGAGAGAGAGAGAGAGAGAGAGAGAGAGAGAACTGCAAATTTATCGCTCTGCAAAGTTTTATTCCCGAAGGAGGGGGGTTAACCTAGCCTTTCCCTCCTCCTCCCTCCTCCTCTCCTCCTCCTCCTCCTCCTCCTCCTCCTCCTCCTCTTCCTCCTCCTCTCTCCTCCTCCTCCCCCTCCCTCCTCCTCCTCCTCTTCCTCTCTCTTCCTCCATCTCTCCTCCCCTCCTCTCCTCCTCATCCTCCGGGAATGGATGCTGTGTCTCCATCTCCTCGTTAACCTTTGCTCTCTCTCTCTCTCCTCCTCTCTCTCTCTCTCTCTCTCTCTCTCTCTCTCTCTCTCTCTCCTCTCGCCCCCCTCTCCTCTCTCTCTCTCTCTCTCTCTCTCTCTCTCTCTCTCTCTCCCCCCCCCATACTCCAATGATACAAATAAGAAGAGATAAAAATAATAGTTTAGTAGATTAATAAACAGTAGGATTTATTTGCTATGTACAGAAATATTAATATAGTGTGTGCATATCTTGTAGGACTTATTGTTTTGTTTTTACTACTACCTGCTTTGATGACTTATTATTTGACTTATATGACTTATTTGACGACTTATTTGACTTATTACTTGACTTATATGAGTTATTTGACTTATTTGAAGACTTATTTGACTTATGTGAAGACTTATTTGACTT
>JACEEZ010000567.1:520000-527500 GCA_016584305.1 Chionoecetes opilio
GAACTGCATCGTATGGCTAGATTGGTGTCGCGCGGCGAGATTTCCCGGGCGAATATCCGCCCGGTCAGAGGGTAGAAGTAGAGGGAGGAGAGGGTGGGTTAGAGCGTAATATCGCGTATATCTCGCATGCTCTCGCATATCTCGAGTTGCCATGTTGTACTACACACACACCAATTTGTAGCCGCCTGGGTTAAAGCCCGCGGTTTTGGTATGCCTTTAAAAACCCCGCTCTTAAGAGGCCACCCGCAGCCCACCAGAGAAACCTCTTCAGAGTCCACCCGCAGCCCATGGGTTAAGGGAGGCGGTAGCAGAGTGGTTAGCATCTCCCGATTGGCGTTCTCGGTGACCCGAGTTCAATCGACATCTCGGTGGCCTCGGTTCAATCCCCGATGAGACCCATAAATCCACTTAAAACCTTTCTGCACCGTCGAGTGGCCTAAGAACACCCACATGCTGCCCATTAACTCTACCTTCGACGGCGAGTGCATCGGAGGACACAGGGGGGCGGCATGAGCCTCTAATCCCAGGCGTCACTATAACAATCCTGCCTGCGCCACCACGGGCGAGGACCAACCATCACAGCCCTCAAATGAACCTCCAGAGCCTACCATCCCACCCCTGGAGGTCACTGCCTACAGGCGCTATATGTTTAGATGTATATATAAAAAAAGAAAAGTTGAGGTTAATTTGAAATATCTATGAGGTGAGGCGGGGGAGGGTGAAGGGGGTGTTTTATAGGAGGGGGTTAATGGGGGGGGGGGCGTCGGTGGCTCAGGCATTTCCTCCTAAAGTTAACGGGCTCCTCCTCTTCCTCCTCCTCCTCCTTTCTATATCAAGTTTATGTGTGATGATGTTACTGGTTCTAGTCTTTCCTCCTTGATTTCTTCTTCTTCTTCTCCTCCTCCTCCTCCTCCTCCTCCTCCTCCTCCTCCTCCTCCTCCTCCTCCTCTCTCCTCCTCTCTTCCTCCTCCTCCTCCTCTTCTCCTCCTCCTCCTCCTCCTCTTCTTCTTCTTCTCTTCTTACGGGTGTGTGTTGAGTGAAAATCCTAAACAACTAATCTAGTGTGGTTGTGTGAGGTACGGATTAAGGTGAGAGAGAGAGAGAGAGAGAGAGAGAGAGAGAGAGAGAGAGAGAGAGGAGGAGAGAGAGAAGAGGAGAGAGAGGAAAAGAGAGAGAGAGAGAAGAGAGAGAGATGGGGTCAGAGAGAGAACAGAATAGGGGTTGTTTGATATAGGGAGAAGGGAGAGGAAAGAAGGAGGGAGTAATGTATAGGGGAGAGAAGGAGGGAAGGGAAATGGTAAGAGAGGAGATGGAGGAAAAGGAGATGGAATGGGGATAGGGAGGTGAGGAAGGAGGAAAGTTATGGGAGAGAGAAAATATCACCCTCTTCCCTCCTCTTCCTTCTTCCTTCTCCCTCCTCCTCTTCCTCCTTCCTTCTCCTGCCTTCTCCTTCCTCCTCTTCCTCCTCTTCCTCCTTCTTTCTCCTTCCTCCTCTTCCTCTTTCCTTCTCCCTCCTCCTCTTCCTCCTCCTTCTCCTTCCTCCTCTTCCTCCTTCCTTCTTTCTTCCTTCTCCTGCCTTCTCCTTCCTCCTCTTCCTCTTTCCTTCTCCCTCCTCCTCTTCCTCCTTCTCCTTCCTCCTCTTCTTTCTCCTTCCTTCTCTTCCTTCCTCCTCTTCCTCCTTCCTTCTCCTTCCTTCTTTCTTCCTTCTCCCTCCTCCTCTTCCTCCTCCTTCTCCTTCCTCCTCTTCTTTCTCCCTCCTCTTCCTCCTTCCTTCTCCTTCCTCCTCTTCCTTCCTTCTCCTTCCTTCCCTCCTTTCTTCCTCCTCATTATTTCTTTTCCTCCCTTTTTATCCCTTTTCGCTCTATTACTCGATTTTCTTTGCATTATTATCGTTCACTTCGCTTTTTCCTTTTCCATTTGTATCGTTCACCCTCACTTCCTCTTATTGCATTCCTTCTCCTCCTCCTCCTCCTCCTCCTCCTCCTCCTCTTCCTCCTCCTCCTCCTCTTCCTCTTCCTCCTCTTTATCATCCTTTTCCTTGCTACTTATTCTTGATTTTTCTCCATGTGAAAAAAAATGTAAAGAAAATATGAAAAGTTGTGTTTTTTTTATACAACAGACAATGTATTATTATCATCATCATCATCATCATCATCATCATCATCATCATCATCATCATCATCAGTATTATTGGACAGATATTTGGACTAGCCATACTATTCTTACTTTTCGTACAACAAGTTTATATTTTCATAACACTTACTTTGATATTATACTCGCACTTTTTATTACTTTTTGTCATTATTCATTTACATCCACGTGTGCTTGGAGGTGATTAGGTGGAGACAGGTAACTTATAGGCTATTTTTTTGAACGAGGCAAAAAATCCTGACCCCTTGCTGCGTATTGACTGATATTTGATGCCAGGAGAAGGGAATACTACGTTTCTTCTAAATTTCAGCTGTATTTTATCATAGTTAACCATATTATCAGGTAAACATAGGCATCATTTTAAGCATGAGATCTTAAGATGGGATGGAATTTTTGCCTTGTAAAAAAAAATAGACTATAGGTGATTACAGACTCTCTTAAGTAGGGTAATTACCTGGTTGCCTTGTTAATTGAGAGAGAGAGAGAGAGAGAGAGAGAGAGAGAGAGAGAGAGAGAGAGAGAGAGAGAGAGAGAGAGAGAGAGAGAGAGAGAGAGAGAGAGAGAGAGAGAGAGGGGGAAATGTCAGGTAATGTCTATGTAAACAGGTGATGTCGCTATTCTATGGTGAAAGGGTGTTTAGAAAGGGGAAGGGAAAGGGAGAGAGGGCAAAATAAACACGTAGATGGGAAGAACAAAAAGAAGGGTTAAGGAAGAAGAAGAGGAGGAGGAAGTAGAAGGAGGGAGAGGAAGAAGAAAAGGAGGAGGAGGAAGAGGAAGAAGCAGAGGAAGAAGAAAAGGAAGAGGAGAAGGAAGAAGAAGAGAAGGAAGAGGAGGAAGAAGAGGAAGAAGCAGAGGAGGAAGAAAAGGAAGAGGAGAAGGAAGAAGAAAGAAGGAGAAGAGGAGGAGGAGGAGGAGGAGGAGGAGGAGGAGGAGGAGGAGGAGGAGGAGGAGGAGGAGGAGGAGGAGGAGGAGGAGGAGGAAGAAGAAGAAGAAGAGGAAGAAGCAGAGGAGGAAGAAAAGGAAGAAGAGAAGGAAGAAGAAGAAGAAGAAGAAGAGGAAGAAGCAGAGGAGGAAGAAGCAGAGGAGGAAGAAGAAGAAGAAGAAGAAGAAGGAATTAAAAAGAATATGGAGTTATGTGTCTAGAAAAAGGAAAGGAGGAAGAGAGGCTTAAATAGAAAAAAGAGAAAGGGAGGAGGTAGAAAGAAGGAAGTAGGAAGACAGGAAGGAAGGATTTAATGGAAGATGGAGAAAGGGAGAAGGAAGAGGAAAGGAGAAGAGGAGAAGTGAAAGAGGGAATAAGAACAGTCAGACGAAAGGAAGAATAGATAAGTTCAGTTAAGAAAGAATAAGATAAAGATAAAAAATGAACAATTGAGAAGTTGAAGAGGAGGAGGAGGAAGAGGAGGAGGTGGAGGAGGAGGAGGAGGAGGAGGAGAGGAGAGGAAGAATAAGAAGAGGAGGAGGAGGGGGCAAGGTTATTCTTCTTCGAAATAGTCTTCTTTGACCTCTTGATGTGGCCATTGTTATTTCAGGGTTAGATTGTTGCCGAGAGAGAGAGAGAGAGAGAGAGAGAGAGAGAGAGAGAGAAGAGAGAGAGAGAGAGAGAAGAGAGAGAGAGAGAGAGAGAGAGAGAGAGAGAGAGAGAGAGCCAGCCAGCCAGAGACAGCCAGCCAGACAGACATGCTTACAAACAGATAGACATACAGACAGACAGAGACAGACAGACAGACATACAGACAGGCAGACCGACCGACAGACACAGACAGACAGGTAGACTGAGACACATAGACAGAGACAGACATACACACATAGAGAGACAGACAGACAGTAAAAAAGTGATATAAGCCTAAATAATCCTTGTTTAACAGTCCTACATAAAAAAAGATTATATATATATAATATATATATATATATATATATATATATATATATATATATATATATATATATATATATATATATATATTATGTGTGGGTTCAGGTCTTGCATGGAAACTTTCACCTCACCAATAACAGAATCAATATTTACCTAGAGACGGGTGAAAAAGAGAAATATGAATGAATGGTCTGGTCTTTCCAATTCATAGTAAACAAAGGAGGAGGGGGAGGGGGAGGAGGAGGTAGAAGAGGAGAAAGAAGAAGAAGAAGACGAAGAAGAAGAGGAAAAGGAAGTAGAAGAGAAGGAAGGAGAGGAAGAAGAAGAAGAGGAGGAAGAGGAAGAGGAGGAGGAAGTAGAAGAGAAGGAGGAGGAGGAAGAGGTAGAAAGGGAAGAAGAGAAGGAGGAGGAAGAAAAAGAGAAGTAGGAAGAAGAAGAAGAAGAAGAGGAGGAAGAAGTAGAAGAAGAGGAAGAATAAGAGGAAGAGGAAGAAGAAGAGGAAGAGGAAGAGGAAGAGGAAGAAGAAGAGGAAGAAGAGGAAGAGGAAGAGGTAGAAGAGGAGGAGGTAGAAGAGGAGGAGGAGGAGGAGGAGGAGGAGGAGGAGGAGGAGGAGGAGGAGGGAAGCGTTGGGTGGCGTCGGCGGCGAGACTCAGACTAAAAAGATAAATATAGCAAATGATGTCCTCAAAATTCAGTCACTTCCGCCCTGTAAGACTTGGCACGCTACCTACTACTACGGGAGACGCGTGCCCTTAGGGTGGTGGGGGCGCCTCAGCAACAGGGTAAGGGCGCGTGCCTCCTCCCTAGGGTGTCTAGTGGAGGGGATGGATAGGTAAAGAGGGAAGTGTATGGTTTTGCGTGTTACTATTAACCCCTTGAGACCCAGAACGTAATTTCCATTGTAATTTGGGTACCATTAGACAATTTTTAGTGACCATAAGCAATATTTTATAGATATGACCTGTTTAGTATCCTTGTCGACTAAATAATTTGGTATATTTACTATTTAGTTACTTTTCGTAATTTTATGGCTAACAACAGACGATTTTATATAGCCAAGGAAAGACCTGGGCGTGAAGGGGTTATGAATTTCAAAGGATCGATAGTTTTTAGTTAGTTGCCTTGGTGGGTTATGTAATACTGGATGTGTGCCAGTGTGTGTGTGTGCGCGTGTGCCAGTGTGTGTCTGTGTCTGTGTGTGTCTGTCTGTCTGTGTCTGTGTCTGTCTGGGTGTTGTCTATGTCTGTGTCTGTGTCTGGGTGTGTGTGTGTGTGTGTGTGTGTGCGTGCGTGTGTGTGTGTGTGTTTGTTTTATTCACCCATGGTCTTGTCCACGCGAGCTGGCTCACGATCGCCAGTTTTCACCCTCTCAGTGCGAGCTTGGAGCTCATTATTACCGATCTTTGGGCAATGCTGGGACCTCACACACCACACATCCCCATTCCCTTGCTCAAGGGGGACAGTAACCGCCCGAATTTGTCAGTGAAAAATCCCCGGGAGCGCGAGGATTCGAACCGCCTACCCACAGAATGGAAGACCAGCACGTTAACAACCTGACCATCGCGCGCGTGTGTGTGTGTGTGTGTGTGTGTGTGTGTGTGTGTGTGTGTGTGTGTGTGACTGGAAGGAATTAGGTCAGCGGTCTCTGTCTGGTCTTGAGAGAGAGAGAGAGAGAGAGAGAGAGAGAGAGAGTAATACATCTCCCGCTTCATTATCAAGAAAAGTTAAGCTTCTTTCGGAGAAAGTTGTGGCAAGAAATACAAAAAAGTGAGTTAGGAGGAAGAGGAAGATATAAATTGTTTTTCTAATAATTTAAGGAAGAGGAAGTAGGGGACACCTGAGAGAGAGAGAGAGAGAGAGAGAGAGAGAGAGAGAGAGAGAGAGAGAGAGAGAGAGAGAGAGAGAATTACACAGGCAAATATAAGTAAAGAAAAGAAATTGAGATAACAAGAGAATCAAGAAACTTGTGGTAATGGTTTTAGTAGTAGTAGTAGTAGTAGTAGTAGTAGTAGTAGTAGTAGTAGTAGTTGAAGTAGAAGTAATAGAAGTAGTAGTAGTAGTAGTGGTAGTGGTGGTAGTAGTAGTAGTGGTGGTGGTGGTGTTACGTAAGGGAAGGAAATTAGAAGTGGAAGATTGGGGAAGATAGTTCAGGTGGAGACACAGGTGGTGCAGGTGGAGGGGTCAACGGCTTCACATGGGGTTATGGTGAACAGGTAAACTCCTCCTCCTCCTCCTCCTCCTCCTCCTCCTCCTCCTCCTCCTCCTCCTCCTCCACCTCCACCTCCACCTCCTCCACCTCTTCCTCCTTCCAGCTGGTTCGTCGTATCATCATTGATTTTCTCTGCAGTATGTGGCACCAGCTGCGTTGTGGGGCGAACCGCTGGCGCCGTCTGCTGTCTCCTCCTCCTCCTCCTCCCTTTTAAATTTCGTTACATCTCTTTTTATCGTTGTTTTTACTCTGAATGCACTATTTCCGTTCTTCCCTCATTCTCTCTCTCTCTCTCTCTCTCTCTCTCTCTCTCTCTCTCTCTCTCTCTCTCTCTCTCTCTCTCTCTCTCTCTCTCTCTCTCTCTCTCTCTCTCTCTCTCTGTCATTCGTACTCATCAAGTCCAATTTAGTTTAGTAAGTCTGACATCTGGGAGGGATGTTGAGAGAGAGAGAGAGAGAGAGAGAGAGAGAGAGAGAGAGAGAGAGAGAGAGAGAGAGAGAGAGAGAGAGAGAGAGAGAGTATTAAAGTGGTAGTGGAAATGCAAATTAATCACCCAAGTTATAATGACATTGGATAATCTATTTTTTCTTATTAACTTTATAATCAGTTGTCAGGCTTCAGAAAAAAAAGTGTAAGCCTTAAAATGTTAGCCTATAAATAGTGTCGATTTCTGTATTTTTATGTATGGGATGGTTGATAGTGTATTGGTATCTGGTTATTTTTATGTAGGAGAGGAGAGAGAAGAGTAGTTTTGTAGTATAGTAGTAGATTTTTTTTTTGTAGTAGTAGAAGAGATTTTTTTTTTTTTTAGTAGTAGAAGAGCTTTTTTTTGTAGTAGTAGAAGAGGGTTTTTTTGTAGTAGTAGAAGTTTTTTTTTTGTAGTAGTAGAAGAGTTTTTTTTTTGTAGTAGTAGAAGAGGTTTTTTTTGTAGTAGAAGAGTTTTTTTGTAGTAGTAGAAGAGTTTTTTTTTGTAGTAGTAGAAGAGTTTTTTTTTGTAGTAGTAGAAGAGTTTTTTTTTGTAGTAGTAGAAGAGTTTTTTTTTTGTAGTAGTAGAAGAGTTTTTTTTTTGTAGTAGTAGAAGAGTTTTTTTGTAGTAGTAAAAGAGCTTTTTTTTTTGTAGTAGTAGTAGAAGAGCTTTTTTTTGTAGTAGTAGTAGAAGAGCTTTTTTTTTTGTAGTAGCAGAAGAGCTTTTTTTTTGTAGTAGTAGTAGAAGAGATTTTTTTTGTAGTAGTAGAAGAGGTTTTTTTTTGTAGTAGTAGAAGAGG
>JACEEZ010000567.1:530000-534512 GCA_016584305.1 Chionoecetes opilio
GATTAAATATTCGGCCGGAGGTATGCGCTCATACTGAGTGCATATATATATGTAAAATCACAACTGTTGCCATAGCAACCAATTGATGAAATATTCGGGCGGAGGTATGCGCTCTACTGAGTGCCCCCCCCCTAGTTTTCCTCTTTTTCTCGTTTTCAATTTACTTCTCGAGGAATTTTTTTCTTTTCTTTTCTATCATTGTTTTATTGTTTAGTTTTTGTTCACATAAGAGGGTCAACTAGGGATTCTAAGTACTCTCTCTCTCTCTCTCTCTCTCTCTCTCTCTCTCTCTCTCTCTCTCTCTCTCTCTCTCTCTCTCTCTCTCTCTCTCTCTCCCCCTCGCCATCAAAACATTAACTGCCTTCACCGCCACAATGGAGTCTTATCATTGATTTTCTTGATTTCTGTTAACCGAAGCAAAATGAAGAGGAAAGGAAGAGTAGAAGAAGAAGAAAGATAAGAAGGAACTACATAGGAAGTACTGATAGCAAGAAGTCTATTGGTCTATAATGAGGTTAACTGACTAGTAAAAAAGTTAGTACCTACACTCCTACAGCAGAAGGTTCCTCCCCACCCATCCCTCCAGCCGAAAATAACGTCAACATGGAAATTCTGTGTTAAAAGATATATTTTTGTATACGTATAAGAAGGGTTTAGAATACTTAGGTTAGTGATACGTATGCATAGGTGTTAAAATTATTCTTAAATCTGCTTAAAATTAATTCGGCATAATTTTTGTTGTACAGATGTTTGTGTGTATAAGATAAGATTTTAAATACTTATGTTAGCGATACAGTATACGTGTGCAAAGGGTTTAGTCAGGCAGTCTGTAATGTGTATATGCCTAGCCTAGTCTACCCTGCCATTATCTAGGGGGGGTAGCAGTCGATCAGGCCCTTGGATTATTATGTATAGTGTGGTAATGGAAAAGGAGAAACAGGAGGAGGAGGTAGATAGTAACACTGTTTACTTATTAATGTTGATTAGTCTTAAGTGTTCCTTCCGCGTTTAAGCTCATGTAAATGTGTTGATGCAGAGTAGGAGGAGGAGGAGAGAAGCGTGGGAGGAGGAGGAGGAGGAGAGAAGCGTGGGAGGAGAAGGAGGAGGAGGAGAGAAGCGTAGGAGGAGAAGGAGGAAGGGAGATGCGTAGGATGTAAAGGGCAGAAGGGAAACGAGGTAATGAGAGAGAGAGAGAGAGAGAGATAGAGGGAGAGAGAGAGAGGAGAGAGAGAGAGAGAGAGAGATGAGAGAGAGAGAGAGAGAGAGAGAGAGAGAGAGAGATCATATTATAGCGTGAAGGGAAATAAGAGATGGAGAGAGAATCACGAATGGGAGGAGGAGGAGGAGGAGGAGGAGGAGTAATTACAAGGATGAAGGGTGAGGGAAGGGAAGAGGAAGAAAAGTGAGAGGTGAAAGGTGAGGATGGAGGAACAATGAGAGAGAGAGAGAGAGAGAGAGAGAGAGAGAGAGAGAGAGAGAGAGTATATGCTCAAGCACGCATAACGAGAAGAATTACATCATGAATAAGGAGGAGGAGGAGGAGGAGGAGGAGGAGGCGAAGAAGGAGAAAGAAGTCACCCCACCTTCAGACAGTACAATCACCCCTCCCACCATCCCCTACCCCCACCCTTACCTCCCCCCCACCCCCACCCTTACCTCCCCCCACCTCTGAACTTACTGTAAACACGCTCAATGAACTCAAGAGGAGAGAGAAAGAACATTTTGTTTTCTTTCTTTCCTTCTTTCCTTCCTTCACCACCAGCACCAGCACCACCATCACCATCATTATACCTCACTATCACCACCACCACCACATTCCATGACCGTGACCACCACCACCACCACTTGCTGTCACTTTCACATCACCACCACCACCACCACCACCATCATCACCACTATCACCACCATCATCACCACCACCACAAGGTTGAAGAAGGAAGGAGTGACTCAATATATTTTCTAAACTTTTCCTTCTTTTCTCCTTTTCCCTTTGCTAGAAAAAAACCCTTAGATAATACAGATAGATAGATGAATAGATATAGATAGCCAGATAAATAGATAGATAGATAAGATAAGAGTAATATTATTAAACTCTTTTTTTTCTCCTTTTCCCTTTGCTAGAAAATTACCCTAGATATGAAAGATAGATAGATGAATAGATACAGATAAATGAATAGATAGGTAGATAGATAGGAAGATAGATTTTCTCTTTGATAGGAAAAAACCTACGAATGACATGAATATAAGTATACAGATAGACAGAAATAGACAGATATATAGATAGACAAATATAAATAGATAGCTAGGTAGACAAATAGAAATAGATATATAGATAGACAAATAGAAATAGATAGATAGGTAGACAGAAATAGACAGATATATAGATAGACAAATTGAAATAGATAGATAGGTAGACAAATATAAATAGATAGATAGGTAGACAAATAGACAAATTGATAGACAGGTAGACAAATACTTTCTCTCCCTCTCTCTGTCAACAATTTTTTTGTCTTATAAGGACACAAACAAGACGTCATGGATAAGAAAATCGACCTAAAGAGCAATGGTCTGCCCTCCATGTGGCGGTAAAGAACACGGAACGTAGGTGTTTGAAGAAAATTACTGTCACCACAATAACTCGAGGGCGGCGAAGGAATAAGTTCATTGACAGTAAGGTTTTGGAAGGTGAAACTTTAATAATAATAGTCTTATATATGAAATAATAGTAATATAATAAATATAAAGAATAAACAAATGTATAATGACATAAGTAAATCGTATATAATTAATAAAACTAAATGAAACAAAAGGGGAAACAAAACAAAATAATAATAATGTAATAAATGAAAAAAATATACGAATGACATGAATATAATTATACAGATAGACAGAAATAGACAGATATATAGATAGACAAATAGAAATAGATAGATAGGTAGACAAATAGAAATAGATAGATAGGTAGACAGAAATAGACAGATATATAGATAGACAAATAGAAATAGATAGATAGGTAGACAAATAGAAATAGATAGACAGGTAGACATATATAAATAGATATAAAAGTAAAAATAGAAGTAAAAAGAATCCCCGCTGACACATCACGTACCCACCACACCCCGCCGCGCCCTGCTCACCGTCACCACGCCTCCACGCGACCCTCCCGTAGCTTGACGGGACACCCTCCTCACTGGCTTTGTACTGTTTTGCTACTGTATATGTATTTCTGTACATGCTTGTATTGTATGTATGTATATGTCCGGTATGTTTAATTGTACAAAAAACCTTTACAAAAAAAAAAAAAAAAAAAAAAAACCTTTTTTTTGTAAAAAAAAAAAAAAAAAAAAAAAAAAAAAAACAAAAAAAAAAAAAAAAATAAAAAAATAGATCAATTCAAAAAAAAGAAAAAAATTTAAAAAAAAAAAACTAAATAAAAAAGAAAATAAAATAAAAATAAAAAAAAAATTTATAAGTAATAATAATAATAATAGAAGTAAAAATAATAAACAAATAGATAAATTCATAAGTAAATCGTATAAAATTAACGAAACTAAATAAAACAAAAGGGGAAACTAAATAATAATAATGTAATAATAGAAATAAATCGAATAAAAAAAAAAAATAAAAAATCCCTTAGTAAATGTATAAATTAATAAATAAACTAACAAAAAAAAAATGGTGAGATTTGTGGTATGCCGGTTATTATTTTGACTATATAATAATTTCTCTTAAATCTAAGCTTCCTGCTATATAATTAATTGAATACTGATTATATATGCAAATTACTTACCCGTTCATAAAATATCTAATAATAAATGTTTCTCTATGCATATATTGACGAGTTCATAGATGCGTAAAATATAAAAAAGAAATACCTACAAAAATACATACATACATACATACATACATACATACATACATACATACATACATACATACATAAATATATTAATAAATACATACATATATAACATTATAATATTGTTGAAATTACGAATATATTAAAAAACGCCAAAAATATCGTGTTCTAAAAAAAGGGGAGGAGGAGAGAGGGGGAGAGAAGGGAGGGGAGAGAGGGGGGGGAGAGAGGGGAGAGAGAGAGTTAAGACTGTGAAGGACGATTTAGTAGAAAACTTGTAATATTTTTTTCTTTTCTTTATTGATTCACGTGTCATATTTATTTATTTTTATTTATTTTTAGGGGGTTTTTTACATGTTTGTTTTTTTTTTTGTTTTGCCTATTATATTTATTCACAAGGACTTTTAAATTTAAATTTAACTCAGTCTCCCTCCCCTTCCTGTTTCTTTTCTGTTTTTTAAATTTTATTCTCTCTCTCTCCTCTCCTCTCTCTCTTCTCTCCTCTCTCTCTCTCTCTTCTCTCTCTCTCTCTCTTCTCTCTCTCTTTTCTCCCCCTCCCTCTCCCCTCCTTTTCTTTTTGGGGGGGGGGGGGGGGGGGGGGGGGGGGGGGGGGGGGGGGGGGGGGGGGGGGGCCCCTTCTGGGTTTTTCCCCT